>VXAY01004260.1:2731897-2833735 GCA_013399855.1 Oxyruncus cristatus
TGATCATGACCTTTTCTTATGGCAGCCTCAAGGAGTTTGAGGAACTGGATTTACCTCTGTTATACTGAAGTAACTCTTTTGATTGCCACAAGGTGAATGCTGACTTACCTTTTACCTTACCTGCTCGCACGGATGTAGTAGGCTGCCCAAGTGGTCTGTCTGCCGCTTCCAGTAACAGGGTCATGAACACAGTATTCCTGACCCTGCAATTTACTATCAGGCAAACAGCTGGAACAAGTTGAAAGCAAGCAGGAGGCAGTATTGTTACCATATGTATTCCTTATCTTGATTTACTTTCTTTGAGTAAGTTTTTAAAGGAGCTTTTAAGAACTCAAGTGCTATCAAGGATTCTAGCCACTTCCAGAAAAAACAAAGACTGCAGGTAGGAAGTTATATTTTAGAACAACATGTTTCAAATGCTGTTTGTTTTCCCCACAGGCATTAGAATGTGATATATTTTTTCCTGTATTTTTCCCCCACTCTGAAGGCCAGGATAAAGTGCTACAACCTAAATTGAAAAGGAATAGAAAGAGTATTCTAGTAAAATCATCTGTAAGCTTTCTATTTTGTAGACTGCTTCTTTTAGGATTGAGAGATAATGAAGGCTTGTGGGAAAAAAATTGTTTCGTGATGTACTTCTGATGTGCTCTGTGCCCAAAAATTAACATACCTGGAGTGCAAATATAGAGATACTCAATGGATACAAGTTGAATACCTTTCTGATCTCTTACATCGGTCTAGATTTATGGATGTAATGAAGAAAATATCAAAGCAGAAGACCGTCAGGTTCCATGAAATAAACTTCTATCTAAGAGGGAGGTGACACACAATTCCAGAGTCCATATCCAACTTGAAAAATAGGATACATCTGTATGTCCTTCTGGTAAACAGACAATGTGATTCTGCTGACCGTGAAGACACGTGCCAATTTTGAACTCATTTTAATGACCCATCCACCAATTTCAGAGGCATCAAGCCTGTCCTATTCTAGTGTTAGAGAGAGCAGGACCAGGAGAAAACTTTCATGTGGTGCTAACTTGGTCACAAGTTTCCTCTGGCTTGGTGATTGTGGCTTTCTGTGTCATCAGAGGCTTGTTCATGAAGTCTACTTTAACTCCCAATGCCAATGCATATCAAATAGGACAACTGCAGGAGCTTGACATGGAGATAGTGATACATTCAAGCAGTTGTCTAGAGTGCCTAGGGAAGAGTTTAGACACTTCAAATCCTGTTTCCTTTGAGATAACCCTGAGTTTTGGAGATGATGGAGCCAGAACCTCAGCTTTCTTCTGCCCCTCACCCTTCATTCCCCCTAAGCATTACAATGCACTGGTTACCAAAGGATTTCACTGATGGCTACTCACTGTTCTACCCATAACAAACATGTTATGGTTTAATAAGAGATGGTTGGAGGCTGTCCCATCATTCTAGCTTAGGACTGGAATGTCTGGTTTGGGAAATTACTGTTGCTGAACAAATGCATGCACAGGGCTTTTGGGGACCTTCAGCTCACAGGGTGAACTCAATGATCCCAACAGGAAGGAGGCCTAATCTTTCTGCAGGTACTTGCTAAGGATGCTGCTGTACAAGCCTACAGCATTAAGACAGATTGTGATAAGCCCCTTTGCTTCCTCAAACAGAATGCTTCCAGGTCTTCTCACAGCACTTTTCTGGGAAATATTTTTGGCCCAATGAGTAAGGTAGGAGTTTGGATAGGAGTACCCATACTGCCTGGCTCCAGTTGGTGCTGCTTGCTCAGACCCCTCCAGCCCCCTCTGCACAGGCTGATGTGGGAACTCACCCCTGAGCCAGACCCTCCAAGTGAAGCCTGCAGCACTTCCAGACTTTGTCTGCCCACAGCTCATGCAGTAAGGTAATTGACCACCTTATTTTTAGGCTATTCTGAACACGTACATAGATCAAAGCAGGACACCACCCATTTTCATTGCCTTCCTGCAAATCTGATCTCAGTGGCAAAGTATCGCTGGCTTCAACATAAATATCATTTGGTCCACTATAAATAGAAGTGGTGTCAGTTTTAGAAACAGTCAGAAATGCTTCCCTCCATTCTCTGCCAACCTTTGTCTCCTATATTTAAGCTATTTTTCCATTCCAGTCACTGTTTTATCTTCCCTTTAATGTCTTTGTACAAAAGCCATTAATCTACTGTATGGAAAACTGTCAAACGCTTCTGGAAAATCAAAATATTCTGCTACCCACTAAATTGCCCTTATCTGTCATGGCAGTGGTATCTTCAAAGGATTCCTGAAGAGTAGTTAAGCATGACACGATCCTCCTGTGCCTCAGCCTGTGCTGGCTTCCTCTACTTCATCTCTTACTACATCCCTTGAAAAGGCTCCCAAGATTTTCCTCATAACAGATGTTCATCTCACTAGCCATTGCTTCACAGATTGTCTTATTAGTCTATTTTATTTTCTTTTCTTAAACAATAGTAATCTTTGCCAATTCCCAGCTTTCACATAGCATTTCCTGTCCTTGGACCTTTTACAAACATGACTGCTTGTTTCCCTAATTCCTGTCCACACTCCCTCAGACACCATGGGGTCTATGATACAGAATCACAGTGGATTTCTGCCACTTGGTAAGTCCTGGGTTCCCTTCTGGACAGAGCTTTCTCTTTTACAGCTGGAAGTCTGATTCCGGACCTGAGCAGGCTCTTTTCTCCAACAGCATTTAAAGTCTGCATTTTCCTGACATCCGTTACCTATTCTCTTAATCCTTTTTGCAACAGCTAGTGATTGTTCATTTTTTAAAAGAGAATATGTCTTTGGAAACTAAACCCAGCTTAAATCACCTGCCTTCAATACTGCTTCAACATTCCTACTTCCAGCCAGAGGGCTGTCTTGGGGATGGGAGCAGAAGTTATTGTTCCATCCCTAGACAATGAGCTGCTGCAGGGAGGTGGAGACAGTAGGTAGTTCTGCCAGAGACATTTCTAGTAGATGGCTTTGTCTTGCTGGCTCCTGGGTGCCCAAGGTCAGACTGTGTTTAAATACTGTGTCAAAAAGTCTGCCTGGATGAGGGGGGAAAGGCATCAGGCTCTGTCTGTGCTCATTAAAAGTGGAGTTTATTCTGCATTATTAGCTCCAGGCTCCAAATACTGTTCAGTACTGACTAGATTCAGGTGTGATCTTCCCCTCACACACACATACATATTGCTAACATCTGTTAATATTCTTCTGGTTCAGTTTCTCAGCCCAGGAAGCGTTAACCTTGACACACATATTTAATTTCAAGTGCAGCAAGACTGTTGATGGTAAAGCACTTACTGAGCCTGCTTGGATGAATACATAAGTTAATAGCTTTCTGTTGGACTCATGTATATGCATGATGTTAATGACAATTTTTACATGAATTCCTGTAGGGAAACTGTGCACGATCTATATTAATATCCCATCTCCATTTGACTCTGCAACTTCTCATATTAATTGATTAACAACAGCCAGGAGGAATGAACAACAAGAATGCCGGGCCAATTTTTTTAAGGGTTGGTCAGCACATAAAGAGCTTAATGGATCTCTGTCTGCAAGGGACCCAGCATTGACCTTACTAAGAGTAATGGTAGTGTTGTGCTTATTTCAACAGCAACTAATAGAGGTTCAATGGCTATACCTCAGTGACAGGAGATCTGAAGAATGTGAATACCATGATGTCTCTGCTTCATAACTTAAAATATTTATGTCTGCACCTAGAGTTGCATGACCAAAGTATGAAGCATGAAACTACCGATAGTCACAAATGCAAAAAAAAAAAAAAAAGCAAGATAAGAAATTTCCTTGTTTTAAAAACTACCCTGTGCTCTCCCCATCCTCTCAGCACACTGCTTTTGAACTCAAAAATCACTTATTGGCACTCAGACTGATCTGTAAACAATTTTAGATCATTTTAGTATATATGTATGTAGATGTGTATGTATATACATATGTTGCAGTAGTTCCCCTGTATGGTCATATTGACAGCGGAAATAAATTCACCCATCCACAGTGCTCCTTTCTCTAAGGGGATTTGTGCAGTGCAATTTTCCTAGTTAAAATGAGTCATCTGGACTCTGCAGGTGTGTTCAGGGAGGCCCTGGGCTGGCCTGGACTTGCCATCTCAGAGGGGCAGAGATAGGGAGCAAGAAGTCTGTGAAGCTCACTGGTGTCCTGACACTCCCTGGTTACCTTTTTTCCTACTGCCACACCCTGCTGGAACTCTCAGATCTCTTCAGTCGTCTTCCATAGGAGGAGTCTCCCTCTGGTTTGTTAGGATGAGTTATGACCACCTCTTCCACTAAAATATAAAGACAAAACCTTGCACCTCAGTCAATCTGTTGTGGAGCTTCCATGGGGCTGCAGGACACTTACTTCGGTGTCAGTGAGGGCACCTTCCTCCACTTGAGCGAGTTAGAACATCTTTCCTTGCCACTGGCAATTTGAGGGCCATCAACAGCAGGAAAAGGACTGTCTTCTCCTGCCTTTGTTCAGCATGTCTTTAGTGGCCTTTTCCTAGGGAACTAAAATAAAGATGTTGAAAGTTTTTTAACTGAGTCACCCTCTCACTTCCCTGCAGTTAAAACCACTTCACGATTTAAATGAAGCTCTGCATAAAAAAGGATTGTTTTCTAGAAGAAAGGTTGTGTGTATAAGGATTGTGTTATAAATCATCTTTTTCATTACATGTCTAATAAGCATGACTAAATCTCAGGCAGAAATATTTTTGAAAATTTTAAAGCAGCCTGTAGACTATTACTGGGTTATTCAGGGTTTGGAACTGGGATTTTTAATGAGGTGCACTCTTTGTTTCATCTCTTCCTACCCAGACAAAAATCCTACAGGCAGAAGACTGAAAGTATTTTCTCCTGAGGCTGGTGAGTTGCTAGTAAACACATAAGCCAGCTCTTTCTTAAACACATGAATCTATCTAAGTGGTCTAGACATTTCTTTTTCAATTGTTTAATTTACTTCTTGCTCACAAAATTTGCATTTACTGTTAGGTAAGTTTCATTTGGCATAGCTCTTTCAACAAATGGTTTTCAGTAAACTGCAAGCTGAGGTTAAACGGTGGGCTATCATTTGTGTAGGCAGGGAGTACGATTGTTCTGCTACAGAATTCCTCTTTTACCTGGTTAAATCAGGTTGAAACAGCCTGTCTACACTTGCAATGCCATGTGGACTAAGACAAAATGAGGATTTAACATTCAGTAGCATTCCTGAAGGACCTCACAGTGACTGTCCTGGTGGCAGATGAAGAGCCTGTGTCTGGTACAAGCTAAGGAGATGGATGGAAAACCTCTGGCTGCTGAAAAAGAGGGACATACATGAAGTAAATCAGGAGCACGTCTAAGTTTCTCTGCTGCTTCAGTCCCCTCGGCCAATAAATACAATAATAATGATCCCTTTTTCTCTCATTTTTTGTTTGTCTTGTCCAAGTACACTGCAAATTCTTCTGAGGTAGAGACTGGCCTTGCAAGGCAGCTTTGAACTCTGGAGACAAGGTGATCCCTAGGGCTAGAGGAGCAGTGTCCAACTCCAAGAAGCTACTGCTTTATTTTGATACTGTTTTCAATTCTTTTACGGAAACATTCCACATTATGTACTGCTAGGTGCTATATGATCTCCTCAGAGACAGGACAAATGTGCTCACCAGAGACACAGTAGTGCATGGGATTTCCAGACCTGCCTGCAGGAGACAGGTCACGCTGGTGCAAATACCCTGAGTTTACCAAGCCAATCCTTTCATGCACATCTCCAGCATTTGAAAGGCCTAGATAGAAGATTTCTTTCATCAGTCAGCTTTTTGACCCTGTTTTTCTTGATTCACCTTCTCCCATGAGTCAACACAACCGTGCTCAAAGTCTCTCCACTTTTGCAGTGGCAGACAGCTAAGTAGCTACAAGCCGGTCTACAAGCCTTGTCTGTGTCATCTTCTCAGTAGCTGCCCAGTGACCTGCAGGCTTTTTAGGGTGCATGTGGAGAATATATGTGCAATTTCCCCGGCACTGGGGCAGGGGATGTGGGCATCACCTGAGATGGGTTGCACGGGAGTGGGAAGGGCTGTGCCCAGATCCCAGCAGGATTGGTTTAGCTCAGATAGGCTCATTTCACATCATCTCTGAATTCTCAAATTTGTTTAGAGCAAAGAAGGAAATAGGGACTCTCTTTGCCAAAGTAACCAAAGACTGAAGGAAACAAGGAAAGGCAACCCAAAATGCAGATTAATAAGCCTCTTTCCAGGCTCTGCTGTTAGGTGATATCTAGTGACAGGGAATACACACATATCTTACCACTTCCTCTATCTTGGAAAATGACAGGAAGGATGAGGCCATTTTGCTTTGAGGATGAGCTCAGTTAAGTCCTTAAAGTGAAACAAAGACAATTTGTAGACCCCTGATAAAAGCCCTATGTGTGGCATAGAAAGTTTCCACTGCCGTCCAATGCCTTGTTATAATCTTATCAGCTGCTGCTGACTTACCCAAACAGTTGCTTCCTACCCACTTACCTCCATAGAGGAGTGGGGAAAATCACAGTATATAACAAAGAGCTGTGGACCACACACACACGCATTCAGAAAGTCCCATGCATGCAGGACTCTGAATTTTGAGGAGCGGAAAATCTCTGATTATGAAATACAGGATTTACCTTCATCTTGTTCCTGCTCCTGCTGCTATGAGTTATAGCACAAATGGGTGTTTATGCTTCACCAAGATTTTATCCAAGCAAATTAATAACTCTTCACACAGCTTCTCATGGCACAGTTCTCACTCTTACAGCTCCCCAGGAACAATTTTCTCCATATCAAACTCTTCTCAGTGGAAGCACCTTTGGAATGGTGCTCTCTATTCTTCTGATGAGGTGGAGCTCACCTGAATGTCAGAAACATAGCTCTGACTCCTTCATTTGAAGAAGGAAACTAAATAATTGCCTTTACCTGGAAAACTTCAAGTCTGGAAAATGGTGAATTAGGGTGGCAGTTCCTTACCTTTCAGCTATACTGAAACATGGGTGCTATGGGATGAAAGTGGCATCCAGTGGGTCATTCACTTTGGCCTTACTTGAAGCAAGTGCTGATCTCTTACACGGAAGGTTTGTCCAAGAATAAAGTGTGCACATGGTGCACAACATGCAGGAAGTCTATTTTATGTCACTGATTTGCAGGCTGGCCAGGGAGGTAGCGAAGTTTCCATCCTTGGAGATACTCAAAAGCTGTTTGGACATGGTCCTGGGCAACTTGCTACCGGTGGCCCTGCTTAAACAGAGGCATTGGACAATATAGCTTCCAGAGGTCTCTTCCAACCTTAATCCTTCTATGATCAATTCTGTGACACCACTGGCATTATGGGAACCCTTGCAAAATTTCCTCGGTGACAGAGCAGCTTGGTGTCTACTCCAGCAGATCTCCAATGCTTCAATGGCTTGCAGATTTTTCGATGCTATGTATAGTCCCTTGGAGCTGGCATTGCAGCTGTAGGTCATAAGGGAGTGCTGTATGCAGTTGTGTCGAACTGCGGCCCACAGCAAGCTTGATCAGGTGCCAAAAGCAGTAACACTGTACCAGTGGAGCTGTCTGTTAGCTGCCACTCCTGAGCCCATTACGACTCAATGACACTTAGCAACTTGCGACTTGCTTGGCTTGATAAGAAAAGTTTTCCTAACCTCTAGCTGAAATAGCCTCCATGTGATGCTTTTTCTCCAGTTTTTCTTGGTCCTTCACCTCCTGACATTTAGAATTCATTTTCCCTGTCCACTTTGTGGAGCAACATTGTCTTTCTGTCATATATTACCTATCATGCCCTGTGCTCTTTTTCTGCCTTCTCTGACTTCTTTCTCAACCTTACTCCTGGGGTCCCTCTGGCAAATGGACTTGAATCTACAGCTCTGACACACAGAGTAAAATATTTCTTATTTTTGAGACCTCATATTTTAAAGCCACAAATCAGTTTCCAAACTCAGCTGTAAGTCTATAAGCCCAGTGTGATTTCCCTTGGACTCTCAGGACTTACATGCACTAGGCAGGTGTCAGAGGGGGGACCCATAAGACTCACTCATGGAAAGGAAGATCTTCAAGAATGCAGTTATTGTCCAGTGAGTTCCAAGATGCTGCTCTTATTCCTGGGGGTCCAGTCCCCCAGCAGCCTACACAAGGTGTATCCATCTCCATGGAAGCAGAAGTTGGCCCAGAGCATTGGTTTTGTTGGGACAGCTGTACATAGCTCAGAGATTTTCAGCTCATTATTCCCTTTAACTTCCAAACTGAATTTTGACCAGGCCAAATAAAAACCACTGCTTAGAACCTGAGAGTCACGTCATTCCTTCATGAGAAAGGCACTTCACTCTCCTCACTGTTTTAGCCCTTTCCTCTAAGTCATCTGAATCATCACAATCAAGTTGTCAATAGGGAACTTTTCCACACAGGTCAGTTGTTTGCATCAGCATAATTTGCTTTATGAGAGGCACAGATCTCCACAAAGCGTTGCTTAAGCTTCAGTATTTATTGTGTATTTCTGCTGTTTAAAATGACTGAAATCCCATGCTTTTGTTTTGATTTTTATTAATTTAGGAGCAGCTAGAGGTTTGACTTAATCCAAAAGCAAAAGTCATCCTAAACAAAGCAAAAAAATTGGACTGGATAGTCATAGCAGTTACTTAGTACGCAATATGTTTATCTGAAATCCAAATTGTAAAATATAAGAAAGTACAGCTCTGTATTAATTTATACCGTGAATGGGTGAAAAACAAAGCTCAGAGGAGCCAGAGACTCACTTGATTATCTGGAGGCACAGATGCCAATTCTTGATTATTTTCTGAAAGAGCCATGGTGTTTTTACTGCTTTTATAAGAAGCTGGTTGTACAGCCCCATGAGTGCTTGAGGATCTCAGCTTTCTCAGTCCTGGGCATTGGGAAGGAAAAGGTTGCAAATATGAAACCTGAAGGTTAAAACAGAAGAGAGCAAATAAACTGGACATGAAATCCTGTTATCTCAAAATCTCCTGATCATTGGCCCTGACTCACTTGCAATAAGCAACACCGCAAAGACTTACTCAAAATCTGAATTCAGACTAATCCTCTGGAGATGTCTGCCATCTCGGGAGATGCAGCAGGAGAGTCTGTGCCCCTTCAGCTATAAATGCAACAGTGAACTTGACAAGGAAGCCCTTTCTGACTTCATTTCTGCATTCAAATTTAAGGGAGAAATACAGAGGATTTTTGACCTGTCTGAAAATGAAGATGCTCTTTGAAATCTTTTGCTTGCATTGCACTAAGATGTATTTGAGAAATTTCCATGCCTATAAAATGAGTTTTCTAAAAAAAGTAGGTATTTGCAAACAGATCAGCACAACTTAATAGGTTTAAAAGTAAGATATTTGAAACCACTCTGAAAATCTCCAAAATACACTGGGATGGATCTTCTCAGCAGGTATTTTAGCCATGATGGACAATTCTGTGAAATGGAGGTACCTCCTGCCATGCAAGAGGTAGTTTAAAAAAATAATCATTTTCCACTAACTGTAGGAGGACTACTTCATAAAGTCAGCCTTGCTCTATTTAAATGCCCTCACGCTAACACCTTTTTTTCTTAACCAAACCCAGCATTTTCCTGACCACCACCTTTTTACTGAAGCTCTACAAAAGGTTTGCAATGATACGCAAATCCCTCTGAAGCCTGCCTGGTTTCAGATTTCGTTATGAGCTTGAAACTCAACCCAGGTTCGTCCAAAAGTTCAGTAAGGGTTCGTGAACTTTTCTAGCCCAACTGGATTGATTTATGATTTTGTGTCACAGCTACGCAAATCACGTGACTTCAGCATAGGGCAAAACTTGGCTAGCCTGAACGCCTAGCCAAGCAAATCATAACCATGGCCTCTCCTCTTCCCAAAAAGGGTGGATGCTGACTGTACCTCCCCAGCAGCTTTCTGGTCCATCATCTAGTAAAAGAACTGATCTTTAGAAAGTTTTAAGGCATGTAGTTGTGCTGACCTGTCAGGAAAATGGTCCAATCTCACAGGGACTCGGCCAAAATTAAAAAAAGAACAAAGCAAGAAAACAGATGCTCAGAGTTAAGTATCTTCCTTTTTATTTTGTTGACCAAATAGCTGGGCTGATCTCCACATGCGTCTGAGTGTACAGCAGCTTCTGGTTTTAATCAGAACTGTTGTTTAGATGACCAAGTACAAAGAGAAAGAAACCTTGTATTAGTGCTCCTCGGAAAACTCTGTCCTTCAGCTGCAGGCAGTGTTGTTTGATGCCTCTGGGTGGAAGAGACAGCCCCAGGCTGTAGGCAGCTGGCAACCCTTGATGACACGAGGGGATACATGGCACTGACACACAGGGAACTTAGAAAGTTAAGGAAGTGCAAGGGCAGTTTTGTACCTTCCCCCCATCTTCATGGCTCTCAGCCCTGGGTACCAAAGGACCTGTTGTAGCCAATATATGCCAAAGACCATGTCTGCATGGTCCCAGCTGGTGTGGAGCATCTCTCCAACATATGACTCTGGAGCTTGCTCAGTCTCTCAGAAGCACCTCATCTATGTTTGATGGGGCGCTGCAGTGACTGAATGCCGCCACTCCCATGCTCCATCGTTTTGCATGTGGGTTTGGCTTCTATGATCTGGAAGTTGGGCACAGAAACCCTATTCCACTACAACTGCTAAGAACCTGGTAACCACAAGTGCTGTTAGGACATGGTGACAGTCCATCATCCTGTCACACCGAGCTGCATGAGGCAGTGGCACAAGGCTGTAGCCCAGCTGCACCCAAGCTCAGCTGCTCTGCTGCTGGTTGTGCAACTTTGGATCTAGAAACAGCACTGTGCGACCCCTGCAGGGTACCAGGGTACACTCCTGGGTGCCTGCTTTGTTCTTGTCAGGAGCCTGTCACCCTCACCTACTGGAGCAGAGGTGGGTGCTGGGCAACGGGTGGTGGGAAGGCTGTGCCGAGGTGGTGTGCTGGAGGATCCAGTTTACCATGTTGGAAGTTGAGAGCAGGAAGCTCAGTGGAGGCAGGTGCTGCAACAACAGATAGTGCACGGATAATGGATGTCACAGCACCTGGTGAAACCAAAAGTAAAATGCCTATCAACCTCAGAGTCTCTTAGAGGCAGCCTGGGCATAAATAAATGAAGAGCAGAATTTTCATGCTCCTCCAGAGATGTGCAAACTTGCATGTAAAGATTTTGCTGATCTCTCTGCATCCTTCTTGCTTGCTGGTGCTTCTGACCAGGAGAGGAGCTCCCTGTGACAGCTCAGCAAGAGAGCAGAGGCCTTCAGCCCCCTAGACTCCTGGGCCAAGATTTTCGCTTCTATTGAGAGCTTTGAATCCCCTCTTCCATGTTTGATTAATGAGTAGAAAGGAATTTTTAAAGTGTATTCCTAGATCACTTCTTGTTTATCCTCTGGGTTTCCTCTCCTTTGACGGTACCACAATGCGGCATCTGCCACGCTGCCAAATGTGGAGGGGAGTAGGCTCCAGTGTGCACAAACAGAGAGTGTGGTGTCTTTGGCAGCTGGTGGAGTAACTGTCTCAGGTTTCCTTTCATTTTAATGGTTCACATACCTCTCTCCACGTCTGTGTCTGATTTTCAGGGCACGACCTTGATTTTACATCAAACATTCCCTATGTCTCTCCTCATCCCACTGCTGTCTGGCTAGATTACCAATGTTAGAGATGATCTTTCTATTAAAATGGTTGGGTTTTATTATTTTTCTAACCTAAAGCCCATCTAAAATGCAAAGCCTTGTTCATCCTTTCCTTGAGGGCTCCTGCACTTTGATTCCTCATCCCATCCTCCACTGACAGACAGCTATAAAGTGCAATGCATTTGCAGCAGCTGAAGCTGGAGGCAGCCATCATCCTCTGTATACTTCCCTAGACCATAGGTAGCTGCTGTGATCCTACTCTTATTCATAAATCAGCTCACAAACACCCCACATTTGGAGTAGTTCCTATGTCATTGGCAGCAGTTGCAAAATTAATACTGTTTTTAGAGTAATCCCGCTGACAGCTCAGGTATATCCCTGTTCCTTGGCACCTGACTATTGCTTACAAACAGGAACAAGGAACTGCCTGGCCAGTGTTTTTGCAACTGAACATTTGGCACTTGGTGAGGATAAAGATCAAATAACTAAGACATAAAAAGTAAATGTGGATCATTTTGTTTCTGATGTAGTTTTCAACCTGATCCACACTTCGGAGGGTTAGGTCCTTTCATACTACTCCTAGCACCCCAGCATTCTACAGAAGTCATTTGGGTTGTCTTATTTTTCCACAGCTTGGAAAATGACTGGGGATTGCCCATAGCAATATAGGAAAGCTCCATCTCACCTCCTAAACCGAGGTTACCTTCCCTCCCCTCTCATTAGTTCTCATTTGGGGCTTTACAAACTAAGCTCTCTCTGCTTCTGTATGGCTGCTCTCAAGCCCTGTAGCAGGGAGAGTTGTGCCCAGATGCCCACTGCAACTACATACCCTTCTCCAGTGCAGTGCCTCAGGCTCCCCTTTGCCTCTCCACAGCAGTGGTGTGTACATGGGAGTTGTGAAAGTCCCCAAGACCCTCTCAGGTGAAAGGCCCTGGGTACCTCTCCACGGGAAACTTCCTTCTAGTTAGTTTACCTGGTGAGTACTCCAGCAGGGAAGCTGTAAGTAACGAACAGAAGTCAAGATTCAAACCCGTGCGTGTGACCAGCTGCCTCAGAGTAAGTTTAGACTGTCCTTGCATCGTAATGAGAGCTGATCCAAAGATCCAAGATTTAGAGAAAATTTCTACCTAGAGTCAAGTATTAGGGCTATTCCCCCAGTAGCACTGGAAGCCAAGACAGGGTCCTGGACTCATTACCTGCAGGGATTCTAAACAGGACCAAGCCTGTTTTGGAACTCTCCTGAAAGAGGTGAGATATACTATGAAAGGTAAAACCTTCCCAGATGATAAAGAGTGTGGCTAAAGAGAAGTCAAGCTCAAAATTTCATGAGAAGACATGCTTAGAAATCAGCAACAAGCAAAGACAGAAGCATTGAAAAGCTAAGAATAGAAATGCCCCTCTATTTCCATTTCCTGTGTGTGAAGCCACGCAGGTAAGTGCATAGGTGGGGATGAGAGCAGACACCTTATGTGTATGCACAACAGCAAGAGGAGTCCTGAGCACTGACATGACTGCAGTACACCCCGCACTGCCCTCCATCCCTGTCCGGCCTATGCAAGCCCTGTTCAAAAATGGCTCTGCCACCAGGGCCCCACCATGAACTCCCCATGCTCTAACCCACAGGGTGACCTCGATGAAGTTCAGCCTGGTGCAGACAGGATGTTCTGGGAAGAATCCCCACCCTGCCCCTCAGGGCCGTCGCCTGCTGTCACAGGCCCTTACTAATTGGATACATCTGACCTACTGGTGTCTTTGAAAGTCCTCCAAGGATCTGTTTCCAGAAACACGTTTGGTTTCACACTGAATTTACAGAGTGAAAGTTTTACCAGCTGGTGCAGTCTGAACCAAAGCTGGTCTTTCCACAAGGAACAAATCACATATTGGATATAGATCCCTCCCGGTTTCAGCATTCTTCTCCGCCTACTCCACTCACTTGCAGGAAAAAGAGACTGGAAATTTCGAAGGTCTAAACTCCACTCTCTGGGGAGGGAGTTTATTAAAAGATCAACAAGCATTGATTCTGTTTTCTTCCCCCAAAGTCCTGGCTGTGCCTTGGACAGCTTTCCCATGAATTTCAAGATGAAATAAATCACAATTAAATGAGATGCTCCAAACATGAATGGCAAGGTGAATGGTACCCAAAGAAGAACAAAACAAGCACTAATCCTTTCCATTTAACACTCTTCTAAAGCTCCCTGATGGCAGAAGACTGCTCAGGGAAGATTCCCTCCTCTATGGACACTGAGCACTTCCTAGAGGGGGCAAAGTAGCAGTATGCTCCAGTTATTAGGCTCCACTATGCCCCAGTTATTAGGAGACCTTGGGCACAGGCAGGTGAGTGACTTGCACAAGAAGACTTAGTAACAGAGCCAGCTTCAGATTCTACATCTCCTGAACCCGAGGATAATCCTTTATCTCTCCAATCAGGCTCCATCCCATTTCTGTAGGCAGCATTGCTGTGTGGGGCTGGATATTTTCTATTTCAGTTAACTTGGACTTTTTTAACTTAAAAGTGAAAAGAGCAGCATCTCTTGTGCCTTAGCCCTCATCTAGGTAAAATGAATGACCCAGACCAGAAAACTCTTTCATTTTTGTGTCTGAGCAATGTCCTGAATAATTTGTGTTTTGCAAATTGCATATCTGAATTATGTATCTGAAAGATAACACTGATTACACATATTCAAAAATCAGGAAACATTCAGACAGTTGTCATGCCGATAAAAAAATGCAATGAATCCCATAAAGATATCCATTAAGAAATGAAAAATGAGGCCTTGCAACAATATTAGCTCATTTCTAGATGGAGCTGGTGAAACAGCTAATGATAATGGAGGGGACTTTGATTAATATTTTTGTTCTTTCCTTGAAAAGAAAAAGATGACATGTTGAGATGACATAAGGATGATCAAGTGCTCTCCAGTGCATCACTGAGAAGAATGACAGACAACAGCTGTTGGGGATAAACAATTTTTAAATTGCAAAGCCCAGATAACTTATACCCTGAAGTCCTTAAAGAGCTGTCTAGGAGATGTTTGGCCTGTTTGCATTCATTGTTAACAACCCCAAGGATACCAGCAAACTTCCAGTGGATTGGAAAAGGTCTAAGTGTATGCCAGTGTTTTAAAAAAGACAGTATAGAAATATCTGACATCAATCCCAGACCAAACAACAGAGAAGATGACTTGGGATTTATGTACAACAAAAGTAAAAGAAAGAGAGCATCAGTGCCTCTTAGCAGTGCTTCATGGAAAACAGGTCTCAATTTTCTGTTGAATTCATAAACAGTGACTGATACTAGTAGTTGTCCGGAGGCAATACCTGGGTCAGGCATCACTAGGCACCACAGCACTTTTGAAGGATAATAAGCATACTGCAACAGGTCCACACGACATGTAAAAGAGTTGAGGGGCTGGGTGGCTGACAGACACTAATGGAGGTGGCACACATGGGAACACTTCTGGTGGGGTTCCATGGACACCTCCCCTAGATGTGACACTTTGTAGCATCTTCCTCCAGTGATCTGGAAGAAGCGACTATTGCTATTGACAGAATTTGCAGGAGTCTGTAGGACTGGTGAGGTACTGAGGGGGTTTGATGATCCCAGGCAGTGAAGACAATTAGGAAGCTGAAGGCATTCAGGCAAAATTCTCTTCAATAAAATTAAAAAAGCACATTATGGAAGAAGCAAGAAAGACAACTATACCTACTGTGTATGGATCTGTAGCCTGAACTTTGCCTTCCTTGTGCAAAAGCAGCGCAGTGTGAACCTGTTAGGCAACGACACCAGAGGAGGACTGATGATCCCTTCGTGAGAGTGCTGAAAGGGCAGATGTGGTTGTGTCAAGACAACCTGAAAGCTGATGAACCCCTGCAGCAAACTGCTGGAGGAAAATGGCACTTCCATCCTGAAAAGTACCTCTGTGATAGCTTCATCAGTGCTGAGGTGAAAAGGAGGGAGCTTGTATGGGCAGCATTTCTCAAGGAGAAGTAAAGTCACTCAATGCCACTGCACCCTACAGGTGTGCACAACAGCTACAGCCCTTGAGACTGCCTCGCTTTCATGTAATCCCTCCAAAAACCCATGCATGAGTTTTGCCTGGATTCTCTGCTCCTCAGATGTAGAAGCAGCTACTCTAATCTTTCTTCATTTCTACCATCCAGGACCATTCATGTATCTTGAGGTGAAATGAGCAAGGGGAGGCAGAAGGGGAGGCAGAATGGGCAGTTGTTACCAGCGATTTGGGTTCAGGCTTATTTTCTGCTGTAACTATCCTGTGGCACAGCTGGAGGCTGCTCCTGGGCAAACACCCTCTTTCCAAGTATTGACCTACTCGTAAGGAGAAGGGATGGAGAAGACACATATGAGGCTACACCACATGGCAATGGAAAAAAGAATTGTCACTAAAATTAAACAAACCCCATTCCAAACTTTGTCCAGCTGTACAAACTGGATTTTCCGTATATTTTTTTTCCCCATGAAGCCAGACAAAACGAGAAATAGCTGCATCACATTGATGCCATGTTAGAAGGTCCTCACAGTGCATGTCTCACAGGTAGGGAATTGGAGGGCACAGCAGCCCTTTCCTGCCAAATACAACTGTGGGATCCTGCGCTGCTCCTGGGATGCAGCAGGCAGTGCCATCAAGACAAACAGATTGTGCCTCACCATGCACCCACTGACATGGAGCATGATGTAGTGTGCTTTGCACCACAAACTTCAGCTTGGTTGCTCCTTGAGCTAGGACAGTTTTTTTTCCCTTGCATCTGAAAATTAAGACCCCATTGTTGACCTGCTTTGACTATTTTGGGGTACCATATGGTTTTCAATTAAGGTCCTTCATCACAGAAATCCCCATGCAAAGAGGTGTTGCTGGTAGCCCTGGGCAGTGTCATCCATGGGCTGAGGTTAACATTTGTTTTCATTTAAAAGCAAACAAAAAAAGCAGTGGCTTGGGAAGCTCCAGTGGTGAGGACACCAGGTCTGACCTGCCAGATGGCAGCTCTGCACGGCAGTGAGCATGCTTGTTCACCAGGGCCAGGAGCCAGGTTTTCACCAGGGTTTGCACTCCATGTGCTCATAGCCAAGCTGTTCATCGTCCCAGTCTAATGGCACGCACAGAAATCATGCAGTTCTGGCCAAGCTTGAAACACCGGCATCTGGAGGAGCTTGGATGGAGGCATCCCTGCCTGATCCAAGTCCTGCTTGCAGATGATGAAGTGTCCCGGAGAAAACCAGGCAGGATTCACAGCGTCAGACAGTAGGTGATTAATAGGCCATTACCAAAATGTTGTGATGTCACAGGCTCAAGCTGGAAGGGTAAGAGGGATCTTGCCTGGTGCAGGTCAAATAGACTGATTTTGGGAAATAAACATTCATGCATGGTTACTTTTGAATATGCCCCTCTGTAGTGCCGGTAACACAGATGTACAACCACATAGGGGACCTAGAGGAATAAAGGAGCCACAGCCAAAAGGCTCCTGGTCCATAGCGGAGAAAAGGCTGAAATAAAACTGGCTTCTCAGTTTTGCCTGAGTTGAAAGGCCTGTAAACCACCAGTCCATTCCTTCTCACAGAGGGACAGACAGAGACAGAGAGAAGCTTATGAACCCACCAGTGCAAATAACCTAGCTAAGTAGCTCTTCTGCTACTTAGCTTAGATAATATAAAGCCCTTTTTAATTTCAGAAGAAAACTTCCTTTTATTCCATTTATGAACATATCATGTTAGTGTTCCTGCGAGCAATGGGAGGATTCTGTCTGGTGCATTACTGAAATGCTGTCATGTTTATTAATATTTCCAAATTGGCCCAAGCCCCATGCACATCATTACATAGGCAAACAATAAACAGTCATATATTTAGTAAATTTGACATCCACCACAAAGAGTTGGTATTGTATTGTGGGATTAGCTACACATGCTGCCTCTCACTGCATTCACAACTCAGCAATATCAAACCCCTGCAAAAGCCCCAGAGACTCCCCGGGCCCTGCTCTACTACCCTGCCTGATAGATAAATGTGTGCAGGGGAGATCAGTGTAAAGCATTGTGTGAACATGAAAGGAGCGGGGAGGAATGAACTGTTTGTCATGTCCCAGAATAGGAGGGATCCAAGTAATCAGTGCATCCCATCTGCCCCTGACATCCTAAAGCACTCATTGAGATTCAGAGGGAGGTGCAGCATTGCCACTGATGCTGGCCAAGGGCATCCTAGCTCAGAGATGGGCAGTCCTGAGCAAGCACCTGCTTCCCTCGGGGTCAGATCCAGCCAGCACCCGCTGCTGCCATCATGAAGACAGAAAAGCCCCTTCATGACATCACAGGATGTCATCTGCAGTAGAAGAAGGGAACATTCAAGCACAGAGCTCTGTATCAGCAACAAACCTATTAAAAAACCTGCCCAAAGGAAAGACTACATTTTTAGCATGCCATCCCCACTTCTTTTCATCCCTGGGCTGCAGACAGGGACAAAGAGAAGAGGAGGAATTGCTGCCCACAGTTTCCAGGAGGAGGTCCTTGAGAGCATAACAAACAAAGGCCAAAAACAAATGCCCCTTCAGCTAAGGGGGTCTTGCCTCTGCTTGCACATTGCAATACAATGGGGTATTCCTGATCTGCTGGTTTTACCAGCTTAAAGCCAGGGCAAGTGAATCAGTGACATTGCCACAACTACCCATGGACAGTGACACAGTCCTAACACTGTTCTTCAGGAGAGAAGCCACCATGTCACCCTGTGAATGACATCTTCGTGCTGTCCCCACACTGCCCAGAGAGTCCACAGTGCAATAAGCCATTCTGGGGAGCAACTTTTTCCCTACCACTCTGCTGGCACAAGGCACAGAGCAGCTGCCAGATCCAGGACTGGCTGAAACCATCATACCTAGTGTTCCTGATCCTGGGGCTGTTAAATTACACCCCTATTATGCTCTTTAAATTCTTCTACGTATTTGGAATCAAGCAGGTGAACTAGATCCTTGGAAACACCTCTTTGGAGTGGCTTTCTGCTCCTCTTAGTAAGAATTCAATATGGGATTATTATCATTTAACACCTCCAGTAAAGACCATCATTTTCATTCAGCTTTCTGCTGTCTGCATGTCCCTTCACATTTCCCAGTGAGATGTGCAGAAACCAGTTTGAGAGTCTTGACAAGCAACGTATTCCTCAAGCAACTTAAGCAGGAGTTTGTTAAAAATTTTCACCAATCTAACAAGTATTGCACCCTGACTTGGCTGCTTTCGGAGGGAAGTAAATACTTTGCAGGCTATGGGGGAGAAAGAATTAAGACACACCTGGAGTAAGACACAGGGAAGATGGGTGGACTTGACAAAACTTGAATACCAAACCTAGCCTCCAAATACTGGGGCAATGAAGCTGTACCACCCTGGCATCCCAGACTAAACAAATATTCAGGAGATGCCCTTAGACATTTGAGAGGGTGACAGGACATCTGTTACTATTTCAAACTTTTCTGCTGTTTCCCTGTATGACCTCTAGCAAGTCATTTGCTACTTTTGTTGCTCCTCTCCAGCTCTGTGTGGCTGTGAGAGCATTTGGTGCACCCCTCTGGAGGCTGTGATTCTTCATTAGATAGAGGCTGTAATCTGCAGTTTCCCTTTCTGTGGGAAATTAGCACATACCTGTATAGGTAAGGGTAGAGGAGTCAAATCCTGATTAGCAAAAGCACTAGTGTTTCAGAGGTGCTTTGAGACAGTCTAGGATAAGCAAATGACCATTGGCCAATAATCAGGATTTGTGCTCATGCACTCCTCTTGCAGGGAAATAATTTCCATGAGAATCAGATTGTTGTTCTAGCCTTGTTTGTTCATTTCATGACCTGTTTGTAAGAGAAGGATGCTTAGCTGGTCCATCAGCGCTCTTTGTTCAACAGGGTTTTTTTACAAATTTTTCCTCTCCTGCCTTCACCTAAACAAGGATATTGATTACACGCAGCTCAGCGCCAAGTAGAACAAAAAGATCTGAGTTAGCAGAAGTAGCAAAGCTGGGGTAAGATTTAGAGGCTTTTTTCTGTTCCCTTCCATAACAAACTCTGGAGGCCCATCCCTCGAAACCGAAAGTAAGGGGTGACAAAATCAGTCCATAACCTGTCCCTAGTGGATGGCATTCAGTGTGAGGCTGCACTTACCATTCACACCACTGGCTGGGGAGAGAGCCAAGCATCCAAAGATATTTCAAGGAACCTCTTCATAGTAATGTGGCTGTACCTGGCAGTGAATTAATAGACCTTTAACTCATCTAAACTCATCTAACTTGCCAACTTTATTTTGGTTACTCATCACTCAACTGTTTCTCCAAATCCATCATTGCAGCTCTTGAGGACAGCCATGGCTATGAGCCAAAAGGTGTCATTCTTGTGCAGAAACTTGATTTGCATAATATCTAGACTTTTGGAAGTTGCAAATCCTGGACAGCCAAGTAGAAAGCCTTTCATGTGATGAAGTGCCTACAAGAAACCTGGACAGGAAGGTTTTTTCATGTTAGGACAAGGGATAATGGTTGTTAACCAAAAGAGGAGAGATTTACATCAGGTATTAGGAAGAAACTTTTTACTCAGAGGATGGTGAGGTACTGGAACAGGTTACCCAGAGAAGTGGGTGCATGACCATCCCTGGAAGGGTTCAAGGGCGGTTTGGATGGGGCACTGAGTAACCAGGTCTAGTAGAAAGGGTTCCTGCTATGGAACAGTGGGGGTTGGAACTAAACAATCTGTGAGGTCCCTTCGAACCCAAACCATTCTATGATTCTGTGATTTCTTGACCAAGAGGTTTGAACATCTCTGAATAAAGACCCAAGATAATGTCTTGGCCCCACTGCCTCAGCCTTGGAGTACAGAGAGTTTTCACCCCCAAATTCAGACTCCTGGAAGCCACCTATCCCTGATGGAAACTCCTGAACTCTGCTGAATGTATGCTTTGACAAATCCACAAGTGCAGATGAGGATGTGCTAGTACCTGACGCGTTGTCCAGAAGTCCAGCTCTTACCTAACTAGGAGACTAGAGACTTCCTCAGTTTGTCTAGTTTTAAGACAGAGAATAAGTAGAACAACCCCTGAGCATAAACAGGATGGGGTTTGTCCAAGATCACTGTTGTGTGTATGACAATAAATGAGCAGCGTGGCAACTTAATCCATCTGTGGTATTTTGTCTTGCTAGAATTGGACACAAAATTTCTGACCAGTATCTACAGACACATTATTGCAGCATGGAGACATTCCTGCAGTGAGAAAGCATTCTCTTGGATGCTCACACTGCCAGTAATCAGGCATCCCTGGCTCCCACGGTACTGGCATCCACCCTTGGCCCCACTCCTCTGTGCAAAGGGTCCTGCAGCAAGTGCGCCAGCAATTCTACAGCCTGGCCAGGAGGATCAACCTGTCTTATACATCTGGCCCCAGTTACAAGTTAAGACTGGTTTTCAAAGCTTTGTTAACATTAACTTGTTATACGTATGTTGGTATGTTACCTGCCTTCAGATTCATAGTTGTACATTCCTTGTACCTGCTCCAAGCTCCTCTTCTTTCCCTACTTCTTCTACTGCAGTAAACCCGAACCCTGGGTGCTTGTGGGTATTAAAACCCACTCCACTCATGACTGACCCTTGCACTTCACTTTTAGAGTACAGAAGGCAGAAATGCACCTGTATTTTTAGACACATCCCCTGCAAAGCCTTAAATGCATTTTGGAGAACATGAGCAGCTTTCTGCTGATGACAGTGTCACGGCATAAGCCCTGTGCGTCTATCATCAGCCACAATAGCTGGTTACATTACAGTAGCTTTCTCCAGGGTCAGGTTTCCTCCATGCAAACACACCTAGGGCTACCTCTGACTTCAGACCCTAAAAACAAAAAATTTGTTTCCCCTTTACAGATGAGGGCCACAGTCCCATACAAGACTGACAGTTGTGCCAAGAACCAATCTCACATCTTCAAAAGCTTTAGCCTGGTCATGCTTTTCCTCTGCAGCTCCCTTCTTCAGTTTTTTTCCACCCCCTCTAGCCCTGTCTTCCAATTTTGAAGGGCAACAGCCTCATCCACGTTTTGTATTGAAACTGTTGTCACTAAACACCAGGGGACTTTGTTTTCTTTGTTTTACTAGGTTCTGTTGTTGTTACAACAACAGAAAACAAGAGCATTTTCTTTTTCTACTTTTTTTTTTTAAATTTTGTCTGTTTTTTAAAAATCGTGACAGATTTTGTATACCAAGTTCCAATGAAGAGCAAATGCTTACAGAAGTTGTAAAGCCAGCTTGTTTCCAAAACAGTCTTCACCATGGATGCAGTCCTACAGGTGTACTGAAAGAAGTCTGAAGGCCAGTCCTGCCTTCCCTGCTTGCCCAGCAACGCGCTGGTACTTTGCCCAGCTGAGCAGCCCATTGTACCTCACAGCTGGGTTTTACGCCAGCTTAAAGTCACTGTAACAGAATCACTCTGATTTGACACTTTTCTTCTCAGGAAAGTTAATTTAAATTGAAAACTGCTTGTGAGAGGTTCAGTTCAGAGGGCGAGGAAGGTGAGGCAATGAAGATTTCTGTAAAAGCTCATATCCATTGTACTCTGAAAGTCGTGGCGTGTATGGTAGCCATGCCCTTTACTCTGACAGAGTTCAGGCAGAGCACTTATTCATCACTTGCTGAGAGCACTTTTGTGCTGGGAAATAGCCAGGGGAGTGGTGAATCAGCCAGAGTACAAAAGTGTCACTCATCCAGCAAAGAAGGGAAAAAGGCCAGGTTTAAAAAACGAGGGAGGTTTTGCATGTCACAGGTTTATGGTCATCAAAGTCTTCCAGGAAAGACCAGGAATAAAATCGTTTCATGCCCATTTTCAGATTGGCAATGTTATGTTTGAGCTTGACCTCAGGGGTCCCTTCAGAGTCAAAAGAAAGAAGGGGACACCAGTAAAGTGCAATTCACCTGCCCAGTGTTAGAGGTGTGCTCTGGTTTGGGGTGACCTGTAAAAAAAAGTGCTTGTTTTTCTCCACTAACTGTAGCTCAATTGTTGGGTACTTACATTATATGTATTTAAAGGTCAGTGAATAAATTGCACCAGGGATCTATTTCTAATGAACACCAGCTATCAAGTCATGTCAGTTCTGTGAAAGTGTTGCTTTTCAGTATCTTGCCCATGATAAAAGCAGTGGTTCCATCCCTTTGGTTTAAAAAATGGAAAAACAATGTATATTTATTTAAATCTGTAGTAACTATACTTTTCAAAGATTCATTTTGGTAATTGCACCACATGTCTCTCATGAACCAATAAGCCACTTCTTTCTACTGAGTCAAGCCTGTACACAAGAACAGGTACTGATGTGTTTGTCTCATTTGGGTACAAACATGATCTCGTTCAAGCTTCTTATGTGATGAGGAGACAGAAATATATCCTGCATGGCTTGTGCCAGCAGTTGCTAGCAAATAATGCAGCTTATCACTTAATAAGGAGACAACAGACACCTTGCATATAAGCTTGCCCTTGTGTCCTTCCTCGCAGCATCACTGCACCAAGACCCTTACCCACTTCCCACCAAAGGCAGATTTAATCCCTATTCGGAGTGGGATCGAGCTCAGGCCCTGAGCAACCTGTACTAT
Source organism: Oxyruncus cristatus (assembly GCA_013399855.1). Lineage (NCBI taxonomy): Eukaryota > Metazoa > Chordata > Aves > Passeriformes > Cotingidae > Oxyruncus > Oxyruncus cristatus. The sequence continues at coordinate 2,755,132 of VXAY01004260.1, forward strand.
TGCAAATGCTTGGTGGATTTATTTATGCCTGTGGCATAAATAGTTCTGTCTCTCCACAGGACACGTAACGCCTCTGGAATTCAGTGAGAGGAGATGCAGGCGCAGGCACAGTCAGTCTCCGGCACAGCCAGGCACTCACTTGCAGGTACACACGTGCATGACCACCCCTGCACAGCTCTGCTGAGGGTGACATCCCTCCATCAGAGGGGTCTGGCATTGCCCACACCTTCTCTCTGCCAGCCCTGCCCACTGCTGATCACCTGAGGTGCACTGGGCAAAAAAAAGGGGATTTGGTTAGAAAAAAAAGAACAGTATAGATAGCCAGTGTGTGGATCCTGGATGCTATCAACGTAGTGGGCAACAAGTTTTTTGTTCCACCTGGGGAAAAGAGACTTCTGCAACAAGGATATCATGGGAGAAGTGGAAAGTCACTTTGCCCAAATTGCAGTCCACTTCACTGTTGTGTTTTGGCCCCTGTGTCCGTTGTATCCATAGGAAACAGAGTATCCAAAATAAGGCATTAACAGGAAAAATAGACACCAAAAGCCTGAGTGGCCCAAGAGAACAATGGAGGATAGGGATGCACCATTGCCACAGAAAGAGATAAATACCCTTCAAGGAGACAAATGACATAGAGGCTGTGTTGTCTGAGTGTAAAAATTCCGACTTGGAAGGCACCTGTCTGGGGCAGAGACAGTGTAAAGTCCTGTCCTTTGGCTACCCCACAGCTCAGGGCTTGCTAAACTCCTACACCAGGAACATACACTGGCCACAGAGGCAAAAAATGCATTGCATGGAGGCACAGTAAATCTCCTTGGGAGCCAACATGCCAAGTGGTTGCCCTCTGAGTGGTCAGAACTGGCACATGTTTTCTTTGGGCTCCCCCTGCTCAGTGTATCTGATCCTGATGAGATCGTGCCCTGGATCAATTCAGCACCTGATGTGGAAAAATCACAGCCCTTGTTTTGGAGAACCATCTCAACGCACAGGAGCATGGAGTGCAGAAGCTGTAAAACCACAGTGGTACTTTCTTAAAACAAAACACTTTTATCTATCAGGACCTATCTAGACACCTCTCCACTCAGGCTAGCCCATTAGCTGGGGAGAGGAAAGCAAAGCCGAGACACAGGCAACAGGAGGAGCAGCAAGGTGGTGTGTGCCCTGCCAGGAGTGCTAGTGCTGAGCTGTGCAGACCTGGCACCTGGTCCTGCTGCCCAGGCAGCTGGTGGGAGCCCTGGCTCCAACCTACCTCGGGTCTGCTGGGAAAGCTGAGCTTCTTGGCAAGCCAGCTTGTACGCCTAGCTGAAAATAGTGCTGTTTTTGCCAAAACATACACTCAGGGCTTGGATTCAACAATGCTGCATCAGCAGCTCGTAATCAAGTTGACACGGGCTGATTGTTTATTGAAAGAGAAGAGGGAAATCGTGATTTGACTGGATTCAGTAAAAAACAAATAAGCCAGAGGAGAGGAGCTGGGGTTTTTTGCACATGACAGGAAATCTTTTCAGTGGACTTGTGACAACTCAGACCTTGACCTGGCGTCTCCTCTGCATGTAGCCAGGGTGGTAGGGTGGTCTGTGAACTCAGGGGAGGACTGGTGCGAAGTCTGAGCAGGATGTGAGGGAGGAGCAGAGCACTTATTTGTGCAGTGCAAGGCATGTGTATAAGCTGTCAGCAGAGAAATGGGGAGAAAGAAAATATGGAGGGAGGGGAAAAGGAATGCCATAAAATATAATATGTAAACTGCCAATCACGGCCGTGGTGGTTTGTGCTTGCAATATATAGCTTTCATCTTTGCTCTTTATTTTATATTCATCTCCCCTCTTTGGCTCAAGCCAAGTCGATTCCCCCAGGGTAGAATATATTGGCTTTCCAACCTCCTCTCTTTACTGTCCCAGGTTCCTGGTTGAAGCCAAAGCAATGGTTTTTTATTTGCTTGTTTTCTTTTGGTTTCATTAGCGGAATTTGAACTGCTGCCTTCCAGCCTGCCTAAGATATTGCTACCCTTTCATTCCTGTGCTCATGGTAGGATCCCCTGCAGCATAGTATGGCTCCCTCCTCTCCTGAAGGGCAGACACTACCATGGATGATGTGGTGACTTGTCCAGAGCAGCTGAGTTATCAGCCCTTTTTGATCCTCATTGGGCTTCTGAGCACTGTGACCCTGAAAATCATGTCCTGTGACATCCGAAGGTGACACAGGGTTACAGGGTGACAGGCTGCTGCCTCAAGCTTTCCGACTACAGGAATGCCCTGGAGTAGATGGGACCTCCTGGCCAAGAGCAGCACCTACACTGATAAGCAGTGGAAAGAGAGATCTGGTAATCAACATGGGAGAAGGGTGGAAGAGGGGAATTACATGCAGACTACTACCTAAACCAGGAACCAGGGCAGGCAAGTTGGTTTTCAGGACAGGACTGAGAGGCATTCACACCCTTCCTACAGCAAGGGTGCCTCAGTCTGTGGCAATGGTTTTCTCATCAGCTGCCAGCATGGTGCCGGGTTTTCCTGTGCTTTCTGCAGCTGCCTGCTCCTAGCATAAATACCACGTTGCTCCAGGGCAGGGAGACCACAGAGTCCAGATGCTGGGGAGGTTGTACTTTTTCTCACTGTTGTGCGATTTCCAGCACAGAGCTCTCTGACACCAAGCTGAAGGTGGATGAGAGCTTTCCATTTACTACAGTGGAATGTGTTCTTCACCTTACCAACTCAGGCTCCGGGGGTCCTCTGCTGGTCCTCTACCATAGTTAGCTTAATATCAGCTGCTGGTGGGCTATACCTTGAAGTGCCTTCTGCGTGATGTCACCCTTCACAGGTTTATCTTCAAGCCAGGATGGACACTGCCCTCTGCTACCACAGTTGAGGCTGAACCTCCCAGAACAACAGCATTACGTGCAAGCAATCTCCCAGTCCCCCCTCAAGAATGGGATTGCACAGGTGCTGTCACTGCTTCTCATTCCACAAATGCATTGAAAGGTGGCTGACGGTGGTTCACGGACTGGAACTTTTCTGCGGCGGTGGCTCTCAGCTCCTCTTGTCCCAAAGTAAAGGGGATTTTTTGCACCTGCCTCCAGCCAGGAAGGCTACACTGGACTCCCAAGGAAGGAATATTACATGGGGAGATCTTCACTTGCCTTTCAGCCAGTAGTTGCCCTCATGAGGGCAGAGAAAGGAGCCAGAGCCTGAACAAGACTTGCCTTCAGCAGGCAAGGCTGCCTTGAAGGTCACCCCAAGTATCCCTGGGCCATGCCACCATGCTGATATAAATCAAGTCAGTGGTTGTTTCCAGACCCAAGATCAGCATGGATCAAAGATTATTCCTTTCACTGCCATGGTAATTTAAATTAAGGCATGTAGCAGAGAGCTAAGAAAACTTTCATGCTAAGCTAGTACCTGCATACACCACTGACCTGCAGCAACTAGGTCACAGCCAACCGTGCCCCAAGACCTCAGTGGCAGTGGACTGACATGTTCCACCCCAGCACTAATGCCAAGAGCTGTGGCTCAGTACTCTCAGTCGGAGGCACCAGGGATCTTGCTCAGATGTGGATATCCAGGAGCCTGAGCAGCCACCCTAGGGAGGTGATAAACTACTCCCAAAATGGCAGCATCCAATGTAGGTTTCAGTCTTTCTACTCCAGAGATAATTTTTGTTTTTCTCAGCTTGGTTAAAAAAATTGAAAAAGCCCAAAACAGGACTCTTCATGAACTCTGGGAGTAGCACATGCAGGTACTCCTGGAAATGCTTTTTCATTTGTTATTAATAGAATCTCGCTTTATCAAATTGATGGAAAATATCATTGAAAATGAAATAGCTCCATTTTCATCACATAACTCTGTGAAGGAAAACAACTTCTTAGATGCTGATGTCATTCAACACTACTTGTTCTATACAGCTACCAAAACATTGAGAAACAACCTTTTCCAAGGATGTCACCTGACAGGAGTCTTCAAGCCTCGGTGTCTGGATCTCACTTCTGAAATCAGACTCTCCTGTGTGTTTTTTTGGTAAACTTCTGCCACTGTCTTCCAGATTCCAGCTAAAGCCTTCAGGGTACAAAGGAGGAGATTAACCCTTTGGGACTTTTGTCCAAGTCTGTCTGTCTGCTTAGTCACTGCTGGATCTACTACCTTCTGTCACTGAGAAAAATGTCTGCTGCTGTTAGAACCAACCCAAACCCAATGATGCAGGCAGGTAGGACAAAGAAATCAAAAAAATCAGTACTTTGCACCTCTAAAAGAGGATCAAATGTTTAAAGGTGTGATAGCTACCTAAAGAGCCAACATTTGGAAGAGCTAGTCATCCAAAGGCCAAGCTAAACAGGATACAATCAAAGCTGCGTGGCTTTCCAGGGACAGGCTGGGGTTATGAATGACACTGGAGGTGGAGCCTCCCTGAGTCACCAGCTTGTCTTGTTTAACTTGGCCACATCTATGGATAACCCCTTGTAACTTGGCTCTTTCCAGCAGTTTCACACCTTTAAACAACTGGCTTTCTTTCATTGACTCATTCTCTCAACTTTGCTCCAGAATAAATGATTTTGGTCTGCTATGTTTTCTTTTTTTTCAGTTTCAGTCAAACCCATAAAGTGACAAGACTTTACTCGCTGACTTTCTACCTAGTGATGATTAAAGCCAGTAAAGCATCCTGGTACAATACATGTAGGAAAAATATTTGCACTGAGAACAGGCACCTCATCCACCATTGTACCTTTGGTTTACAGCACATGTACCAGAATCTGCAGACATCTGGAAACCTGCATTTTCCCAAACTGATTGCCAATAGGCCTGAACACACCACAGGCATACCTATACCCTCCATTTTCATCTGCACCACTTGTGAGGAAGTGAAATCTCACACATCCCCTGGAATGGCAAAGCACACCACTCACCTTCCCATTCACGGCTCCCTTTTAACAGAGAGACAGCATGTGCAATAGGGATCACCACCACATCCCTGGATATGAACCCATAAATATTCCTCAGTTGTGAAGTCCAGGATTTCAAGCTTAGAGATTCTGGTCTGGTTTCGGGGTGTATTTTCAAGCAGTTTCTCAAGGATGGCTTTCCTCTACATTCCTATTACCTCACCACAGTATGTCTCCAGGGGCTGTGACAACAGCCTGAGTGCATGCTCTGGTTTCCTAGCTCCAGGACCAAGGATACCAGGAGCATGCCAGGTTTTTAACACACTGTTAGCTTGTGGCTTCACTCCCCCACCACACCATTAATGGCCTGCATGTCTACAGTGTGACTCCCAGTTCCTGCTTGTCTGTGGCCCTTTTCCAGTGTGATGACCCTGATAGCAAAATGCAGCTGCCAGGACTGTGGGAGCATCGGATGCGCATATCCACAACCCCCTCCACCATTACATTCCCAACGAGAGGGAGAAAATTGGATGCTCCCCCTCACCACTCATGTTGTTGTAGTCACGGGGCCATGCCGTCATGGCTATGTTATTCTGCCTGGTTGGGTATAGCTCGATTTCTGCTGGGAAGTTTACAGTGCTGGCTCCAGAGGTAGAATGGCAGGGCACAAAAAGCCTTGACATTTCAGATGGGTAGCCTCCAGATTTCATTACGCAAACTGCTTTACGTGTTTTGGAACTTTAAAGAAAAAAATGTTTTTCATTAGAATGTGATCACAGAATTTTGTTAGGAAGTTGCCATTTTAACCTTACAGCAGGCAGTATGCTGTATTTGGAGGTGTTTGGGGGGGGTGTCTGTATATATGGTTATGCCACACTGCAAACTGAAGTTACACTAGAAGCTGAGGAATTTTGTCCCTCAAAAGTCTGTTTGTCAGTGGTGCTGTTCTGGGTTTGAAAACTGGCCTAATCAAGATGAAATTTAAGTCAGAAGTACAAGGTGAAGAGTCATTTCTGTGTAACCAGATCTGCAGCAGCACACAGAAAGACAGCACACTTTTTACATCTGCTGTTCCTGGCTACACAGTCACAACACGAGCAGCCAGGCTGGCTAGACCACCTCTCACCATGGGTACTTAGCTGAAACTCACCAGTTATATAGCTGCTCCCTGCTCCACATTTTGTCCACTTCCCAGTCCAGATGTTCAGAGCACCGGACACTTGGAGCAGCCTCCCTGTAGGATGTTTCTGCTACATGGTCGGGATATAGCCCTCAAAAGCTTTTGGATGAAAGATGCTTCATGAAAATGAATAGAAATGGCAAAGAGTATTTATATGCTTGGTAGCCTTTGAGAATTTCTAAGAGAGGACCACAGTCCTGCTGTGCTAGGTGATGTGCTTAAATAGCAAACCAGCAATTTCCATTTTGCCCTCTCCCAGGAACAAGAATTAGAGCAGTCCTTCCACAGTAATTTCCCTGACATGTTTGAAATGCAGATATGCTGACTTGTCTTTGCACTTAGCTTGGGAAATACTGTTTGTGTCTCTATTTCAATGATGATTTTGTCCATTTATGCCTCTACTTAGTATTCAAGAAGGAAAAAAATCAATCATTCTTTCTACCTGTCTGACCGGCTGCACTAAGATAAAATGTTGCACAACTAAAGATATTAAAAAATTATTGAACTCACTACAGGAAAATAATTGCAGAATTCAGCTGAGATTAATAGAACAAAATAAGTTTATTTGGCATTTCTTTTACATTTTGTAGGAAAAGCAACTTCTAGTTTACGGTGTACGTGCTGTAATATCAAAGATCCTTTTTTCTGTGTATGGAGTCACTCTTTTTTCAGCTAAGCACTGTGTTGGTTGGCATACTTAGCCAAAAATACCTCTTCAGACATGCTTTGGAGAGAGAAAGGCTGGAATGGTCTTTTTGTACAGCTTGATGGATGTCTTTGGCATTTCAATCTGAACAGCAAATACCATAAATCATGTCAGCAACACAGCCAGGATCCAAACCCCAAAGGCACTGAAGACCTAGGCCCAAATATTAGCCAACCGTTGAGAGTACTTCTGTGAGCTAATTTTGCTGTAAATGAGAATAGAGGAGAGGAAGTAATGGATGGTGGGAATGGTCTAAACATCAGAAGGTGCAAAACGCTCTAATATTTATTGAGTGACAAAGACTGAAAAATAAGGCTGTTGCATGCAATATTTCTCGCAACTGATGGCAAAGCTCATAATTTTCTGTCCCCCTGTTTTTCCACCTGTAAGCATCGAAGCCCCAGGCACTCTTGAGCCCAGCTGGACCCTGGTCAAAGAGTGCTTCATTTTCTGTGGGTTTTGTGGAAACAAGTGGCTGGATGGAAGTGACTCAAAGTGCAGTCTGGCTAGAGGGTAAAGGCTGCAGCCTGAGGCAGACACTCGTTCACTCTTTGCTATTTGCATCTGAAAGATTCAAAGGGTCACCCCATACCCTTGAGAAGGGGAATTTAGGTGGAAACAGCAGAACCTGTTAAACTACTGGGTTTTTTAAGTGTCTGCCATATGGAAGGTGCTGAGAAACAACATATGTTCTTGTAACACAAGCGATGGAGACAGCAGTATTAAGATAGTGTCATATTCTTGTTATTATACACTACTCCTGTTGGGTGCAATAACCCAGCATCTATATATAAGCACCAATTTGCAAAGCAGAGTCACCACAGTGCCTTTGATGAAGCTGCTGCTCCCTTGCACCAAGCTATGCCCTCTCCAGGACATGCTGAAAGGTTCCTCAAATACCTTTCAGTTCCACCCCAGACACACGTACAGTCACACTGCAGAGCATATTAAGCCATATCTGCAAGACTTTTGATCCACAATTTACTCTTCCTTTTACTAAATGCTAGAAGCAACATTAAAAAAAACCTGAATGGTTTAATGAAATGGAGGCCTGAGTTCTCAAGAAGACACTAGAGCTATCACAACTTTGACTATAATTGCATTAATAGCAACTGGACTGTTTAACCTGCTGTAGTTCACTAATTGCAAACCTTATTTCCTCTTTAAAAAATTTTGGGGGATTTTAAGGCTTCCTGAAGGGCTGTCAGTTCAACTCAACATCTGCGTTTCTTTCCTTAATTCCAAAAAAGCAAGTTGCCTTTATTAATATCTCAGCTGAGGGAACAGGGCATTCGTTTAGTGATGGGGAAACATGGGCTGCTTTAAATCTGTCTGAATCCTGGGAAGGGGCAAAAAGAACGGAATGACATGTAATGTTGTGTCCTCCTTTGCCGCCTTCTTCCTTCTTTTTTCTCATTTGCTTGGTCCCCTGTGAAGCTGACTGGCTCTCACAGCCTTGCTGGGACTCCCTCTGTATTCATATAGAAATATTCATATATATATCTGCATACACGTGTGTGTGTGTATGTATGTGCACATACCTCTTCTTGCTGTGGTCTTGCTGCTACAATAGAACCAGAATGTCAAACTCCCCCTTATTTTGAGGTGACAGAATTTCACTGAAAACAACAGACATTGTACCGGAAGTTTTTTCCTGCATGTTGAAAAGAGTTTTATGCCCATAGCTCCTACCACCATCACCTACAATATGTCACTATCTCTCATTCCCTTATTCCCTGCAAGCCACAATAAACCACTTGGAATGACATTTCAGAGCATGAAGTTCATCTCCCTCTCAGCCTGGGCTATATCAACCACCTCCCTTCAAGACTCTCTCACCAGAACTGTCTTTTCTTAGGATGCCCAGACATACATTTCTGAGGTTTTCACAGAATTGCCCTCTAATGCAGTGATGCAGATAAGTGGGAATAGTGGTGTGATACATATCTTCCATACTGAAGACAGATCCACTCTCCAGATTCTTTAATGCATTTCAGCATTATTTACTCTGACATGACACAACCTGTCAAGATAAGATATTTTCAGTGAGGTGAGATATGCGTTACCTCCAGAGGACTTTGCACCTCCCTGGAATTTTATGTTCCAAACACAACTACAATAGAGCCTTTTCTGAGATTTTAAAGCAACCAGGTAACATTATTTTTCACATATCTTTGCTTTTGAGCTCTGACTCGGGCTAGAACTGAAAATGCTGAAATGCATCAGGAAAGTAAGTCACTTTGTTTTTATTAGATTCACAGTCCAAATTTTCAGACCAAAGGAGGGCATGTATTTTTGCTACATTATTTTCATGAAGGAAATTAAATATCCCTAGGGAGTCAGAATCAGCTTGGAGAGCAAAAATAAAAACAACAAAATATTAAGAAGTAGACAATAGGTCTCAGTGGGAGCTCAGGATTCACTTCTTTTCTGAAGCTTTCTGTACTAACGTCACAAAATGACATCTGTCCTGCAGCCAAGTCAGTCACCTTGAAAATTTCCAGGTTCAGTGCATAAGGATTGAACAGTTGTATTTGCTGTCAGCTCTCATAAACAACCAACGGCTTTCAGAAGGTCTCCTAACAACGGGCCTGATCCTCATCTGATTAAAATTAAATTCTGGACAGCGAAACCTGGCCAGTGTATAACATCTGGGGGTCCTGCCAATTATTACATAAATGTGCCTTCAGTTAAATAGAACATTTGTTAAAAATATAACTGCAGAGCTAGAAATAAATGGGCAATATTTTAAAACTAATTTACTGTCTTCTTTCAGTAAATACTATTGGAGGAAGTGAGGCTGCATTTGCTGAGTTTGCTATCTTTGCAAAAGACCTTGATGTACTGCATCAGTAACACTGAACATTTCTTTGTAATCATGGAATCAAACATTTTAATTAATAGTGAACTAATTGCTTCACTCAAAGCATACAATCTGGACTTGGGTGTCACCAGTTCTTGTGAGAGCCTCTGCTCAGCCTTTACCAGAAAACCAATCCTACTGGCTAAATTATCTCCTCCTTCATGTCCAGATGCAGAGGTTAAAAATTATCCTATTGATTTCTTAGGGCTTCTGATTTTTTTCTTAGAGGATTTTTTCTTTTTTCTTTTTCTTTTTCTTTTGGTTTTTTTTTTTGTTTGTTTGTTTGTTTTTTTTTTTGAGAGGGAAGGAGAAAGAAAAAGGGAATAGAGAATAAAAAGCTGCAGGAATGTGGACATCTATTAACGCAACCCTTTCCTTTCCAGGAGGGTTTTTTAAATCTCCTTGATTCCTCCAAATGAGCAATTCATCTCTACTCCAGTTGGGAAGAGCAGCTGAATTTCATTTTCAGAAAAACCCAGCATCGTCCACAGCAAGCTGTTTCTTTCCTGGCTCAGTGTAAGAGGCACCAGCACTCTGGCACCCAAAGAGGCAGCCAGACTGTCCCTGCCACCAGGTGCCACCTGCCAGCAGCAGCTCTCTCTCCCCCTGCAGCCATCCCACTGTGTGGGCTCAACACACATGCAAGATTTCAATGCATGGACTTCTGGCCTAGAGGCAGAAAGTGCTGCCTAGTGAGCCACTCCAACCACCAGAGAGAGACTGAATTAAAAAAAAAAAAAAAAGGAAGAAGAAGAAAGGAACACACATTACATTCCTACTTACTTGCAATCTGACCGCACACTGTGCCGCCTTTGAATTAAACACCTCTCTGAGAGGCAACTGTCCTATTAGCATAATGTATAGCATTAAAACATGGGGCTCTTCCCAGGGTGTGCTTTATTGTGTGCATGCTTCATTTTTAATATTCATGGCCAGCTCTGTTTAGAACATCCTTTTGACAGAGGAGAGGCGCCGAGATAAGCCATTGGGATAGCGGTTGTCCTGGAAACAGCAAGATCCACTTATTTTTAGCACTGAAGTCATCCAGTTAAACAAACTGCATTAAAAGAACATTGTGATTATGACACAACAATAAAAAGATGTGGGGTGTATTTACAGTCACTGCGACGGTGTGACGCCTCATCTTCAGCTGCTGGTCCTGGCTGCCGGCAGTCTGGCCCCTGTGCTGGCAGAGCAGAGCATGCCCTTTCCTTCTGGGCGATGGCAGAAGCCCAGAAACAGCCCAAGCAGGGTGGAGGGGAAAGCACAGTGTGTGTCTCCCCTCTGCCAGGCTGCAGCCGCTGCTCTCAGTAAATAAGGAGGATCCTCCTCAAAAGTGCTGCTACTAAGAACGTATAGATCAGATAGAGATAGACCATGAAATATGGGCAAACCAGGGCAGAAACCAGGGAGTCGAAGATTATCTCTTCATCCTCACTACCTAGTGCTGATGGTCTTCAGTTCCTGGTGTGCACCAACCTAGTGACCCAGAAGGCCTGGGAGCTCCACCCAGAGGGTCACCCCCAAGCCCAAAGGCTAAACCACAGGTGGAAGAACTACACCAAAAAGGTGTTTCTGTGGAAAGGTTTCCTTCCCACTTCTGTCGGGGCAGGCCTGAACTGTAACAAGCAGCGCCCTGCTGCTGATAGTTTGATCCTTATCCTTCAGGACACATGGCAAAGCCACAGTTACCAGAAAAACAATGGAAGTTAGTAACGGCTTTTCCAAAGCTAATTGGGAAAAATCTGTGGGCCACAACAGTGCTTCAGTGACAGTTTAAAAGCAATTTTTGCTTTATCTAAGCCAGTTTGCTTATTCTGATTTCTTTGAGCACGTGATGAGAAGGCCTGACACGAGAAGAGACCTCCTAGCTTCAGCAAAACCTGTGGGATTTTTACTACCATAAAGGTCCACTTGTCAGAGTTTGCAAAACATTATGCTCAGTTAGGCAGTGCTGTTTGGGTATTAAAGCACAGGTTTGACTCTTTTTGACCCACTGGTTCCAAAGTTTCAGGTGCTGCTCTACTCCACTCTCTCTGCATTGGTTTTGGTGAGATTTAGTGAAGCCCAGTGGGTGTACTAGAAACATAAGAGCAAACATGCACAGCCACCTCCAAAGCCATCAGGTGATGTTGGCTCCCATATCCCAGACAATACCTATCGAATCAAGTGTTGCCTGAAATTTTGTGTCTGCAAAAGAGAAAGAAAAGAAGAATTACAGAAGAGGAATAAAATTTAGAAACACTCAAAAGAGGGAAGGGAAGAAGTAGAGGAAATTGGGGTGCACCTTGGGGCAAATTTCTCCTTGACATCGAGAAAAGGGTAACTTTGAGTTAAAAGAAGCATGTGGGGAAAGGCATATAGAGAGGAGAAGAACTGGAGCCACAGAGAGCCCGCGCACACCTGTATGGGAGAAATTCTAGGTAAAAAAAAGGATTGCAAGAAGATTTTGATATAGGCAGCAAACTTGGCCAGTAGACTCAGTAGCACCTGCAGTCCTGCAGGTTACAACTGCTTGAAGCTGCCCAGTGCCACTATCCTGTGTGACAAGGCTTTCCCTTAGACCAGAGTTGAATTTGGGTGTGAAGGTGTTCAGAGACAGAAAATCCAAACCCAATACTCTTCCATAAATCTCTTAGCCTTTCCTGTGCAGAATACAGAAAGTTTCAAGTAAAACCACCCAAGAAAGATGGGCATAGCCACTCCCTGTGGGTAAAACTGGAGGGGTTAAAAGTTTTGCTGTTGTTATTATATCATAAAAGACAAAGCAGATACTTGAAGTTCATTGTAACCTATTCATGGCTGTGGGAAAATGACTCATTACAAGTTCAGTGCCTTTTTGGCTCTGGTTAAAGTGGCTACTATAAATTCGTCCAAGCAGAGTGACTGTTTTTGGTACAGCTATTCTAACACGAGCTTCTTTCTCTGCTTCCAAGTAACTGTTCACTCCCAAAATAACTCTGAAGAAAAATCTTTGCTTACTTCTTTAGCATGTGCCTGCCATCATACTATTGATCTGTCACTGCTGGGAAATGAGGTGGCCTCCTGTAAGCAGAGACATTTGGTAAGGAGGGGGAAAGAGACACAAGGTTTTCTGATCACTGCATGCAATTCCTAAGGGGCTCTGACAACACCCTCTTGACACATAGCGCCGTTTTCTTTGGTAGTGGTGATGTCAGCAGGGATTAGATTTCACATTCATCATAGTGCTAATGCTGCAGAAAATGAGATCCTAATGCTTTAATTTATTTTGCTTTAGCTTTTGTAAGATGCTTTTGCTACAGTAATGAACTGCCCATTGTGTAGCTCTGCTATCAGCAGGGTGGGCTGCCAGTGGCTCGGTGGCATGCTGTGACAGTGAGACTTAGCAGTGGCTCTCCTTGAGCTGAAGAAGGTTTTTTCTGTCATTCTGCCCAGAGGAGGTCACCAAATCCTGTCCATCGTCCAAGTGGATGCAGGCATATAGCACTGCTTTTGTTAGCTCCCAGGAGAGGGGTCACAAACCTATCCCATCATTCACTTGCATATGCTGCCTGAAAATCAGTGCTTATATTACGACACTGCATCAAGAACAGCAACCCATGAGTTCCTGTAGTCCTGCCGAGTGCACATCTGAAGCCCTTGGTGCAGATATGAAGGACTGTGTTCACAACCTGATGTTAATCCAGCAACTATCCCCCTACCAGCTCTGACTTCCCCAGGTATGTTCAAATGCCTCTGAGGCAAGAATTCCTTCTTCTTCCCCCCAGGAATGTGCTTCTGGGTTAAGGCATTAAGCAAAGCCAAACCACAGCTGTTATCTCATTTTGCGGCTGCAACTATTTGTAATAAATGGGTTTTTTTGTTTTTTGTTTGTTTGTGCTCTGTAACAAATGGTGCGTATTTTAAAATAACAATTTCTGGTAAATCCCTTGTCCCCAGCTTTTAGGTACTTGCCCCCCTTAAAAAATTCTTCTTTTGCATCCGTTGAGCCTTCTTTTTCTCTTTGTGTCACTTATCTGTTTTTCCACTCTGCCAGATGGAGGGGGAAAAGAAAGCATCCTTCCCTCTATTTTTGTCTATTTGAACTCACCCAATATATTTAATGATTTTTCGCAATTAAACCCCTGGTAAGATGCATTACTCATTTTTAAAAACTATTTCTTATATGCTACTCCCTCCCTACATTTGCTGCTTCTACTCAAACAACTGACGGTACTGACATACAGCCTTGCTGGGCTCTGGCTGTGGCTCAGCAGTAGGGAGGAGCAGCACTGAGACCAGCAGACTGCCCTGTGTTCAGCACTGTGTCCAGGTGTTGCCATGCTCAGTGGGGCTTTTTCTGCTCCCAAAAGTCATGTCAGATGGTGGTAACTGTCAGTCATGAATAACCACAGCTGGGAGTTGAACGCCTGACCTGCAAGTCTCTGGTCAATCCATTAAGCCGGGCTTTCTTCCTACAAACAATTTTTTAATATCACAGCTTTTGAGTCAAGATGACTTCATTACCTCCATCACATAAATAGAAGGATGAGCATAGAGCTAAATTTATGTTTTCCATGTACTTGGGCAAGAGGAGGGGACACAGTGGAGCACAGTGGATGGATGGCCTCTGTTACCAGGCCAAACCTAACCCAACCCTAACCCCATTTACACAGAAACAAATAATCAAACAGCACATGGAAAGAAGGAAGGATTCTTTCCGATGGTATCTTGTGTTTTCATGTGGTGAGTCAGAGATAAAAGGATGTAGAAGGGAGTGTACCAGCTCTTTCAACTCTCCCTTTTGAGGAGCTGTCTCCAGAAGCCTTGATTTTACTCTGGTATTTCCAGCAGGAGTGCACAGTACTGTCATGTCCTGCTTGCTTTGATAACTGGAGGTGAGGCGAAAAAGGTAAGCCATGTGCATGGACTCTTTGACGGCCAGGCTATTGCCACACAACCTTAGGAGGGCAGCTTCCTCGCCGATGAAAATCTGCCTTGCTTCAGAGGACCTCTACTGTTTTCCATTACCTGAGAGCACTGGCTAGCCAGATTAGAGTGAGGAGAAAAAACCTGATATCCACAACACAGAAAGTATCCCACCCAGACACAAGTAAGTTACCAATCCAAGGCCACAGGAGTTTTGTGGGAAGGGAGGATGCCCACCTTGCATCCTGCAAGCAGCAACTTGGATGCTGTTTCAATATACCATTTAGGTGGCAACTGGATAGCTACTGGCAAGAGCTACACTCTCCATCCCTCAGGTGATGGTTCTGTGGTGAGCTGCCTTTAGGCGCTGGGCAATTTGCCTTCACATGGGAAAATAAACACAAAAAATATGAGCCACCACTTTGAGAGCCCTAGCACAATGGAGTTACCCCAACCATATGGAAAAAATTAGTTTTTCCTGCCAATAGCAGTCCAAAAGACATGGATCTTTCAATTGGTCGCAATGCAAACTTTTGTCTGATTTTTGTTATATTTTAATAATAGACTTCAAAAAATGCAAGGCACTTCCCTCCTCGCTAATGCATTTCCCTTATATTTCAGTAGAACGAAAGACTGCTGATGTTAAGTATATGTCGGAAGCAAAATATGTCCTCCCTTCCCCAAAAAATCTTCCTACTCATTTTGTAGCCCAGAAACTCTACTCTGAGAAACTCAGGTTAACTTCCCTTAATCCTCACATTCCAGAGTAAATTTACAATTAGAGCAGGATGGGAGCAGAACAAACAAAAAAGCAAGCAGCTATCAAATACATACACGTGCATATGTGAGGGTGTGCCTATAGCTATATAAATCTCTGTAAAAGATACCATTTTTCAGATTACCCAGAAAGTGGTCACATGCCTGGAAAATATTCTTTCCAAGTTTGCAGATTGGCCTCTGAAACTGCACAAACAAAGTTTGTCCCATTGGAGTTAGTGGAATAATTCATGTTTGGCTTGGCCTCCGTCTGCTGTATACACATGAACTAGTACGTGCAGAGACTTGTCTGAGTCTGTGAGCCAGGTAGATGTATCTGTAAATTTCTTATTTGAGTGCAATCTTGTCCAGCTGGCCCACAGCATTTGTGTAGGCTGTGCAGGCAGACATAATTGCTGCATATTCTCTTTCTTTTCCTGCCCCGTTTAGCCAAAAATTTACTCCTGCAGGCATGCTGGACTCTACTCCTCTCATGGGACTAAGGCACGCAGTCACATCATCTGAATTCATTGCAGGAGGGAGACAGTAGCCAAGTATTTGCCCCTAATGATCCAGCCCTACTCCAAATTGTGCTTAGCACTGGTTTTAAGAGCGAGCACTCAGGGCAATTGCACACGACCTCAGGATTTGCAGGGTCTCATTAGAGAAAGGCAAGGACCAGGCCAAAACAGTCAAAATGAGGGCTAAGACAGGACTAGGCCATAGCCTGGACCCTGCCCAGGGTCACCCAAAGCAAAGTTTGCACCTTACTAATTGCCCTGAGGTCAAACAGCCTGCAATATCAGGCAGTGATTTAGGGAAAAACTTGCTCCATAAGTGGGGCTTGGGCTTCGTTAACCCATTAAAGCTCAGTCATGCACTAACACATGTCAGGAGACTGCGAGCCGGAGTATCTCCAAGGGCACTGACACGCCAGAGCTACTTCAGGAGTGCTGCTATCCTAACTCCATGCAAAACAGCAAGGAAATAGGAGGTTTTGCAAGGAAGAAAGAGGCAATAAAACAAGCACAAACACAAGGAAAGCCTTTTTGGGGAAAACTGTGAGGGCCAAGCTGCTGATAGGATGAAAAAGGAGGGGAACAGCCGGCAAAGATTATCACATATTAGGCAGTGGAGGGTGTGAAGGAAGCAAACCACGTAAAACTGTAGCACTCAAAATAGACATTTGTTTGACTACCATTTTAAGGGGCTGGATTTTACCTGTTGTCTTCTTCTGGCGTCTTGTTAACTCCCGTGACACCGATTGATGGAGACATAAGGGATTAACTTGGAGACAACCCGTTGCAAACTTCAGCCATTCCGTAACCATTTAAGCAGATAACTGTTTTTATGTCAGGCAATTGGTGGGGAAAATGTGTCACGGTTTTCTTTCCTGTTTCCTTTGAGTGGTAAGATGAGAAGCAAGAACACTTCAGACCCTGAGAGCTCAGCTTCCCTTCCCCCTCCACAGGTGTTACCTAGGTCATCCCCACAAATGCCAAAAGCTCTGCCTGGGCAGCAGCAGGAAACCAGAGGCATGTCCCAGAATCGCAAAAGTTGGTCCTTACCTGCTGCAGGGTGAAGAGGGAAGAGATATAAAGCAATTCAGTATCCTCTGCTGTCCAAAACAGGCAGCTGAGTGTTTTGTGCAGCAGCTAGTTCCTTGGATTTATATGCCATGCATAGTGAGAAAATATATTATCCCTATCTGCTTTACCGGGCTTTGCCATGCTTTGAGTGCAACTACCTGGCAACAAGTAAGCCTCTCCAGATCCCATGCAAAATGAAACATTAAGTTCTGGAATACAGTGTGGAGCATGTTTGGAGAGCAGGGTAAAGCAAGGTGTTCTTAAATGATCTAAAATGCTACTCAGCAACCTAGAAAGCTTTTTCCTGGGTCATCAGGAGCAAACTCACTTGCTACCTTTAGACTTCTGAGGAAAGCAGCAGGTTGCTCAACACAGATATTGTCAGGAGCCAGGCTCTGCCACCGAGGCTTGGCAGGCAGCAGAGCCTGGTGCTCTGCACATACATGAGGACAGCAAGGTGGTGGGACATCCCTTCTGATCAGATCAGGGATCTGCAGCACAACTCCCAGGAATGCTGGCGCTCAGGAGGGTCAGGGCAGGCAGGGCACAGCACCAGAGTTGTCCTTGGAGAAAAGCAGGGAATGCAGAAAACGATAATTACTTTTGGGCTGCTCCAGCCTGGTAGTTTCCAACATCTTCAGCGCTACATCAACCAAAGCAGTCAAAAGAGGCCCCTGAGTCTTATTTTGTCAGGAAGAAGGAAGGGCTGGTTGTGGTCTCCCATACCCCACCTTGTGACAGGAGCAGTTGTCACTAGTCCTGCTTACGTTCCCAGCCCAAGGAAACTGGGTGAGAAGGCATTAAGGTCTAGCTGTCTCTAGCTGATGCGAGAGGCCAGTATGGAAAGCCTACAAGAATTGCGACAAAATTGGGTCAAACCCCATATTTGAACCATCTCCACACTCCCTTTTACATTTAAAGTAAGAAAATGGAGGACTTCAGCCTCTGTGTGTCCAGCCTGCTGCCCTGTTGGCTCATGGTATGGCAAGTCTAGTGACTCAGTAATCTGTTTGCCTTGCATTTTTTTTAAAGCAGGAACATAATTTAATTCCCTTTAAGGAGATCAAAACCAGGAAATATTTAAGTAGGACTTCCTGCTCAGTGTGAAATACAAATTCTTTTCATCATGGAAAGTTAACTGAGCTTAAACAATAGTAAATGAAACTGGTTATGCAACGAAGTTCTAGGGAGATCAAAGCTGATTTTGGTTTTTAATTAAGATAAAAAGGTACCTGGATTAAGGATGCCAGTGGTAACCTACCTCCTAGCTACTTAAAGAAACACAAACACTTCCCCATTAACTTGGTGCATACACAGAAGAAAATGAGGCAGCAGAAGAATTTGCCTGTACTTACAGTCAGGAATTGAAACTGGGGAAAATCCTATTTGAATTTATCTACATGAGATACCATTTCTTCAAGAAGGGGGAGGATGTCATGAATCCTGCTAAATATTAACCCCTTAGCCACCCATCTCTTCTGCTACTTCTGCTGCACATCCCTTTAAATACACGTCTCTGTATGTATTGCTAGGTTGTCTGGTCATCCGTTTGCACAAAACCCTGCTGGTTCCTCTTCCACCCATGGGGCTGTGTAAAATGTACAATTTTGTAGGTAGTTCCAGTCAGGACAAAAAGTCAGTGCAGGGCTGAAGTAGTTTTTTTGGAAGCAGCTTTGTTTATTTACAAGGGAGAGACAACGTCCCGTGTGACGCAGCAGGAGTTAAGTCACAGGAGGGAGTTTATCTGTACCCGACTTCCCCTGCTGTTCTTGCCAAGCCAGCCCACACCCCCACCAAAAAAAAAAAAAAAAATCCCCTCTCTCTGGGCTCTTTGCAGGCCCACACACTGTGCTCGCTCAGGCATCCGCCTTTGTCTGGTTCTGCACCCACTCCACGCTTCTTCTCCTGAGCCACCTGGCTTCACATCCACATTCACCTCTTCCCAAAACAGCTCCGTTCCAAAGTTCCCCTTCCCAGAACCAGCACATTCCTGAGGAAAGCAAACGAGCCCGTGGGTTTGGGCAGGGTGGAGGGTTCGAGCTAGTCATTATTTTGCTGCCTGCTTTCCCAAGCCAATTGCAGGGACTTTTTAAAGGAAAAATCTGAGAATGGGGGTTAATCTGGGGTCTACCTTATTAGTCAAGCCATAAAGCCTTCAAGGAAAGCCCTACAGAGCACTCTGGGGCTGAAGCCAGCAGGTTTCTGTAGAGAGTCTCAGAATATTTATAGGAACATGTCAGGAGTGAGTATTGGTGCATGGTTGTTGGAGATGGAACCAGGTTTAGCTTGGCTAACACGGATAGGACTGTTAGAGGGTTTTATCTCTACTGCAAGGTTGCATGCACTATCCACATATTTCAGTAGTGGGTGTACTGCTCCTAAGAACCTTGAAATGATGGTTCATTAAGCTTGCAGGAATGTTATTGTTTTCCATAAAATCTGATAGGATTTTCCAGGACCTGTGATGCTTCAGTGTAATGCATTCTTGGCTATCAACAGCCATCTTGGACCCCAGGAGAATGTTCTACAGAAACTATAAAAGGCTTTAAACATGCATTTTGATTTACAACAATGTCAAATTCCTCCCACAGTGTGACTGGGGTGGGGATTCAGAACATATTTCTGGGCTTCACTTGATTTCCACACTCCTTTCCCAACTACTTTTGAAATCATATTGTTTACTCAGCCTCAGCTGTAGTTTAGCCCATACTTTTACCACCATACGACATAGATTCACAGGGAGGGGACTGTTGTCAGAGAAAGACTGCTTCAGAACTTGAATGCATGTGTCTTCTCCTTGTTTAACTTACCTATCTTACTTGTTGAAAAAGAGGGCTTGTCCCTCTTAAACCAACTTGCAGCTATTTAATGGAAAGACAGGATTCTCACATGCCTACAGCTTGGTATACAACCACACTCTAACTTCTGTCACTGTGTAAAGGTACTCCTGCATTTTTGTTTCATGCATCCTTGGTGCAAGTACTGAACCCTTTTTAGTGCAGGACATGTCTGCAAGGGAAACCAGGCTGTCTGCTTATGCCCTGTCCTAGGAAGAGCTCTTATCTCCCATCTTTTAAATTTGGTTCAGTCTTTTTGAGTGAACACGGTGCTTATTCACAGCCTGATTTGTAGTCTGCTTAAGTTAGTGGGAGCCTTGCAGTGAGCCTTGCAGAGTGCAGAGGTCTGGTGCTTACAGACCCAGCAGCAGCAACTGGTGGCTGACGTCTCCTGTTTAATCCCAGACAGCTGGCAGAGGCAGGCCAACCTTTCCCATGCCTCGTGGGTCATCTCTGAAGACCTCCTTTCATCTTGAGAGGATAGAACAACCTATAAACTTTCTTGGAGTTAAACCCTTGTACACAGTCTCAGTAAAAAGTGGGTGCAGTGCTGGTTTAGTCAGTAGGGATATTGATGATCTCAAGCTAAGTACGAACTCCTGTAACATCATTCTCAACCCTGTCTATCTCAAGATGCAGATCCTTTCCCCGCATCCTGAAGGTAGTCTTCGGGAAGTTAATCTGTGCTACAGCTTAGAAATAGTCTGCAGGACAAGTAGCTTGATCCCCTTTCGCTGAAAAGCACATTTTCCCCTCTCCCTTTCTTGAGCCACAGCCAGGCAATTTACCCATTTGCAGCATTGTACAGGCAGGTCTACTCCAGCCTCTGTATTGGGTCATATGATATAATCACCTGCACTCAAACAGGGGATGTGTCCCTCATTTCATAACCAGCCTGGGCTGACTTTGAACCATTGGCCAAAGAATCTCATTCTCATTTCTTTGAATGTTCTAGGCATGCTTCTTCTGTCCCTTACTAATGAAGTTCTGCATTTTATTACTGCAAAGCATTCAACATGAAAAAAATCCTCAAAATAAAAAGACTGATCCAAGTTGAAAACATCACAGCCAAACAAGAGAGATGTTTTTAAACATCCCCAAAGCAACATCTTTGTGCTGGAGAATAACAGGACTTCCAGCAATGCTGGTGCCTTTGTGCAGAGCCTTGTGAATAAGCAAATCGCAGATCAATACAGGTCACAGTGTGTGTTACTCATTAGCATGCTGGGAGCTGGGAGCTCAGAGATGATAGCAAACACCAGCCCCCACATCCCCTGAACAGAGCCTACTGATAGGGCAGTGTGTGCTGCCAACAGTGAGTCATTCATCACTCGGTCCCCATTTCACAACAGCATGATTCAGTATTTGTAAAGGAAAGTCCTGCCTGCAAACATTACCCTCATTCAACCAGTGTTAGCCTCCTTGCAACATACAGCATAGATTGTCCTCTGCGTGATTTTTGCCAAGACGGTAAATCAGTGGAGGTAGAGCAATGGTAATCTTGACATCTGTGGAAAACAAGAGCAATCTGCAGGGGTATCGTGCAATGAAATTATTGCCCTTACTCTGTTGGACACTCATCCTCTCCACACTGCCTGCAAGTCAGCTGCAGAGGAGAAGCACAGCTGAGTGCTGTGCTTGTTGAAGTCTGGGATGAAACTGAAGCAAAAGTTTTAAGCCACAAGATGAATTTTTTAATTGCCAGTTGTACAAGCTCAGCCTAGGGATAGGGAAGAAATTAAGCAATGCTATGCCCTTCCTGTCTCTTCAGTTTCCAGCAGCTGCCACGATGTGACTGCAGGCTGACAGTTTTGCTGACGAGGCAGAAAACAGTGAACTCACCTTCCTTTTCCCTAACCATATTAGCTTCCTCTTGCCAGCAAGACTGAAAAAACAGTTTTTGTCAGTCAATGAAATCCACTCAGAATCTCTCAGAATACAGATATGCTGATCAAAGAGATGCCTCTATAAGAGAGGAAGGTCAGCTCAACAGGATCAGCACAACTGGTGTGCTTCGACTGTGTTTAAGCTGACATGAGACGTAGGAAGCCCAAAAGGGATGGGGAGTTGCGGGCAGTCTCCCCTGTGCGTGGTTCATTAGGCTAAGGGGAGACTTAGCCACTAATCAGTTTTCCGATCCTCCTTAAGACCAACTACTACCCTGGTTGTTGTTTCTGTCATTTTCCTATTGACCTTTCTACAGCCACCAGTGTCAGGTAGCAAAGCAATTAGCATAAGCGTGGTGTTGTCCCATCCAGTCTTCTTCCCATCCAGGCTATGCTCAACTCCTGAATTTGATTGGTAATTTAAAAATCAGAGTAAAATGTTTTCTAAAAAGTAAGTAATTAGTAAGGGTACTTCCTATTTTTTTTATTTCCCTTTTTTTTTTTCCAAGCAATAAAGAGTAATTAATGAATGGTTTTCTGATTTAGAGATACATACAAAGCATGTATAAATCAGCAGAGTCCCACTGACATCTATGGTGCTTTGTCAATCTACACAAGCTGCAGATTACACAAGCCTTTAATGTTTCCACAAAGCAGAGTTATCAGTCTCCTTGTGGGCTTGTATGAGTTAACAGAGAGAACTTTCCAGCAAAGTCATCCATCACTTAGCTATCTACAGTCACCAGAGTGTAGGTAAATCACCAGGGTTCTGCTACCAGATGTTAAAAAGGCAGTTGACCTTCTTGTATATTCCACACATGAAAAGAGTTCAGTAAATTATTTGACTTTTAAACAACAATATTCAACAATTTACTACACAGCCTACTAACTGGATGAGGTGTTAACCAAATTCTGTCTGACCAAATTCCAGCTGGGCTAATTATACGTTGCTTGAATGTTCCCCTCTGTTTCTATTGTGACACTATTTGATGTTATTTTTTGCTTTCCCCCCCTAAAGATTGCACTGGAATCCTGCTGTTGCTGTGTTGCACACCAGAAGTGTACGTGCAACAACTGTAGATGAAGGATCTCTGTGTGTAGAGTTTTAAAAGCACTCATAAATGCATTCTTCACTAGCATAGATGCTCTAATGTGTGGATATGATTTGGTTTATTGCTTTTATTGATGTTGTTATTGTTTCTGCTGTTTCAGATACTCTTTGCTACTACTGTTTTTTTTCAAGGCCTGAAATACAGATTTGGATTAGCATTAATATCAAAACCTGCATTCAAGCAGAGTAATGTGGTGTTCAAATTTTGGGTTCCAATTCAGATCCATTTTAAGGCAAGACCATCAATGGCAAATCCATATTGAGATTACAGTGTGAATTTCCTAAATCTTGTGGGTAGGAAGATTGCTGCCAGAGCTGTGAATAACGTTTCCTTCCAGTCATGATTAGATCAGAAACAAATTAAAACAAAAAAGGAGAAAGAAAACAAGCTAATAACTACTGTGCTGGAAAATCTTACTAATACTGCTTGGGAACTTGCCATATAAGATGTAATCAATAAATACTATGTTGGTTTTGTAGAGGGCATGGACTATTAATTCCACATATGGTTGTCTTGGCTGCCAAATTTTATGTATAGTTTCCTCAGAGTACCTCCCCCATTTCTTTGTGTACCAAAGAGTTCATATTCTTGGCTCACAGGAAGAAACATCAAAAAGCAGAAGCAAAATGAGGAGCAAAGTTCCCTTTGCTAACAGCACATGCTGTGACTGCAAGGCTGGGCTGTGGGCAAGACCTGTGAGGAAAGGAAATTCCAGCTCTGGTGAATTATCATGTAATCAAACTGTCTTGCCAAGGAGAAATGCCTGTGATCTGCCAATCATGCTGCTCGGCTGATTTAAGGAACTAAAACTGTTGAAGACTTTTCGCCCAGTTTAAGGCATGTTTTGTATGCTTCAATGCACAGACAGTGCATTTGAAAGGATTTGAAAGCATTTGAAAGAAGAGCTAAAGTTTTAATCAAAATCTGTGGTCTGTGGTGAGTTTGCAAGAAGGAATAATAAGGAGCACAGGGCAAACTTCTGTGTTGAGGAATGAAGTATGTAAATCTTGTGAATGCTCTGCTGGTATTCATCAGAAATACCCTACTTATCAATACAACCAGAGCAAGGTCAATTTTAAGCTCAGAGCATCTACCCAACAAATAAATTGCATATTACTTGGCTAATTATACATGGATACCCAAACACTACCTGTCAATATGGACAATTAGCAAAAAATTGGCATTACTTTATTAATTAAGCCATGTTTCTAGACCTAGTCTGATCCACAGAGGGATCAAGTGGATCTAGGTGGACTGCTGAAGCCTGTTTGGTCCTTGCCAAGCTTATGACCTACTACAGTTCCAGTAGATGGGGGGACAGCAAGACAGTTTCCCCCATCGTTTTCATCTGAGAGGAGATACAAGAATTTGACTCCTTAAAATATGTTTAATTTGCCACAGGATTAAATTCTGTCTTGGGATTTTCTGTAAATAAGTGTTAAGTCAGGGGCAGGAGACCTGAATGCTAGATAACTGTCCCCCTTCAAGGGAATGTGAGTTATCATTTCATCCACATAAACCACCAAACAGCTATCAGCTTGAAGCATCATTCAAGGTGTATAGGATTAAACAAGAATATTTGTTGGCACAGATGCCACAATTAGTTTTGCTTGCACAGCATCTAAGACCAGAAAGCCCTGCTCCCATAGCCCTAACAATAATTCAGACCACTAGAGCCATATTAGTGACATGGGTAGCACAAACCATATAATCATCAATCACCATTTTTTCCTCCTTTTTCCAGCTCAGTTTATTTCCCAAACCCTAATAAAAGCCAGCTGTTTCAAAGTGTGTATGGCACATACCTGGCACAAGAGGGTTTACATTCTTCTCCTTGCACACTAAAAGAAAGTGTTCCAGCACTTTACACAAGCTTGTAGCTATGGAGACAAATTTTTGGATGCTGTTCATTCCTGAGGTGATTCTCCCAGCCATGACATTGAATTTGTCCTTTGTTACAGTGGAAAGAGAGTCTGTATTCAGGCGCTGGTAGTGCTGCTGTACCTTCACTCTTACTTAATTGTATTCTATAAAGTGAATTATTTGCCACATATTTGCACAATCTCCCCACCCTCTCTCTTCCTCTATGTACAGCAGTCCCTCAGCTGTTCTGTCATTTGGCCATAGAGGCACCAGTTTGCTAATCTGGTTTCATGGTCTGATAGACCTGTACAGTGATCATTTTGCTTCCAAGGCATTTGTGTGAGAGGAAAGAGAGCTTTGATCCCTATTGGCAATTCAAGCTAATAGGATTGCTCTTCTTATGCCTCAACTAGGTTGTCACAGTATCCTCAAGTGATAGTCTGCAGTAAATCCCATTCCTGGAAATTTAAGCCTGTGGCCTGTAGATCTAAGCCATTAACTTTGAGACAATTAATGGGTTGACAATACAGTCCCTGCCCATGCAAAATTCAAAACACAAGCAAGTTGGCAAGAAACAACCTCTCTCCAAGGCTAGCGGTCCCTTTACATGAATAAGGCTGAGCTATGAGGAGACAGAGCATTTGAAAGACCTGCTGGAAAGAGATAAATTTGGGGCATATCTAAATGCCATATTCCTTAATCCACAAGACATGAGATGAGGGGCTACTGAGAGAGGGTGGAGAGCAGGGTTGATTTAAAACCCACCCATTGCAAAACTTTTCTTCTTGCCTGAAGGGAATGTAAGCATCCCGAAGAAGCCAGCTCCACTGGTGGCCTGAGGGAGGCCACCTCTGCCAGCTCCATGTCCTTTACCTGTGTGCAGAAGTCCTCTTCTCCACTCCCACATGCTTCTTTCACTCTGTGCTTGACTAACAGTGAGTGTGGCAGCACACTGAGCTGCAAGGCCCTTCAGAGATCATGTGAAGGAAAGGACTCGGAACATCTCATTGCTCAGTGGCACTAAATTACTCAAAACAAAGACTACTGGATGGGACATAATGGAGGCAGGCTGGGAGGGGACATTATACAAAGGGACACTTTATTTCAGAACCAAGATTTAAAAAGTCACATGTCCTAAGCCCTGGGTATATTTGCCAGGCAGCTGCAGGTGGACATCTCAGCCCCTTGGGAAGTTGTGACACTCAAAATCCAAGTGAGAGTTTTGTCTACACCATATTGTTTGGCTGGCTTCTGACAGTCCTCCATCCTGCCTCTTCTGCTGTTGTCAAAGTTTAGCCTTCCAGAGATACACAAAAGAAAGTGTATTTTCATGTCAACTTGTTCCTCTAAACATTCAATTACCCTGTCAAATACCAAATACCTTTTCTTTATGGGAAATTCCTCTGGCAGGCTCCACCTCTTCCTCCTACTAACTGCTCTTTGCTAGAGGCAACAGTTTCAGCCCTTACATGTTAGTGAAGGCAATTATGATGACCTTCTGTGAGTAATTACCCATTTCTATCTGGTTCCTACAAAAAACTAAATTTTATACAATTACAGGCGATGTGGCAAGCTCGTGATGCTGGGATGCACAGCAGAGCACTCAACACAAGCCATGTTTAAGGCAGTTAAGTGCTGTGTATATTACTTTTGCTGTCTCTCAGAAAATCGGTGTGATCCTAAAGCTATCTACAGCAATAACTTCAGGGCTGGAAGAGCTGCCTTCTTCCTCCCCTCGCTCCCTCACACGCTCTCATGAAGAGCAAGTGGTATGGCTACACCAGTGCAGGCCTGCACTTGGACAAAAATACTTCTGTTCCAAAGCAAGGTATAACAAGCTGGAAGACCATTGGAGCACACTGCTCAAAGGACACTGACCGCTGTACTGTACCATGCCATGCACATGGACTAACTAGCATATCTATGCCCCACTGCGTTACATGACAGTGGTGCACCCGAAATTCAGCTCAGTCCTCCCTTTTCAGGCAAGAAATAGCTTTTTGAAAGAAATACAAAGTATTCACATGTAGATTTTGCAGGAAGAGCAACAACCCAAACATCCTTTCTTACTTGCAAGTTCAGCCTCTTTGCATTTTCTGAGAAGCAGCAGAGCCCTAGTGAGCTGTGGCTTCTCAGGTACCTGCCTTCCAAGACCTCTGAGCACTTAACTCAATTATGCACATATCCCAGTGAGACTAATGATCCTGAAGTGCTTCTGGAAATGTGCAGTTGTGCCCTTACCACAGACAGAAGCATGCAATTTGGTGACTGAGTTCCAGCAAATAGCTGATCTAAGGTGTTTGACACTTTATGCATGTTTCTTGTTCTTGCTATAACACTGCGATGCCTCCTGTAAAATGGCAGTCACATCTTTATTAGAGGTATCAGACCTGATTCTGACCTCTGCCTGCCATGATATATTATTTGCATCTGCCTATGGTGAACACAAAATGCTCCTTACTCCTTCTGTTTACTTTGTGCGTAGGCAACAACCTCTGTTCCAAGGCAACAGCCCACAGACTCAGTGGAATTTATACATGGTTTCTAGAGAGATGAGTTTAAAGTGAAAGGTCTGAATACTGAGCCTGGGTCCCTGATGTAACACAGGGATAATTTTACTGAAATCAATTCATTACATGGATGGGAAGCAAATTTAAAATCAGAATGAAAATGTACGTCAGAATGGTGCTCAAACAAGCAGAAGTAACAGCAACTCAAATTACCAGTGAGCTGAAATTTTGTCCCATTCATTCCACACATCCGCCATCTCTCTTGGGTCTTTGTGATTAAACACCACCCTACAAAGGACAAAGATCATTGCCATACAAATTTCCACTTGGTATCAAGAGTTATGTACGTGTTAGTTAAAAACACACCCTGTGGAGGAAGCATTTTTGAGAGTTGTGTTATCCAGAAAACAAAGCAAGCCACTGAGCAGTGACATATTCTAGTTTCCTACAGGTTAATGCCTTGTGGCCGTACTTTTTCACTCAATAACCCTTCCGTCAAGGTCTCTTTGATCTTTCCCAAATCCAAAATCCTCCAATTCCCCCTCCATACTCACTTACCTGAGCTCAAGCCCCTTTGCAGCATCTTGCCTGCACATTAACCACTGAGAGGCCATGGGGCATCAAGGGCCCTGCTCGATCCCATGCCGCGTGTTGGCCAGATGGATCCTGACCACACCGAGTCAGCAGGTAGGACTGCACAGGTAGCATTCAAATCACTCTGCAGCTTTTTCTTCACCAAAGGCACTGATTTTAGGTATGTCATAGGATACTCAGTGCCTTCTGAGTAAACATTAGTTTCCACAATTTGATCTCTACACGCCATGTAAAATTTGGCTGCATTAGTCAATGGGCTCAAAATTTCCTGTGGGAAGGGGGTAAGTTTGAGAGACAAATGCATGGAAAGAAATGCAATCACGTAAGCTTTTCTTTGTTAGGGAAGCAGAAAAGTTCAAAAGTTGTGTATTTAGCTGATACAACCCAAAGTATGAAGACACATTCATTGTCAGAGGGTTTGACCTGCTAAGATTAGTTGCACGTGTGATGGAAATCTCCATCAGAACACAAAAAGGATCAGAAATTGGCCCATGTTCTCTTTTTGGCTCTGGAGACTAAAACTCCCCAGGTTTTGACCAGGTATATAATACAAAACTACAAACAACTTTGCATTGCCTCCCATTGCCAGAGGATTCCTGAATACTTAGGGTAAGATAACCTCCCAAATTACCCATCTGGTCACTCAGTGCCATGCTTGAAAGGCAATTCCTCCCTGTTCCCTGCTGGGTCTCACTTTCCTCTCTGAGCTTTTGTTACTGACTGTCGCATTTGTTGCGCTGCTGTCCTTGAAAAAACATCTAGCTGCAAGAGCCTCCCGCAGCCCTGAATTCCAAGGGTTACAATGACAGTGCTGCCTGAAGCAGTATTTCCTTTTCCACGTTTTGCATTTGCCAGCTGTTAACTTCATCAAGATTCTATATTGTGGGAGTCTTAAAAAAGGGGGCAGCTCTGTTTTCTCCATAGCCTTTATGGGAAGGCTGTCAGGCCAGATTCAATCCTGAAAACTAATGAATTCAATGCGATGCCACGACATGGCAGGCAGGGCAGAGAATAATTCAGCTGTAATTTTGAAAAACTGTTCCCAGTCCAGGAACAATTCCCAGTCACCTCTGGCTTTTTTAATGTCATCCTTCCTGAAAAATGGAGGGAGTAGGAATCACCTCCTTTCTGAAATAATAATTATTTGTCTTAAATATCAACAGCACTGGAAAAGCTGCATTAGGCTCGGGGTTGCTGGACTGGATTTCACTGCCCTCCTGAGACAATAGCAGGTCCATAGGACACCCTGTGCCTCTGGGATGACTCAGCTCACAACTATCCCTCCTACCCAGTCACAGAAGTGATAGCTTTGACCTTTTGTTCATGGAAGAAATGACAGAGAAGGAAGGTACTCCACATCTTTAGTACAAACTACAGTGTCACTTTACCAGGGGATAGCAAAGCTCTGGAACAATTTGGGATAGGAAGTGAGGAAGGCCTATGCTTTGACTGAGATGGCAGGTGATATTTCAAAAAGGCAGGACAGGATTAAGCAAACTGGGAGAGCGACAGGATGCAGGCATGAAGAGATCTTTACTATCATACACACACTGGAACACTTTTCATGCAGCACATGTTCAATCTGGAGCACCCCTCCCATATTCCCTTCCTGGAGCACTGGCTACCTGGGGAACACCCCAACTACATCCTCCCATACAGGTCCCTCTGCTGTTTCCTAGGGCTCTCCTGTCTAGCTGTGCCCCAAAGCTGACTTTGCTTCATGTAGGGAGGGCAGATAGAGTCTGTGCAGACATCCCATGGGTGGCATTGGAATCCAAGATCCATTGTATTTTCCCATAATAGCTGCTAAAGGGTTTCATAGTGAAAGTAAGTTCTCAAAAGGCTTTTCCTCTACTTGAAGGTGCTGGTACAACATCCGACTACCTTTTGTGAGAGCACAATTAGGGCAAGGCTGAGCACTTCTGAAAATATTTACCCAAAACAATTAAAGGATCTTACAAACAGAGTTGTTTAATTAATAAATCTGGTGTCATTTAGTTCTAGTTAATCCTTTTACTAAGAAAACAGCCATCACACAACAATTTCTCAGAGCTGTCAGGGTCCTCACGCTACCACTATTATGCAGCCTTCTGAGGTGTGGGATGCAGAATTATTAATTCCAGACCTGTGCGTTCCCAACTCTCCTGGATTTGATGTGGATCACATGTGAGCACACACAAGAATGTTTTTGTTGAATTAACCAGAGGACACATCCTGTATTTATGTCTAGGTGCGCTGTGGGCTGGTATTAAGAATTGATTGTGTGCCATCCTGCCTCCCACTCCACTTCCCACTGGTTACTTTGTGTGAATCCTCTAGGCAGCTCTCCAAAGAGAGCATCTTTCTGGTTTTCAGCGTCTTTCTGGTTTTCAGTATCTACAACCACTTTAGAAAAAAAATCGGCAAAGTACTGTCTGGCCCTGGTACGGTGTTTTCACTTTGGCAGCATAATGCTATGTGCCTCCATGCATCTCCATTTTCTGGAGGGCTTTTGCCAGGCAATGGTCCTGTAAGAAAGAGGCAATGCAGATGCCTACAAAAGGAACGAGGAACATGGTTTCCTGGTTACTAGAGGCCACACACATAGAGACAGAGTCCAAGTGGAACCAGAGGGAGCAAGTACATTGGCCACATGGTACAAGGGTGTACCGTCTACGGAGCATGCACATCCCTGCAACAGCAATGCAGTGCTGGCATGGGGCCATCTTCAAAGTGTCTTCTCTAACACTTTCTCACTAACTGGCCTAGCAAGTTCCAATATCCATTGCTTTTCACAAATCTTGACTGAATCTGTGTAGATAAGCCAGTTGTGCCCTTGGTTATCAGCCTGTGTTAGTAGCACTGATACCTTTGACTCTAATGGAGGTGATAGGAAACTCTATGAGGAAGAGGAGAACTGATCACCATGACTCCAGCACCTTCCCTGCAAGGGCCAATAGTGAAATTATCTGTTCTCACAAAGGCGAATATGCGGAATAACACCCTGACTCACAAAAATCTTTGGGCTTATTGGGAACAGAACTTGATTCTGCAGAATAAGGCCTCATCTTTACATCTATATAAGTACAGATCTCTCTTGACCCATCTGGGTTCTTTATTGTTTAACTGGACAATGTCAAGCTTTTACCAGCCTTTACTTTGGGCTATTCAGAAAATGCCCAATGACGCAAGTTTTTTTCACAAAAACACACGTAACTCTTCCACCAAAGGCCATTGGACTTACACAAAGATATCTGAGTGGTCAAATCTATTAAAAAAAAAGCATTGAGCCTCTCTTCCCCTTCTGTTCTTTCTCTCAGTTCTTACTTATCCTCTATTCACACAACAGTGGACGAATTTTCCTGCCCTCCCATGCATCGATGTTGTTTATATTAATGTCACTCACCTGGTTTTGAATCTTGAGTTCAGTCAAGCCTCATCCAACAACAGGCTAAGGACAAGGGTGTCCTTTGCCGCCTTCACCTTGCCCTAGGTGCCTGGACTGCAATCTTAACCGACTCTCCAACAAAATGGGCTGCCCTTAACTCTCAGGCTATATCAGGGGTTTGGCCCTAGGCTGTTGGGCAAGACTGTCAGCTGTAACTGTGGCAAGTTAGTGCCGGATGCTAGCTGAAGATATGGTTCACGACTGCTCTGAGGACAATTACTGAGTTTCAACAGCAGCCCCAGTCTGGGGTCTTACCTCTCGGTGGCAGTGCTAGACTGGAACTCAAACCCATGAAGTGAAAAAGCATCTCTAAAAATAGCAGGTTCCAGCTAATGTAGAAACACCTGCTGGGGAGAGTTAAGATCAGAGCTGCAGACCCCTAATTCTGAATTCTCCTGTGTTTTGCTGTTGCCAGTTCCTGTCTGAACACCACCATGTGCTGCTCTTCTACACTTCTGCTGCCCACGGGGAAAACCTCCAGAGGGCGAATGTCATATCCTGTCAATGCATGTGAGAGGGATGCAGGGATGAACTGTGTGGGATGGGCAGCCTGTGTAGCCTCCGCATCTTCACAGTGAGCAGGAACTGAATAGTGGAGGAGAAAGGAAGGCTGGGGTGGGTATGGTGAGGCATTAAATAGCACTTGCTGGATCTCTGCTTTGCAGGGATTCATGTTCCCCTGTTTCTAAGTCCTCAGTTCCTGGGGAAGGCTAGATATGAGGAGGCTGGAGGAAGTACAGATGAATGAGTAGGTGTGAAATTTATAACACCTACCACAGGCTCCTGAGCTCCAGGCAGAAGTCAGTGACCCTACAGAGCTCCCAGCAGGAAGGAAAACTGGGCCTCAACACTCAGCCTGACAAGTTCCTAGAAGAAATGCATGCAGCGATGTTGTAAATACCCTGTCCGGGATCCCACATACAACATTTAGGATCAGCCTTACTGAACAGCCCCACCAACCCCTTGCAACCCTTGGCACAGTGCAGCCCTCTCCCTTTGCCCAAGAGAGTTTTGCTTCTACCTTACTTTCCTCCAGGCAGTGGGAGAGAGGCTGATCTCCATCACCCTGCACTTCTCATCTCCTTTGCTTCTTGAATAAGGCAAGAAGCAAAAAGATGTGGTGCAAGGTAGCACTCACTTGCAGTCCTTATGCCAGGGCTCTGTAGCATTGTTGCTGCAGCAAAGAAGAGTAGTTCCTTCTGGTGGGAATTACTGGCTGAAACGCTGTGACTGGCCTTACACCAGGAGTCATGCCAGACAGCAAAGTTGGAATTAGAAAGATCCCAGGACAAGCTCAGCCTACCACAACCACAGGAAGATGGTTAGTTCAGATTGGTCTCCAGAGCACCCACCCCTTCAGCCTGTGGCCACAAAATGCTCCCCAAGGCTCTGTAACAAGCTTGAGACCAACAGCAAAGAACAAAAGCCGCAGCTTTTGTGTGCCACAGGAAGAGAGCAGTAGCGATCACGGGCACCACTAGTGTCCTCAGTGCCTGCTGTAAAACTCCCGGATGAGTTTTGGAAATTAGCCAGGCCTCACATAACATAGGGTAAAAGGAAAAATCCAGTGTCCAGTCGTACCTCCCCACTTGACCTAAAGGGGCAATTGTAGAGGTCAGCTTGACCCCAGCAGCATGAACAAGATGCACGGGACAGGACAACATAAAGAAAGGCTGTACTGCCACTAAGACAATCTTCTCCTTCACTTCAGCCACTCTTCTGTGCTTCTACTGATAAGGAAAGGAGGGCTGGGAGCCAACTTGTCCTATAAGTTAGGGAAAAAAATATCTTTGACAGCTTTTTCTTTGCCTTCGTTGGCCTTAGGAAGAGTAAATCTCTGAGGGAGGCCTGTTTATTTGCCAAGGAATTAGGGAGTTTTGTGCCTCCCTTTATTCTTATGAAAAGATAACGACCTTCTGGTGGGAAGATACAAGCGTTGCCAAGAAATATGTTCTGGAAGCTTTTCAAAGTCAATGATGGTTAGAGGCAAACAGATTTCCCTGGAGAATAAAGGGGTAGCCATATGACCCTGGACTTCAGTTTAGACTTGGAAAATTCTTTGGATCTATGAATCACAGAATATTCTGAGTCAGAAGGGTGACCCACAAGGATCATCCAGCCCAGCTTTTAAGTGAATGGCCCACATAGGGATCAAACTTGCACCAAACACGTGGTGTTATTAGCACCATGCTCTAGCCAACTGAGCTAATCTCATCTGTGTTGTAATCAAGGGTGTTCACTACCCTTTTGACCCCAGATGAGAAATTAACAGCATGGGCACCACAGCACCCAGGTATGCAGTGGGGGATGTCTGAGAGGCATCACTGTGTTTTGTATTTGCATTCCCAGTCGGAGTGAAATTAGGTAGTTCAGGCACTTCCATGCCTGGCAACATGGCTCCAAGCCAGTTGCAAACCCCATGCAGAAACTCTTTGGTGTTTGGTTGTCACTGAACTCCACATTGCTGTGGCTTCCAGGTAGCTCATGCATAACCTCTGAGTGTCTGCACAAGCTTTGGGCACACCTTCATATTGTAGCACAGGCACAGCTCGCTGACTCTGTACAAGGCCCCACAGTCACCCTGGCCTGGTGGTGTTCACAGGGTACCTAACCCAGGCCAGCTGGGGTTTCTGCTGCTCCTTGCCATTCTCAGGAGGTCCTGCTCAGATCCTAGTTCAGGGCCCATTTCTGGATGCATGTGCTGCTCAGAGATTCAGGTATTGCTCTCCCAAAAGGACCATGAACTCATATTTAAATGGGGAGAGGCATCTGTTTCCCCATCAGCACTCTGATTTGACATTTTCACTCCTGCCAGTTTCCAAAGTGCAGCTGAGAGCGTAGGTAATCACAATGGACAATGCTTCTCTCTTTAACAGACCATGACCTGGGCCGCTTCCTGGAGAAGCATATGGCTCAGTATGCCTTTGCTTCCAGGGATCCCTGGGGATCTCAGGGAGCTGCTGCAAATGTCAGTCATTCCCTGAAATTCAGCCTCCAGGCTTTACCACAGGAAGTGAAGTTACTTTGCTCAGCCCTGTAGCTCCTCATGTATCTTTATCCAGCAATTTCACGTGGAAGAATAGGACAGTTCCTGACAGACTTACGCGCTTCCTTTGGCCAAAGAACAAAGGGCAAGCAAATAATACCAGGCTATTGCAGTGAGTGATACATAATCAACTGTAAGGAAGTGTTAGGATTATATCCCAAGAAACCTGGGTTACCTCAGCTCCTCACCGATTACCTTCACTCATAGACCATTTAAAAAGCTTTACAAGCTCTCAGCAGTCACAGATCAGTTAGATAAACTCTGTTTTCAGAACTTTTCCTGTTATCTTCGGACACCTGGGTCTGTGAAATTGCCTGTTAACAGTTTGCACAACAATTTAGCTAATCTCGGAAGAGTACATGTGAATCTAATCACCAGATATAATGTCTTCAAAGATCAATAAGGCACATTGCAATTCCACAGATTCTAGACTTTCTGGAGAGGGGTGGTGGGATTTTTATAGCAAAGTTGCCAAAAAGTTATGCCTGTGTTTGTGCAAGAGTGAAAGGAGAAGAGCAGAGAAGGGGTGATGTACTCAGCCACAAAATACTTTGAAGAGCCTGAAGTTTGTTCTGGATCAAGACATCCTAGAGGGCCCGTTGTAATTGGTTCTGCTCTCTAATTTCAGTGGAATCATACTTTTCCGTGAAGCGGAGCTGCTTTGCAGATCCAGGTTGAGTGGGTATAGGAAACTGGATGTGCCTGTGCATAAGCCTATGTTGCAAGCGCATAGGCATACATGTTGCACTGTGGGAAGCTTGTTGCATGCACATGCAATAACATTTGGACCCATTAACATCCCTGGCACAAAGAGATTTTGCAGCCATTTGATTCTGATCACAGCATGCAGAGGTACCTGATGATTCAGAGATGACAGATGGATACCTGCACCACCTCTGTGTACTTCAGTTCAGAAGAGAGACTAGAACACACTTACAGGCACATCTTTTCTCACTCTGCTGCTTATCCCAGCAGTGCGACTGCTCTCAAAGACCATGCCCATTTCTGTAAATAAACTCTGATAAGGGCCTAGCCCACAGCTGGTGTAACAGAAGACCATGCAGCGGTGCTAATTTACAGCAGCTGAGAATTTGCCTCAGTGTCTCCCAGCCCCAAAACAAAACTCTATAAAAAGATGGTTTCTCAAGTTCAACTGTAGTGCAAAAAGCCCTGTTCCTATTAGAGGTGGCTAACTGGGTGACTTGCAGCACCACTGCTCCTGCTAATGTGCCTAGGAGACGCTAGCAGGGCTACACTGCAGCCTTTTTCCCCCTCTTCTCTCCTGTAGTCCGGGTGCAGCTGACTGTGACGCGCTGGTGTTAATTCTGGCAGCATTTTGCCCCACATGGATTTGCTCTAGCCAGCTCTACAAAAATGAGTCTGAGAAATCCTCTGCACAGACAGAAACCTCTCCTTCCCCCAGACACCTGAAAGTTGTGTCTTCTTCCTAATATTTTGTTTTCCTTGCCTCCCTCTCTCGTTCCCATTGTATTTGCCCAGTAGGTCCTAACCAGAGGTTTACCGCAATGCTCATCAGAGGATATGTCGCTTTGTGATAGAAACTCCTGGCTGCTCCACTGCCTATAGAAAGCTTGGTTTGGTCTATCTCTGCCTTGGCACAAATCACTTATTTGCTCTGCTTCTGCAGACCCTGTAAAGCTTCATTCCTTACCCTCCAAGTCACTCCATATACACTTAGCAGTAGGGATGAAAGAGGCTTCAGGAAATAGCATGCTGAGATGTGAGGCCTCCCAGGACTCCAATCAACCCCCCTGAAGGGGAAAAGCCTAGGGCTAAAGACCAAATTGTAATTATAACAACAGATCTGCAGTCATTCCCAATTATGTCAGGCTCTTCAATAAGGAATTAAAGATATAAAATGGGTGCACTACCTTATTCTTCCCTCTAATATTAATCGTCTGATGTAGCAAAAAAATGGCGATATCTAAACAGCATGTGAAAAGAACATTAACGTGTCATGTAAATGACAGAAGCAAACAATATTAGTGTGATAAACATGTCCTTTCTTGCTCCATGGGTATGATTTACTACTGAATTACAGTAGGTTTAGGCTACAATAACACCTCAGACTGAAGTGGGGATAATTCTTAAATGAAGCCAACAAAAACCTATTAGAACGTGATTGCTGGAAACTGAAAAACTGGGAAGATCACAATGTGAAG
Source organism: Oxyruncus cristatus (assembly GCA_013399855.1). Taxonomy (NCBI): domain Eukaryota; kingdom Metazoa; phylum Chordata; class Aves; order Passeriformes; family Cotingidae; genus Oxyruncus; species Oxyruncus cristatus. Next base: position 2,791,441 of record VXAY01004260.1, read on the forward strand.
TAAAAGTAGATTTTGTGCTTAAGAACAGGATCAGCAGTTATGTTACCAACAAGCAAGTTGGTCACTTTGCATCTCTGAATCTCTGAAGGATGAGGAACTTTCCAGAACAGAGAACCTGAAAGTATACTTCAAACATAATTTTCATGCTTAGAATTAAAACCGGTAGGAAAAGAAAAATATCATGGTTAAATTATGATAAAATCACAGTTGTCCCTTGCAGGCTGAGAATTTATGAAACTAGTGATAATTATTACTGCAGAGGTGCAATTGGACAGGTCATTATTGCATGAGCACAGCTTAAGTCCTGCAGATTCACAATGTTTTCTCCAGAGGTCTTTGCTAGCACTTTCACATCTACATGTCTTGGTGTGCAGGTCTTTAGGTTAACTATACATGGGTGATATCCTGTGGCCTGATTCCTTCACTGCCTTCTCCATTAATAGGCAGTAATTTCCATCCATGCAAAGTGGGTGGCATTTTACACTTCACTTTCTCTTCAGACAGGTGTAAAGGGCTGCATGAGCTGCAAAAGAGTGGAGCTGGGGGAAGAATAAGAAAAGTAGCCTGTGAGAAGGTTGTTTTTCTCTGTGAAATCTGCATCTTGCCTTTAGCACTGTAGCTTAAATATGATTGAAAAAATGTCATAAGAATATTCCTGGTAGTTCAGTATATTTTTGTACCGTATCTAGCACAGTAGAATGGTAATAAATGGTATTTGTAATGCTGTACCCAAAAGAAGCTCTGAATGAGATTTGTAAAATGATATTAAAGAGATTCAGAAAGGCAAAGAACTCAGTCTTAGGAAAATGTCTCACGTGAGCAAAAAACAGAGCAGAGGATTACAATGGAAAAAATGGTGTTATTTTATCTGCAGTAGCAACAGCAAACTGCAAAGGACAGAGCACTTTGATTTACATATATCAAATCATTTTGCAGTTAACCTCCTCCATCAACTGTCAATTGGAGGGATTAGTCACCTCTGCTTGAATACTCATTTCACATAATCTTCCCTCTCAGGCACTTTTTACCATGCAAACTATTTCACAGAGCTGTGCAGCTGACAACACACAAGTTTGCAGTGAAACATGGGCTTTTTTGGCAGTGCAGAATGTTTCAAAGGGCCATTAAAGCATTTCTTTTTTGTCTCTTAGGCGGGAGCAGACAAATCGTAACAACATGCTATCTCTTATAACAACAGGACACTGAGCTTTACTCTACCTGCATGCCTGAGTGATTGTATTCAGGGGGCTTCATTGACATATTGTGCCTTCTGCAGCTCCCCTCAGACCTCAAAACACCTGAGTCAGAATCTGGCCTACTGGGGCTGCACTGTCCTTCACTATCCTCTGCTCTCCCTCTTTCTTGTGAAGGGTGCATGCATGGGAGTCATTCTTCCTTCTGCTTCCCTTTTTTCTGCGGCCAAAAGACATGTATGATGGATGTTGCCAGCAAACAAGGTATTTGAGAAATTGGGGCAGACTCTTATACTGTAGTGCAACTTCTAGGGTGTCTTTAAAACATTTCTTATCCAGATAAGAGGTTGTGGTAAATACGGAGTTACTTGGGGGTGCAAGGGTCTGCTATGACAACTTAATCAAACTGAAACCTCTCCCTAGCTGCCCTTCCTTCCCAGGAAACCCACAGGGATTATGGGGTGGATTCAATATTTTTTCCATGAATTTCTCCCCAGAGGCAGCTTAGGACAGCTTTTATGCAGAGTCAGGCCTCCTGTGCCTGCAAGAGATCTATCCTGCTGCACGTGGGCAGCATATGTGATGGGTCACTCTGTGAGTGAGGTGCCTCCAGTGGGTAACCCACCCAGCTGGAGTTGGAGCAGTGCACACCCCTGCTGTCTTTATTTTCACGGAAAATAAAAAATAAAAATATTAAGGTATTTATCTATAAAAACCATACATGACCAGATTTATCTTTCAGGTTTGCATTGCCTGCATATTAAGGCCAGAAGGGACTATCAGACAGACTGTTCGGTCTGGCACCTTGTGTATATATCACAGGTCATTTAGATTTAACAGCTTTTCCCTTCTCTAAACCCAAGAGCTCGTGTATTTAAAAGACAGTTCAGTCTTGATCTGGAGCCATCAAAACATGGAGAATCCATCACATTCATCTTTCATCCTCTCTGTTAAAAATGTGAGCCTTCTGTCAGGTGCATTGCTTTGGCTTTGATTCCCAGACATTATTTCTTATTTTGTCTTGCATTGCCAGGGTAAGTAACTCTTTAGGGTCTGCCATTTTAGCCCTGCAAAGTTACTTATAAATTTTAATTCAGGCACAATTCCATTTCCTTTCTGACAAGCTAACCTCTTGAGTCCCCTTCTGCAAGGCATTTCCTCTGACCTGTGAAACATTTTCTAGCTGCTTTCTCCACAGTCCAACTCTTAAAACATGAATTTTAAAGCATGGACACTAAAAGTATACACTTTCATGTTTGGGTTTCCCACATACAGAAAAGTATGAATTATACTCCCATCTCTTGAGTATGAATTATACTCTACAGAGGGATATCACTTCTTTATCACGTATCAGCTTTTCCATTATTTCACTCCAGATGAATGTCAGGCTAAGCAGCACAGAGAAACCCAACTCATCCACCCCCCTTTTTAAAGTTATGGGTATAAAAGTAGCCTTTGCCCAGTTTTGTGGGAAACTTCCAGTATCTGGCAATTGCTTGGCATTAGTATAGGTGGGCCTGTGGTTCCTGTAGCCAAGTACTTTACAGCCTGGAACTTCCCTGAAGGTATGTATATAAATATTTTTCTCTCTCTTAAAATTTGTTCAACAGTTGCTCTGTTTACTAATGAAAAGTATTTTCTGTCCTTATTTAAAACAAGGTTATATGTTCTTAATTTCCAACTGCAAAACAGAAACGTTTATCCAATGCATCCACCTTTTCCCATCACTGTTGATTTCCTCATCCCCACCTAATCACATATCCCATCACTAGAGGGATATCACTTCTTTCTTGAGGCATTTACTATTTTTGTCTTTAATTGTCTTTTTTTTTCCTTGATGTCTTTCACTACCCTGAACAATTTCCTGCATTTCATGCCTCTCGGTTGCTATTTCTTGCCGCCTCTCTCCCTTTTTTCCGCTTGTTATACACCAGAGAGAAGAGAATGCTTCTACATATGGCTTTCACCAAGCCTTCGATTTGAGGCATTTGAGGTCTTAAGCATCTTCTGGGGCCTAAAGTGTTCAGACACAGAGAATCAGGACTAAAAATAATAATGTTCTGCTTAGAGGATATAAATCACATCAGTGACTGATTATTAGTATTAAATTATTTTTGTTTAGTTATAATATTGTTTACTGCTTTATAATCTTTTAATGTTGAATAATTTTACACTGCACTTAAATATTTTCATTTTTCTCATCTGAACCTTGACTTTCCAAAATAGTTAATTCTCGAAATGCAGGTCTACCATTTTTAGTCACACCCCCTGCCAATGCCCAATTACCCATGGCCTGGAACGAACTTTCCACCCTTGTTGAAGGGGATAAAACCCCCTCAATCAGCAAAATAAAGCTGTTAATGGTGCACCTGTGTGATGAGGCAATGCTCAAACGAGGGGTGTTTTCCTCTTAGTGCTGTGAGGGTGCCATGGAGCTGAGGAGTTCCCCATGGGGGTCCATTAGGACAGATCCTGGCAGTCAGTGCCTGGACAGCATCAAAGCAGCAAGGGGAATTGGGACAGCCCCAGCCATGGGCGTTGAGCACCTTCCTGTGGCCTGTGTCCAGGTAGGGCAGGGCTGAGGGGAGCTGGAGCCCAGCTTTGCTGGCAGCATTGCTGAGGCTGACGGCCCCAGGGGGCTGACACAGATTCCTGGGATGTGGGCAGGATGGGGCACACAACCTGCCTGGAAGACAATTTTATTTTTTTTAACAACAGTTGATTACACTAATTAACAGAGCACTACTTCCTCACAGGCTGGACCAACAAGTGGCAAACCATCCCCAAGAGCCACAATACGACAGCAGTGCTGCTGGGGGTGCCATGGCTGGGAGAACATCACAGAGCATCCTTGGCAACAGCCAAACATCAGATTGCTTAATTCCCACTGGAACAATTTAAAATTAGTTCCATAGATCCCTGGTAGATGAGAGTGCTTATTTTTAGCTTGGATGACCAAGTCTCAATGCTCAAGATGCCTTTGCCAAACTTCCAGAAACGGTGGGGAATTTCAGGCTTGAGGGTTTCTCTCAGTTATCTCAGGTGCTTCCTGTTTTCAGCAATTTCTGCTCAGTCAGTCCTGTGAGGGAAGACTGGGGCATCTCTGTGCTGCTTCAGGAATAAACCAGCCATTATCACAACACATGATGGGCAAGCCCTGAGGCCACAGGGCTCTGTTATGAGATCAGAAATGAAATAGGCAAATTTTAGATTAAATTAAAAACCAAAACAAAACACATGTACAAACCCCAAATTTCCTCAACACTAAATGATTCATTCCTTATTCATAAAAGAAGCATTTCTGAAGACTCATGGAGATGATTCTGTTTCAGCATAATTTTGTTTAATCAGACTTTGAATTGATTAACATAATTAGTCACTATGAGGGGATAACTCAAACTGATTTTATGGAGCCTTCTGTTGTGCCGGTTAAGGTCTTATAGCTTGATTTAAACATGACTAGAGAGGCTTATTAACATGAGTGATTAATGCTGCATAAAATTGATTACAACCTAATTTTAGCTGCAAAACCACATTTCTACTCACTTTTATCCTGAGTAACTGTGGTGACTTCAGACTAAAAGCAGTTTGGGTTATGGTTGAGCAGCAGTGATGACACTGGTGGCCTGCAGCCCTCGCCACCCAGGAAGGCAAGATCCACGCTGGCACATACTGCTGAAAAGCCTCGAGCCAAACTGGTGTCACTATGAGGGGATAATACTTTTTGTGCATTTGGAAATAGAAAAATCTAGCTAATCCTCTTTAGCAACTGAGAAATCAGTGTGTGTTCTTTGTCATAGAATCATTGAATGGTTTGAGTTGAATGGACCTTAAAGATCATCCCTGCCATGGGCAGGGACACCTTCCACTAGACCAGACTGCTCAGAGCTCCATCCAACCTGTCCTTGAACACTTCCAGGGATGCAACATCAACAGTTTCTCTGGGCAGCCTCTTTTATCCAGTTGACTTCTCGTGCATTTGACAGCTTCTCATGTGCCTTCTTCTAGAACACTAAACACAGAAGAGGCCTGGCCTTGAAAATTCCCACTCTTAACTTTACTTATAAATAAAGTCAAAAAAATATCAAACACTGGCAGGCTGCTGAGCTGTTATGTGAATGTAAGTGTATACAGATGCATTTACACACATGTGCAATGGTTGGAAAGAATGGGACAGATCCCGACATGCAAATTCACAATAAGTAGTACCTGAGTCTACAAAGGGTCCCAGACAATGGGCCTATTTCAGAAATAAACAACTATACAAAGTGTCTGGCATTCTGCATTGATCTTTTAGATGATTTATACTTTTCTATTCATGATAGCACCCTGAAAATACAATAAAAATCTAATTTGAATTGTGTGGCCCTGGATAATGTTAAATAAAGCAGACGTGAAGTTTCTAAACAAGACGTCTTTGAGGTTTGGCTTTGAAAAGAGGGAAGATGTTTCACTCAGGCAATGACATCTAAATTTTTCAAAGGCTTAGCTCGACATTTCCAAGAAAAACAGCTCTTTCAGATGAAAGGCTGTACAAAAAGAAATGTCACATGGAAAGGAGGAGTTTGGATTTATTTGGAGGTTATTTTCATAAAAAGGAAGAAGTAAGGATGGTGAAAGGAAGCAAAAAAAAATCAAATGTAAAATTTAGGAAATACGTAGGATGTCTCCATAGTGTCTGGCATAAAACTACCATAAAAATGTATTAACTCATGTCCCTGAAATCAGCTCCTCCAGCAAATATGATATTCATGCTTTTCCAATAGATTATTTGTAAGCCTACATCTTTCCAGTCCAGTAAATGAGGGGAGAGGGGGGCAGGGGTGTGTATGTCATAGTTTTTTCTTCCTTTTATGCTAGTTCAAGACAATGGGCCTTGCTGCTACATAACTTGAGGACAAAGTAGCAGGAAAAGACCTGGCCTTCTCTTGGTAGATCTTCTGCCTACACACCTGACACTAACTACACACAAAAAAGTAAATGAGGAGTCTGCAAGCTCGCAAGCTGAAAGGCTCCCCTTGGCAGCCCACCATGGTGTCTGGAGGTCTGGATATCTGCCTCTGGCTGTGGGACATTCACTCAGAGGCTGTCACCTTGCCCGTGACTTGGAAGGGAATGTGCATGCACGTGTGGGGTGTACCAGCAACTTAGGGGTGCGAGGTGTGTGCCCAGCTGGGTCACTCACGTCAATGACAACAGGAAACTCTGTACATTTATTTGTGTCAGGTGAGAAGGAGCAACAGTAGAAAGAATCAGCTCCCTGAGCACTTGCCAAGTCATCCATGAGTGCCATGTGCTGCCTGCATTTCTCATTGGATCAATTAAAACTAGGGCCGGATGAATATTATTTGCCAAATACATTATTTAGCAAATGTTGATCTTCCTTACTGAATATGCTATTTGACTAATCATTTCTGCAGTAGCCTACAAGCTCTAGCACCATTCAAATACTATTAGTTGAATAATTTATGAGATGAACAAAGACAAAATGCACTGAATAATTTATTCAAAGAGAAATCACTTCCAGTATTTGGTTAGCTCTAATTAGATCCTCTTTTCGGCTAGATTACACACATATATGCACTTGCTTAGCCATACATACACACAGACACACTCTCACATACACAGAGAGCCAGAATCAGGATGCACAGCAGATTAGCACCACTTTACGTCAGTGATTTTATGCTTGAGGCACACTGTCACAGTCCAGATCAGAACAAAACCTCAATAAGAGACTGAGAGAGTGAGTCCAAGTCAGAAATTTTGAATTTGAAACTGAATTTTCCCTGCAAGATGCAGAGTGATATGCCATGAGTCAGGAAAAGAGGAGCTTTTCATGTAGCAGTCGATTTTAGGATAATTTGAGAAAAAGAAAGAACAACACAGAAATTCTGTCTCGAGTGGATCACAAATCACCCATCTTTGACAGAAAGCAAGAGGATGTTGAATGTGGTGGTTTGCAAATATGGACTTTCATATTTCACACTCAAGTGTGGACAGAGAAGGACATCAGAAGGGAGAGAGCAGGTACTTTGTGGCAACAGAGTACAATATCCCTGCAATGTGATTTCAGGACTGCTGGAGCAACACACAGTCCCTAAATGTCCAGGGGCCCTGATCATGTTCATATGCTGCAAAATGGCTTTTTTCCCCCCTACCCTCCTGCAGTACTTCCGACACTCCCTTTCAACTGCAGTTTCTCTTATCTTTAGGACATGGTTACACATGAGTTCCCAGGGCAAGGAGAAGCTTCACTGACCACAGTGACCTGCTAGACAAAGACATACTGGCATCTTCCGTTGGTTACCTGATTTTTCACGGCTAATTTGGGAGCAGGTATTTCAGGTGTAGTGTCAGGTTTAATTCTCAGCCCCTTCAAAGCAACTTTCATATGAAGCTGTATAATCTCTCAAAGTCTGGTACCTCCAGGTCAGGGTTGAGGGCAGCAGAAAGATTTTACTGACAGTGCAGCTGTTTGCACCATACCTAACCACATGGATAAACAAAGGGCTATAATTTAGCTAAGATAACCTTTGCGATAACCTTACAAATGCTGACATAAACCATATGCACTGCCCAATCCCACAACAGCAAAGACAAACCTTACATAAACTCACAAACTTCACAAAATTTACAGGACGGCATATCCAGGAGCATTCACAATAGAGAAGGATCCCACATTAAGGCCTAGATTTTAAACCCCCTGCAGCACAGGGACTAGAAGGTCATCTCCAATAACATGAGACGTGTATCAAATGAGAAAAGTAGCCAAAGCAGACTCAAAGGCATTGTGTACCTCAAAGAAAAAGACTTTCCTCAACTGTTTGTTGCCTGTGTCTTTTATTTAGATAGCTAGACAAGATAAATGCAAGCAAATCAAAATGCAATGATAAAAGGGAAACCTCTAATTGGTCATCTTGAAGGACAAAGCTGCATCTTCCCTTGTTAATCTGCTCCCAATTACTTTTTTCTCCAGGTTCTATTTTTGTAGAGCTCCCAGAGCTAACCTAGTGGTAAAGAAAAAGAGTTATGGAGATAATTGGGAACATCCTGAATAACCTAATTCCACTGTCCTTACGGTGTGATTAGACACCCAAGGGATGTCTCCAGGACAATGTCAGCCATCCTAAAAGGCTGCAGCAAGGCATTAGAGTGAGGTGACTCTGTTTAAAAGCTTGCTGGCACTTTCAGTTAATAAAAGTCATCTGGGAAGTATTTTCTTTTATGTCTGACAGATTTAATTTTTTGTCCTTTATAGATAATGTGTTACCACGGGTGCAGTTCATTCACTAATTAATCATCCTGTGTGTTCTGTTCATAGTACATAGCATTGTTTTGTACGTAGGACTTAAAGACCTGGGTTTCAGAGATTGTTAGCATTCAGAGGCAGGACTCAGGAGTGGAAAGATGACACCATAATTAGGCATCTTGCTTAGGAGTTGCCATATGAAACTTCTGCTCCTTGTCCAGAACAGGTAACCACACAGGTATGTGAACACAGCAGGAGCATGCAAATGAGTGTTCTGCAGCTGGGGGATGCCGGCTGGAGAATCTCACATCGAAGAGCATTGACAGTCGTGTGAGCAGCTACAGGGAAGTGGGTTGTGGGCATCCCATTGCTGTCAATTGTTGTGTATCCAGTATTGCCTCATCACCAGGCCTCCTTGAGAGAGCAACAAGATTTCATTTTGCTGGGTGCTTTCAGAAAGAACACTGACACAGCTCTGAAGTGCCTGGATCTACTTCAATGGGTGGACATGCCAGTAGATAAGAGCAATCTGAGATGACAAATGGTTGGCCCAGGCTGTACTCAAAATATGGTCATAACTGTCTCATCAGGGTCCTCAGTTATGGAAACTGGCACCAATAAATTACAGGAAATAGTATTAATTTTAAATGCCTCACCTGAAAAGAAATACCAAAGTCACAGGCTGCTATCAGCTTCAGTACCTGCAGGAATTGGCCATAACAAATATATCTAGCAAATGTAGGGACAGGGAAGACTTTTTCTCCCTTCTGGCCAGTGTCCTCTTGCAGCACCGAGCAAGGACAATGCTGTGTCTGCTCCAGGGTAAGATACTCCCTCTTGACACAGTTTCCTGACCTTGCTAGGGTACAGCATGTTGCCTGGACCTCTTCTTTAATAAATGTTTTTAATCCTACATATGAGCATGTGTATTTTAGTGCACTACTATGTGGAGTGCCAAGTCAGGTCAGAGCTTGATGTCTGATTATTTTGCCATAAAGCAAGAACTCTAAAAATTTCAGGCTTGGATAACTAATCACTGCCCTTTTTAAAAAGAATTTATTTACACAAGCATCAAAGTGAAAGTGACAGCAGTGGCAGCAAGTAAATTACCACTGCCTAATTGGACCCAAAGAGAGTTTGGGGCCTGAAATGTCCCTTCATGTAGACCGGCAGAGAAACGAAAAGTGTACTAGACACATGCACATTGACTTTAACAGTCCTTAAATTTCTTGGTTTTCAGCTAGTCCTTGAAGTACAAGAAGTGTTATATTCTTCCCTGCTTGTGTTCCCATGTTCAGAGGCTCATAAGATTTGCAGCTGGAGACCTTTATTTATCATTAGACTTGAAAACAACTTGACAGGAACTCTTTGTTGAGCTTGTTCAGTTCCTGTTCTCTTCCCCATTCACAAACATGGAGCCGGCCCAGTAGTCCTGCTGCGCTGTGTCTCCTAGGCAATCCTGTACAATGCTGACCAACTTCTCATAAAAAGAGCTGAAAAAATGCCAAATACCAGTCGCTGCACTTACAAGTACACCTTGTTCCTTCACACTGAGAGCTGAAGATTCCACGGAGGATCTTGCATATCCTTACAGAACTGTCCTTCAAGTATCCAGCACAGCCCTTCAATACCGGTATATGGTATTGGCTATTGGTATAAAAATCAACAAAATCAAAATAACAAAATCAAATGGCCTTTCATTATTTCACTAGAAGCAAAACTATCTTCATCTGGGAGGTAGGGAGAGGTTCATCAGAAAATTGTTTGATCTGGGCTCCTAACCAAATTGAAATTTCCATGGCTTTGAGGCTGTGAGCCATAACATTTTAGACCCCTGTGATTGAATAACTGCTTGACGAGAAACTTCCTCCAGTAAGTTGGATGGTTCTGCTTGTCTTAAAGGATTTCGTTCTAATTTCAGTTACTTTGTGTTTTTAAAGAGATAAATGGAGATAATCCCCCCAAATATCTCGATGTATGAAGGTGTGGGGCTGCCCCATAAGCTCAGGGCTTGGGAGCTAGAAGGGAGGAGCAGCAGGCTGACTTCACCTCCTTATCAGTTCTTGCTTAAAGAAAGATACCTAATTTTCACAACAAACACTTCAAAATAGAAGGTGTGCATTAAAAACCTGGAGAAAGAAAAATATAAATCCAACCTCTACAGGGATAAGAACATGAATCCAAAAGCATGAGGACATAGTGGCAGCAAAATTTATTCTACAGATTCAAAACAGAGAAAGTATATTGTGTGCACAGAGGTTTAAAAAACCCCTGTGACTGAGTTATATGAAAAAAAAAGGTTGAATCACAGCAAAAAATTGAGTTAGGTTAACAGAGAAGCCAAATTAGTGAAATTTACCTTGCTTGCTAGCAAAATTGAATATTAAGCATCATTCCAAAAAGTAGCTTCAGAGAAATGCATAATCCTCTTTCTATGGAGTTTGATTTCAGAAAGGAGTATTTCTGCACATGATTTATCTTCTTCCCTGAATAAATTTCATAAGCCTGAGAAGATGGAGTCCATTATAGGGTCCCACAATCAGATAGCATGATATGCAGCTGTGAGATGTTTTATTATGCAGTAGAGGTACAGCACAATTACAATGAGACTGCTCAGAAGGGTTGCAAATCCAGGTGGAATGGGAAATTTCAACCTTTTGTTAACTTAGCTTTGGTTACTGATTTCTCTGGCATTTTAAAATTAAGAGAAGAACCAGAAGCAATATGTAATAGAAGGCTCATTCATTCAAAGCTGAATCCAACCTCAAAATCCTGCTGATGTTGGTGAGTTTGGAGTACACCTCAAATGTTAGAAATTCCCTGCACCCACAAAATCAAGTTTCAGGGTAAAGACTGTAGAACTGAAAAATAAGCAAGATAATACACCTACTTGCTCACTGGAACCTCTGAGCTGTTATGATATTTGGGCTGTTTTTCACCACTGGTTTTGCAGGGTACAAGAGACTCCTGGATCTATTTAAACAGAAATCTGTGACCTCTACCTGACCTACCCTCACATTACCCCCAGAGTGCATAAAGAGCAAGTGACCTTCTCTGTTGCTGCAGTACAAATTGTTAAAGATTATTGTCGTCTCTTGGGAAGTCTTCAGGCATGCTTTGCAGTTCCCAGCAAAATATGCCATGGCTTTACCACTGGTCATCAGAGGGCAAAAGTGAAAATTTCATCCCTCTGGAAAGAACTGCTCTCCTGCAATTTTATTTTTTAGTTATGGGTGTGTGTCCTTTAACCTAATTTACAGAAATAATTCTGGTTGTCTTTGTAAAAGCTCTTATTCAATAAAATTTAGTCCTCTTTCATCTGGTTTTCTGTTTGCTTGGTCTTGCTTTTATTGCTCTGCTGGCTGGCAGCAACGTTAGAACTCCCTGTGCAGTCCCTCCCTGTGCAGTGAAACACTCATACATACGCTTCCAGGTATTATGGTATAACATTGCTTGAGCTTGAAAGGACACCCTGTGCCAAGCTGAGGGGCTGTTTCAGGTATCTGTCTGATTTAGCAAGGTTATTTCCCCAAAAGCATTACAGACAAAGGAGGTATCTCCTAGCTGATCTAAGTGTAGAGGGTAAAGTTTGCTCTGCAGATTATGAAAATGGTTTTACACACCAGCTTGCACCCTGCAGGGCAGAGAAGTCCTGGGCCAAACCAGAGGGACAGCCAGCACCATATGATATCCTGGCCTTGGCCTGGCTGGGCAGAGGCATCTTGGGGAGACATGAAAGATGCAAGCAATCTCTGCAGGCAATGTCTCCAGGCTACAGACACAGTGGCTGAGGGATTTACTGAGCTGACGGTTGCATCCAAGTCATTGTGCATCCAGGCCAGCAGTTGCAGCCAGGCCAGCATTCTCCTGGAGAAACCGGATGCTCACAGCTTGAAAGGGTGCACTCCTTGCTGGGTAGAAAACTGTCTAGATGGCTGGTGACAGAGAGTGGTGGTGAATGGAGTTAAATCCAGATGGTGGCCAGTCACTAGTGGGGTTCCCGAGGGCTCAGTATTGGTGTCTGTCTGGTTTAGTACCTTCATCAATGACCTGGACAGGGGGATCACGCACACCCTCGGCAAGCTCACAGAAGACACCAAGCCGAGAGGGAATGTTAATCTGCTTGAGGGCAGGAAGGCTCTGCAGAGGGATGTGGACAGGCTGGACTGATGGGCCAAGGCCAATTGTATGAAGTACAACAAGGTCAAGTGCTGAGTCCGGCACTTGGCTCAGAACAGTCCCATCCAGTGTTATAGGCTTGGGCCAGAGTAGCTGGAAAGCTGCCTGGAGGAAAAGGACACAGGGGTGCTGGTCACCAGCAGCTGAACATGATTCAGTAGTGTATCCAGCTGGCCAAGAAGGCCAATGGGCTCCTGGCCTGTATAGCAATAGTGTGGCCAGCAGGACCAGGGCAGTGACCATCCCCCTGTACTCAGCGTTGTGTTCAGTTTTAGGCCCCTCACTGCAAAAGGACTTCGAGGTCCAGAGGAGGGCACACAGGTGGTGATGGATCTAGAGAGTAAGTCCTATGAGGAGCAGCTTGAGGGAGCAGAAGTTGTTTAGCACGGAGAAAAGGAGGCTCGGAGAGGACCTTGTCACTCTCTACAACTACCTGAGAGGAGGTTGTAGCCAGGTGGGGGTGGGTCTCCCCTCCCAAGTTACAAATTACAGGACAAGATGAAATGACCTCAACTCACGCTAGGGGAGGTTTAGGTTGAGTATTAGGAAAAATTTCTTCACTGAAGAGATGCTCAAGCATTGGAACAGGCTGCCCAGGAAAGTGGTGGAATCGCCCTTCCTGGAAGTGAACAAAAGGTGTGTGGATGTGGTTTAGTGGTGAACATGGTGGTGTTAGCTTACTGATTTGACTCAATGATCTAAAAGACTTAGTCCAACCTAAATGATTCTATAATTCTCTGTTTAATAAGCACAATCTGGACATTAATCATGTTGCTCTGTTTCAGTCAGGGTGCTGCATGTGGCCCTCGCATAGTTAATCCTCTTGCGCTGCTATAGGAAAGGGAACACGTGCTTGACACCAACAGTGCAGCCCTTGGGTACAATTAAACATAAGGAACCACTCAAATGTTTGTACGGTTTCCTTTTTACGCACATCTGCTTGTTGACCTTCGGGAGAGAGACTCTTTCGTGGCCAATTTTCGGTGATAAGAAGCTGCTATCACAAAAAGCCTCTGTCACAGCTGGCACAACACCAAAGACAGAGCTGGGAGATTGAATTGTTGCTGGAAGGGGTTCATCCTAGCCTGTATGGGGCAATGTGGGGAAGTTTGCTCTGCTGTCACCCTTGTTTTATCTGTTCAGCGGGTAAATAAAGGGCTTCAATCTTTGCAGCTGCAAGCTCAGCAGCTTTCTCCACCACACATCATTCACTTGAAGATAAAAACAATTGTGGTGCAAGCTGTTATTTGATTTATTTATTGGCACAGAGTTCTAAAACATGGTAGGTGCTTTTCTGCAGACAGGAGACACAATTCACAGGCTTTGAAGGGCTGACGACAAAGATGCAGCATCCATAAAGGACACTAATAAGGACACAGAGAGATAGAAATAAAACTTGTAAATTAGATTAAGTGATTGCTTATGGTTGTTATACAAGTCTTGGTTGTTTGGACACAGAGTTGCATGTGTACGCGTATGTATTCCTTATGCATGCACCCATGTAGTGAGGGTCTCATATGTATAAACAACAAAATGGAGACTTGCAGATTTATCAAAGGGGAATTAGGAAAACCCAGCATTTCCTGGCCAAGGTACCAGATCTAATCATGGCTCTAAACAATTATAGTGCTCAAAGTAGTATAAAGGTCTGCAATATAGTCACTGTAGAAAGCAATCGGGATGCAAGGGACAGAACAGGCACTGCTCTAAGGAACAAAATGTCTTCCATTGCCCTATGAACAGTGTCTCCATGTGAAAGAGCAGATCACTGCTCAATGAGCAGATCAGCATGTGGTGGAAGGGGCACAGAGCACCAGCAGACTGCAGAGTTACCTCTGATGAAGCTCCTGCTCTGCACAGGCCCTTTTTGCAATAGTGAGTTTACCAAAACTAGCTCACCTACATGATCTCAACCAGCTCCTCTACTAAGTCTGTTTATAACTCAGTGCATTGGCTGCCCTCTTCTAATCCATGCCCAGCCCCTCGACAGCAAAGCTGCCCTCTTGCCTCTTTCCCTGGAAGGAGTTGCCATGGCAGATGTGAACTTCTCCTAATGCCAGAGCATCTCAGCAATGGTTTCTTCTGCCCTTTGATTAAAAAAAAAAAAAAAGCAAGAAATTAATAATATTATAGCAAGAGATATAAAAATTAAACGGGTGCCCTGTTTCTCATCTAAGTGGACCAGTGATGTAAAAGAAGTGTTTGAGGTTATTTCTAGAGGGCCATGAGAAGGTCGTCTGAGTTACAGGCTGTTATTTAAGACTTAGGACCATGTAATTGTTTCCTTTCTTCCTGAGATTAAACATAGAAAAGGAATACTGTCTCTTTAGACTGGAGGAATCAACATTCAAAGCATTTTCTGCCATTTGGGCAGAAAAGCCAGACATTTAATGACTAAATCCTGTAAGTGGATGAGAAGAGTTGCTGTTCTGTTTTGTCAAAACATCACAGTCGTGGCACAGTCACATCCTCTGCCTGCCCTGGGACAGGCACCAGGCAGGGTACTGCTGACCATTTGCAGCAGGTGGACTGAGTGACTGAACATGAGCTAGTGATGCCAAATCCTAAGATGAGATTTTTCTGAGACCTTTTTGTGGTTTGCTTAAGTGAAAACCTTGAGGGTGCTCTGGGTTTTGTGGCTTTTGCCTAAGAGCAAATGCATATTCATCGTTCTGACTTAATATTCAAGATGCATTTGCTCTTGCTCCCCTACTGCCCTCTTCTTCTTTGCAGGCTGAAGTCAAACAGCAAGCAGTGACTCCCAGCACCTGTCTCCATCGAGCATCTTGCACTGGCTCAGCCAGGAGCAGCTCCTGCTGGAACTCCAGGGCAGAGGGGAGAACAGCAGGGAGGGTTAGAGGCACTCCTCCAGCACCATCTAGTACTACTGTCTTTCCTCAGCCAAGCACTCTGCTTCCTCCCCTTATGAAGTGAACTCCTGGGTGCCATTGAAGTCAGAGGCAGCTGTGCCTTTGGTCTCAGTGGAAAATAGAAGTTGGCCCAGGGCTCACCTGGACCCTCTGCTTTCTGACTGAAGAAGTGCCAAGCTGCCACCTGAAATTTTAACGGAAGGTGAATTTACCCGGCCTTCCAGTAGCTTAGTTTCACACTGACTTTTGACATCGTCTTGCTCATACCACCTGACAACCAGCCTGGCCACCGGTGAGCCCCCTGAACCTCCTCCTCACCACCTTCCCTCTCTGTTCTTTCCATGTCCCTTCCCACAAACAGCAGAGCCCACACTGTCCGTCAAACCCACAGCCCTTGTGACAGCACACATGCCTGTTTTCCAGATTGTTTTAAGGACTTTTCTCTCTTTTCTCATTCCAAGATTTTCCTCCAGGCCTTTGTCATCTGGAGTCTGAATTACGTTTCCTTCTAAATATCTTCCCTTACATTCACCATTTTATTTCCTCTTCTGTGTCTCTTTCATGGAAGAAGAAATTAAGACAGAGAAGCAGTATCCATGACAAGGTGGCCTTGCCCTTCTGCAGCACTGCCTGAGCTGGAGGTCCTCCCTGCTGGATATGGGAAGGCACAAAGGTGAGCTGCGTTTCACTGCTCTCAGAGTAAAGCTCAGGGGTGCCCCACTCTTTCATCTTTACGCATACAAGCATCTGTATGACCTCTCTTTACAGCACGTCCCAGTGTAGTTTTGCAGGGACTGTATTTTCTTTCCCACCCCACGTTCATTACATGCTGTATAGGATGCACACTCTGGACCTCGTGTTACTGGCTCAGCTATACAGCAGCACAGCCGCCTTCCCCTAACTACCCTGTCTGCTGTACCAGCCCTGGACCTGGCACAGTATTCACAGAGACTATCAGTCGCTTCTGAATCAGCACCATTTCTCACATGGCAGAGTCACTAGCTCTGTGAGGAAATCACTGCAATACATTACCAGCATGAAGCTGGTTTCTCTCTGAAGGCAAATGAAGACTCAGGTGACTAAGGAGCACTGTTTTCCTGGACTCCCCACTTCCCTCTTGCATTTTACCTTACTGCCTCATGATCTCCTTATCCATCATCCATTTCTGCACTTTGCCCTCACCTCGGCTCCTTCAGCCCTCTCCATCTCCATCCCTGATCATCTAATGTCTGTATAATAATGTTACTGAAGGATTAGTTTTCCTTTGCAGACAGACTGTCCATAGTCCAGCTGAGTCAAATTTAGGCCTGACAATGAGGACTTGGTGAAAGCCTAGAGAAAAAGACCTAGAGGAAGAACAGGTCTCCTGAGTAATGATCAGCAATCTATCATCAGTCCTCAAACATTTCTGTGAGCTTCAACAGAATTTAAATGTCCATTGCAGATGCACCTTCCTAGAGTTGTTTCTTAAAGTACAGTATTTTTAAATTAAAAAAAAAATACTGCACTAGAGATAATAAGCTTCCATATGGCACAGAATACAATTCTGGGCAACAATCAGATCTGCATAAATCTGATTCTTTTGCAAAATATCTTATGCTACCTTCCTCCCTTCTCTAGAAAATGCAAAAGGAAATACAAGGAAAAATATATATATATTATTTTTGTTGTTAGAACAATTATTTTTTGTTGTTTTGTTGTTCTTAGAAGAAACACTTCTTCTCATGGAAGAAAGGAAGCCTGGAGAGTATTTCAGATTGTCTTTTATAGTTCCTGTAGCTATAACTAAAACATGTGTTTTCAACATAAATCAGAATGATATAACTATTTACACATCTTATACAGTGCCTTTTTGTTCCTCCTACAGAAAACTCTTATAGGATCCAATAGAAAATTACTATTTTACGTTTGCCTTCAAAGGCTACATTCTCATTTATAGCAAACATTCTCATGTATTGCAAAAAAAACAAACATGAGAGCAGATGATGGTGAAGGAAGCTGGTAGGCCCGGGGTGTTTGCGAGTTTTCCCTCTGTGCAACACACACATTTTGGTTAGGCTATGAAACCATTTCATTTTGGGGTGCCAGCAGAAGTGCATGTTCCAGTCAGACCGGATTTACTCATTTGGGTGACTGGAAAGCAGGGTGCAAATACCCAGGTTGTGCTGCATTGGCTTCGACATGTTGCCATTGTAACCTGGCTGGTTTTCCACCACTGTGGTAGGAGAAATGGTTGGTGTCTCAGAAGTTGCAGTTAAGGAGATGCAGACGTTGTTTAATGGTCTCTCAGATCAGCTTTGCTGTCCTGTCCCACCCAGGTACCCCGTGCTCTCTCTAGCCGAGTGATAAGGGAGGCGTGTTTAGAGAAAGGCGAATGTGACCATGCAAACATCCTCTAGCTGCTCCTCTCACTGCAGGAGTGAAGGCCTGTGTCTGCAGGCGGACACAGTCGTGATGAAAAAGAGGAGTGTTGGGGCCACACAACCTGGGCTTGGGGTGGAGGAGCTGCCTGGCTGGGTCCTGTAACAGGGACTTAGAATGTGACTGTCCCACGAAGCTCAGGCACAGCGCTGCCTGGAAACATATGACCACAAGGCAAACTGGGAAGAGCTGTCAGCAGTAGGAATGGCAATAGGAGGTGGGGCTGTTTGACTTGGCTCTGGGATACTGGCAAACAGAGGGACATGCCAGCAAATATAAAATGTCACTCTTATAACAGTAACTGACGTTGCTGCTCCCTCTTTCATCAGAAACCTCAAACACTTGGAGGGGTGATAGGAAGAAGATTGTTTAACCTACCAGGAGCAGGTGGACAACTCTGAAACAACAGCATGGGAAGGCTAGACCCAGATATGATCCCTAGGATATCAGTGCAGAGCCCACAGAAAAACCCTGGAAACACCGGTCTCACCTCCATTTTCAACAACCAGCAGCAGGAGAGTTTGACACATGCAAAAATGCAGAATGCAGTTTTGCATCTAGCCCAAAAGAGGCTATTTGGAGGAAAAAAATCAGGAATATTATTGTTTTCTGTAGTGAAGTAAGAACATAACCTTCCCTGAGCCATCCACATCTAACGTGGAACAGTATTTTGCTGTCGCGGGTTGATGAAATTGCACATCAGCAGAGCAATAATCAACTGTCCTAAAGGTTTTGTTTTCTTACCTTTTCAACCTTATTGATCCTTTTCCCAAAATCACACTCTTAGCTTGGCTGCTGCACATAGTGAAAGCTACACCATGGAAATGTCAAAAGCATCTCTGTGAAAGGCCTGTTCTGAAATGATGCCCAGGCACCAGCAAGTGCCTCTCGCACCCACTGAGGTGCCAGGACACCTGGGGATGCTGAGAACCTGCTGTTTCGGCTGGAGCTCACTCACAGGAGCTCTGAGGTGGTGACAGTGACACTGACAGGGCAATGTGCCATGGCACAGCTGCTCCCTGTCTCCTGGCCTGCAGCTCATGCTACACAAGGCTGCAGTCTGTGTGTAAGCAAAACCCTCTGAGCAATCCACCTTTGCTGTACATGAAGGGAAGACTCCCCACACTGTGGATGCTCAGCACTTCTGAAAAATAAATGCACATTGAGAGGTACAACTAGCATGCACTTTTTAGAAATATCCATACTTCTGGCCATGTGCAAGTGCTGGTATTCAGAGCTATTATCCTGACAGTAAGCATAGAGGCAGCTTGCACCTCTGAGAGATATTCTTAGACAGTGAGGAGTTTATATGCTGTTTACACTTGAAAGGATTTTTTTTGCAACCACAAGTCTGCATATGCATGAAGTGTTGAGAAGTAGCTTTATGAATCTTCAATGATGAAAGATGCTAGGCCAGCGTGTTCTGAAGTTTGTCAGCCCAACTCAGACAGGGCTTTTTCTTCTTTTGTTCCTGCTCCCTGCCTATATTGCACTGTGTGATTTATTTATTAAGAATATTACATTTCATTCAGCTTAGTATAAACACAGAGAGTGCTGAAAAAGGGGAAGGCTGCTCCCCCTTGTTGCATCTTCAGCTTGCTGTTAGGACAAACGGGTATAAGCAGAAAAACTGTGCAAGCAAAGCCGCAAACAACGAAGTTCTATTAAAGGAAAAGCAATGTCACTGTGTACATTAAAATCAATGCTAATAGCTTCCTTGGAAAGAGTTTACAAGGTAAATGTTCCAGAGAAGCGCCTAGCAGATGTTCTGACTCACCAGAGCAAGCTGTAGGCTTCATGACTCCAGCTACTTACTGATACCACTTGGATGATACAAGAAGAGGTTTCTTATTTACTGAGATAGAGAAGAATAAAAGTTTCAATGTTTTCAGTGCTCATAATTTAATTCTGAATTTTACAGTATTCTTTTTTTCCCCTTAAAGGTGTTTCACATGTAGTGCCGTGAGTGTATCAGAATCAGGGCTTTCCTTTCTAGCAAGGAGGAAGTTTGCAGTTCTCATGTTTTATGGGGCAAATCTTTAAAAGATAGCCCATAAATTCAAAAGAAAAAAAACAAATCACAACAAAACACAAATAAATGTACACAAAAAAAATCAAGTAAAACCCAACAAACACCTTCATCTGACAAGGCTGAATCTATATACACACACCTTTTTGTCTGTTTGAAGCTACTGATGGAGCTCTAATGTGCACACCACAGTCGCTCTGGTTCAGAATAGCAAAACTATTTGAATTTATTGAAAAGATGACTCCAAACCTTTGTTTTGCCTCAGCCCATTGTCTCATTGAACATCTAGGCACAATAAGAGGTTTTCTCTCCTGCTGTCCCCTCCAAGCTGCTAAAGTTTTCCTGATGTTGGACAGCCTGGTTTTCCCCCTTGCTGCTCTGGTATTACTCCTACTGTGATCTCCCAGCTGGATGTGCTGGCAGCCATGCTCATGGATGGTCCTCCGAGGTAAGGCTGAAAGGGGAGTGCCAAGCCTGGCAGAGTAACAAACAAGGACAAAATGCCAAGGGGCCCAAATTCCTTTCAGGCATACAACACTAGCACTCTGACTGCCGTCTTTTAAAATGTCCTGCACTACTGAACTCCTGGTAACCAAGGCATTTGATGGAGGTACATGAAAGATGTCACTACTGTGTGTCTTTTAACTTCCTAAAGGTTCCCTAAAACATGACATAAACATCCCTCTAGGTGCAGCAGCAAAGTTTTCTTTGGTCATACTGCAGGACCAGAGGGATTCCAAACTTCATATTTTTATTATCTTACTTTCATGCAGCATTAATTTTGTCTAGACTAGAGGTGCTGCAAAAAAGCACAACAACACTACTAAATGTAATGAAAAAATATTTTTCTATGCCGGGAGCTGTCTTAATAAAAGAAAATAGGCTCTGGTGCACAGCAACCAGGGCTCATGGTGTTCTGGAAAATTGGGCATGCTAAATAATGGGGATTTTGAGACACTGACCTGCATCACGCCATCAAAACACTTGTTCTCTGCTTAGGTCTTTCATGTCAAGGGGGCTATGTTATCCTCAGGGACCATGAGAATGGGCCCAGCTCTGTCTCCTAGTGCTCTGGGCAGGGCTGAGTGACAGCTTCCCTCTATAATCATCAAGAGCTTTTAATTATCCTTCCCTGGTGGCATGAGGAATGATATACCACTGTACGGAAGAAGATTGATTCTAATGGATTAAGGGAATTAGACTTCATACCTAACAGCAGAGGACTGTTCTTTCTCCCTTCCAGCACCAGAGGAATTTTGCCTTGTGAGTTAGAATGCTGTCTGCTCTCAAGGACTAAGGAATTCATTGTCTCAAGGACAATACATGGACGCCTGAAAAATTCTGGAGCCTGCACATGATGCAGGCTGCATAGGCTTTAGCCTCCTCTCCAGTGTAAAGTTTGCCAAAACACATCACCTGCTGCTGGTGGACAGACAGCAATGGCAAAAAGCAGTAGAGTCCAACTCCAGCTCTTGGACTGAACAGTTAAAGAGCAGGAGTTGTGGTAATATTATTTACCCTTTAGTCATTATCTTTTGAACTGCTGGCTGATGCCAATGACTGTCATCCAGGAAAAAAATTATACCAGTGTATTACTCAGTTAGTGTTAATGAGCCTTGAATAATCTATATTTTCAAGCTAATTAGTTTGCCTCCATCTCTGGGCTTGTACCATGGCATCCTGCCCCTATAGAAGTAGTGTAGTAGTACAGTCTTATCTTGTGTTATCCCTGAGCTTCCCAGTTTATTCTGTAGCTTACTATCAACAGTGTGGCAAAAGAAAATACTCTAGGACTCCCATTTAGATAGTGCTGTCTTCTTAAATTATGGTCATCAGGTCTGTATCCAGATTAGGAAACAAAGAGATCAAGTCCTGCTCTGAGCACAAGGGCCCAATGCAGCCCACACTTACGTGGTTTTACTTCCCTTTCCAGGAAAGCAAGAGGGGTGCCTCCAAGCGGCCTGTTGGGAATGACCTGGGATATCCATATCCTACGTCAAACACTGGGTGGATCCATAACTCTAAGCACACTATTCACATGAGTACTTAATTATGCCTCTTTTTTTCTAACAAACCTCTTGGATCCAAATCTTGTTTTATAATGGTGTAAACTGATACCACAGAGCATGAACACAGGAAACAATGAATAAAGCCCTGTTCTCTTGTGGCACAAGCATGTTTCTCTTCTTTAGGCATCTAGGAATAAGATTTTTATTTCATTTTGATTTCTTCTCATTTTTCAGTTTTTCAATTAGTAAAATCATTAGTATTATTAAAATGCAATTCACAAAATGCTTTCAGATGAGTGATGACTGGTTGGATATGAATCCACCCTAACACTTTGGCCTTGCTTTCCTTTACATGACAGCATAAATCAGTGAAATCACTATATAAAACCAGTGTGAGATCAGAATCAAGTCTATGTGTGGTGAACATTATTAAAGGGAGAAAAAAAAGTGCTTTCTTCCCGTCATATCACACAGCATCATTTGCCAAACAACATTCTGTGTTGCCTTCAGGCTTATGATTAATGCCAATGCAGTTCCAATAAAGCCTACAAAGCGCACAGCCCCAGTCTCCCTGGAGAGTTAGCAACAACAACCAGCAGAGCCTAAACGATGCTGTTCTTCTTCTTTCGGTCACCAGGGACTTCCAGCCTTTTCCTCATTTCTGAGCATTAATCTTTATTTCCTTTCCAGAGTAATGACATTTCTCAGCAGTGAATATTTTTATCAGCTAGCTACATCCATAAGACACCGAGTGTTGGTATCAGCTGTCTGGTTGAAAGGATTCTGCATTTGAGTGCCAGTTCCATTTCCATTTTCCAATTTGCTTATTCTCTTATTTGCACATTGTTTTACAATTTGTTTTGGTGTGGGTTTTCACTGCTGTAGATACCAATATCCAGCTCCTTTGCTAGGGCCAAGGGCTTTCTTTCAAAGTTATCTAAGGTGTTCTTTGTGTCTTTTATGCACAGCACTAAGTGCAAGTCCCCTTGTGACTGAGATAGTGACTAGTCAGCTAAAATATTACTTTTCAATACAGAGAGGAGGAACAGTGAACCTAAATGTGTATGAAAACATGGACTAAATCCTAATACATTCACAGAGGCAGAACTCCAGGGCCCAAATTCTCAGTGTGGTGATTGCATGTGGTGGTAACAGTAATGTCTCTAAAGTCTGAAGGGCAAAAATTAAAAAAACATCTTTTCACTTTGATTGTTTCAAGGTGGGGGGTGTGTGGTGTGTGCATATGAGGCCATTAATAGAATGCTTTATTTGAGTCAATGAAATATGTTTCATGACCCATTGACTAAACCATGTGTGGCTATTCTTACTTTTACCCATTCTTGAATATGCTTATTAGAAAATCCTTCTGATCATGCAAGAAGTGATTGTCATAAATACAACTAATAAAACCTCCTTGCTGTTGTTTCCTGGGGAGCCCTGCATATGCACTGGAGACCAATAGGGAATCAGGCACTTAAATCTTTGATGGTACAGCTCTTTGGGAATAAATACAAATTCAGTATGTTTTGCACTGTCAGCAAGATCTGACATGATGCAAGACACTAGAAGTGCAATCAAGCCTAATGCATTAATTGAGCATGTGCAGGTGGTGAGACAAACAGGTAGCATTGTTTCAGTGGTTAAATGAATTTTAAAGGAGTAAATGGACAGCTGTTTTTTACAGCACCATCCACTGTCCATCCCTGGAGGCAGAAAACAAGATATGATGAGCCAAAAGTCTGATCTGGGGTGACAGATCCATCTTTACCATGAGAAAAACAGACACTTTACTGTGAAATGACATCATCTTTAATAGCGTGGGATCTGTCACTGGCAGTTGTAAACAGAAACTGATTTACAAGCCAAACAGCCTTCTTAGCCAGCAAGACTTGATTCAAATTTGCAATCCTAGACCATTTTAGAAGAGATCTTAAAGTGCCCTGACTTTTTGCAACTCCTTCATTTAAGGTTACCTGGCAAAGAATTTCTGGAAACTCGGCAAATATGTCCTCCCCAGTAGATTTCTACTTTAATAGAAGTTAGTCTGGAAAGTCTCCCTGATGATGGGGTCTTTAAAGCGAAGTACCACATGCAGGTGGGGGGACAGTTCTGCAGCCCGTCAGGCTCCTGCTCATTTCACGCTATATTGTGTGTAGGATTCTAGCATGACCCTGTAACACATTGTGACAAATTTTGAACCCTGAGCACAGGTTTGAGTTCCAGCAGTTGAAATCCATGCTGTGGACTTTAGCCTCACACGTCCCGGGCAGTGGGATCATGGCTTGCACATTCAGAGTCCCCGTGACACAGCCTGTCTCCTGCTGCAGGGCTCTGCCTCTCAGGCTGTGCTGTTGTGATCTGCAAACCCCGATCTCCCTTCTGTATAGTCACAAAGGGGGAGACCAACTGAGGTGCTGCCTTGCAATTACAAGGGCTGTCCCAAAAACCACCCTACAAGCCATCTTGATAATCACCCTACAAGCCAGCCTGCTCCTGAGGGGCCACCAAGAGCCACTGGCCCTTTGCACTGGAGATGCTTGATATAGTGTTATCTCACAGAGCACGCAAGGTGATGCTCAAGACAAATGTGCCACAGCATCTCTCTGAGGATGTGGTTATGTGTAGATATGAGAAAATTGTCGTCATAAGACAAGTTACTGATTATATCAATGTTTTATTGTACTAAAGCCCTCCAGCTGAGCAATTGTAACACTGTAGAGTGGCTTTATTTGTCTTAGCTTAAGTGCCTCTAACTTATACACGAGATAAAACAGCATAGGTCTTCTCATATTAAAGCAGCTTACATTACTAGACTGCTATAGACTTATATCTGAAACCATAGCAAACATATTTACATGCCAGTATCTTACAAAAAAGACAGTAGCATTTCAAAGAGACACTCAAAATCAGCTTCTGACAGTTTTAGAGACTTTTCCCACCAGGAGGTTTTTTAAATAAACCCTAAGAAAAAAGAGGAGGCAGATGACCCCTTGCAGAATATTAATACTGATGATCTTTATCCGGTAGGAGGGTAAGAGTGGAAAAGCTTGAGCAGTGCTAGTGCTGCAGCTGAATTTTGAAACACTGCCACCTCATGTCAGCTTGGCAAGAAGACACAATCCAGGCCAGCCTCTTATTGCCTTTCCTCTGGTGTTTGCCTGGCAGCATAAGGCAAAGAAGCCTTGGTCCCAGAGTCCCTGTTGTCCACATTATTGTTGTTATATTTTAATTAGAAGTCATTAATAATGTCCATACTGCTTTACAAACCTAGAGCCAGCATGTGCTCTCCCTTTGTAGGTTAAGCATCCTGAAAACATGAGCTATAAAGTCAGATACTGGTATTTGCTATTTCACATTGAAGTTTGTGTTGTGTTGGATACATTGGCATCATTTGAGAAGGTGTGAGGCATTACAGGATCATTCCTTCTCCTTTTGGACTCTGCAGAAAGGCATCAGGGGAAAGCTGGACAAGGACAGATGCTCCCTGGGTGCCAAGGCTGGGACTCTAAAGAGTAGCTTCACCCACAGCTGGCTTCATTTCCAGCCGGACTTGCTTTATTGTTCTATTTTCCATTATTTCTGAGCAAGAACTGAAGAACTGGTGAGCAACTCTCTCAGTGCTGTGGTTTTGTAGTCAATAAGAATGCTTCTGTATACTTTGTTTATGCAAAAGTCTTGGTTTTGCACCTGACCTGTATTGAGCAGTGGTTACACTAGAGGCTGAAGAGCAGGACTGAGACTCTTGGTGCATCTATTACTGGCTAAACCTTATGGACAAAGCAACAGAACTCCTCAGGAAGAGCAAATTTTGGGGACCTGCATCTTTGTCTAGGAGCTGGGTCCTTCCAGACTGCAGCAATGAGAGCATCAAATCTATAAACACACTCAGTGCTGAAGTTCCCCTCCCAGAAAGATCTAGGTACTGGCCTGAGGTGCCCACTTCATACATGATCTCAGCTGTAAACAAACCACTTCTTGCTTTTCAGACAGCTTGTTTTCAGTGTGTTCAGGTTTCTGAGCCAGCTCACAAGAGACAACGCTCACAGCTTACAATGCTGTCTGCAGGACTTACTCTGCGGGTGGAGAAGACTGTCTACCTACTGCAGCATTTGTGCATGCATTAGTTGAGTTACCTGAGCCTGTGGAAAGGGCTAGAGCTCCCCCAGCATCCTCTCCTGCCATCCTCCCAGCCAGTCTATATCTACTCATCGTAGACATGCGTGTATGTGTTATTCACACACACAGTGGTGCAGACTCAGGCCCTATTTCAATGTGGTGAGGTGCCCTGTTCAGCAAAAATGCACAGATTTGTGTTTAACTTTATGTTCTTAACACTGGAGGTAACGTCAGTTTATGCTCTCTTTAGGAGGTACAATTCTCTCCTCACCTTGAGTAGTCATGTGCTTGATCCACTCCTCCAGCGCCTCTGACACAGTCCGGCACCTACAGAGCCTGGAAACATGTTGCACAAGGAGCGTGCTGAGCCTTGAAGTGCTCCTCTGGCTCCTGTGAGCACTCGGAGGGGACGACTCCTTTTGCTGGCTGGCTCACTCCCTGGCCCCAAGGACTGCAGCTGTGCCCCAGTGCCAGCTGGCTGTACATAAGCAGTAAGGGGCTTGTGGGATAGAGGAACAGAATTCAAAGAGAAATGGTCTAAGTGTCAGTAAATAAAACCTGGAGGAGCCATGAGATTAGGGACCTAATTAAAAAAACCTCAGGCTCCAGCCCTGACCTAGTAGCCCCAGGCAGGCAACAAACCCAGACTAGAAGCATACATAAACAGTTTTGAAAGTTTTGTCAACAGCCTGAAGGTGGGCATTAAGGAGAAAGCAGCAACTCAATACTAAATAGAGAGGTGTTTAGAATCCGCCTTAAATTAGGGAGATGATTACATGCTTCCCAGAACGGGTGTTGGACAGCCTCAGCCTCTGAAAGGCTGCCTTTTCCAGTCACTACTCACCTTTCAGAGGGTCCCCATGGATGAAACTCCCTCATTCTCAAACTGATGGAGACTGCTGCATGGAACAGTAAGTACAGTTGAAGGCGGGAGCTGGCCACAGCTCAGCATCATGGCAGTTCAAAATATCAAGGAACCACATATTCCAGTAGCAAATTTTTCAGAGCTAGAGACAAAAATTTTCACCATGGAAAACTGAAGAATAGTCTGCCTATCTTCCCATGAGGAAAGTATTTTCCAAATTCTAAAGCTATTCCACTAGGTCATGTAGCTCAGTGATTTGGATTTCCCACTGCCCTATCAAATATAACAGTTTCCATTATCTACCTAAGTGGTTAATTCTTCTTCAAATTCAGCCTCTATTATTGGACAGATCCTGACATGTTGTAGCTGCTTTGGGCCGCTCTGTTCATCTTCAGTACCCAGAAATCTGTATTATCTTGCTAGATGTGGAATTTCCAGGTGGAATAGATGCAACTGCCCTTCCTTTCCCTGCATGTGAGGATTGCTTGTGCCCTCTGTACAGGGATTTCTGCAAAAAATAAACTTGTTTGATGAGGTAATTCTCTGATGTCTTTTTGACAGTAGATTGTTAGAGAAAGTAGAACCAGAATGAAAACCTAACTTCCAGAATGGTGGTTTGCAGATACCCATGCTTGAAATCATACGGCTGCATATGTAGGTGTAGTTAATACCTTTGCCTGGACAAACAGATATCCCTGCTGCAATGAGACAAGCCTCCCATGCAGGTATGTAGAAGTTCCTTTTACACCTTGTAAACATCTGGTAGTAGGTGGATTAATTAAACCAGAAACTGAGCTGGGAGGAGAGGAAGGAGGGAAGGAGAGGACGGAAGCAAAGCCAGCAATTAGGCCCAGAGAGCTGTTACTGTGCAAGCTGAAGTGGGAGGAGAGGGAATGAAAGATTGTTTGGGTTGTCAGGAAGAAGAGAAAATAGAAGCCATGGCAGAGTCAGAAGAACAATACATAGAGATTAGTTCAAGTACTCTATGTACCAGTTTTGAGACAGAAAAAGCTCACATCAGACCAGAACTTCTCTGTCAGTTCATCACAGTATCATCCTATTTTCAAAGACAGAAGAGTGACAATCCCCTCTTCAAGGCAAATCCTGGCACCCTGGTGGCTCAGTAAGACAAGCATACAGACATGCATGTGCATGCACTTGTGCATGTGCACACACAAGCACACAATGAGCACACACATGCACACAGTGTAATGGGAAATTGTTCAGAATTGCATTTAACATCTCAAGGAACCTAGGGACTAGACTGTGAAAGTAAATCTGTGCAGCCTGAAGTGTTATTGAAAATCTATACCCACCAGCCACTTGGTAGCCATCTGTCCTCGCTGCTGAATACTGAGCAGGAGTGCTCTCTGTGTGCTTGCTCAATTGCAATTCTGCTCAACTTAGGTTTGGGAGAATTAGCAGAAACCATCAAAATGAGAAGCTGGCAGCAACAATACTGAAATATGCTATGGGAGAAGGAAAAAGAGAGAAAGGGAATTTCCAGAAGAGTTCAAGACATGATGTCGAAATTATCATACCACAAGGAGAGAGTCGAAATCATGCAACTTATTTCATTTTTAAACCTTAGGTTCATTCACATTTCCTTACCCAAAGGTAAGCAGCACTTTCCTTTCTCCATGAATAATTCAGCCTTGCTGTGTATTTACTATTTCATATGTCATCTCCACCTTAGTGTGTGACAGATCATTTTGTACAATATTTCCTCAACATTCTGGAAAATATCTTTCTCTTTCTTGTTTCAAAACATTTACAAATTTGTTCAGTTTCCAGATCAAAGCTGTTGGAGTGAGTCCAGGAGAAGGGGGGAGTTTTTAGCCTGTGGCTGTATTTCAATCAGCAGGTCACCAAAGGTTTCTGGATGAAATGTCAGCATTGCTTGGTCAATCCATAAGTTACTGAACATTTCGGCACAGGAAGAAGGAAGCAAAAAGTGACTCAAACTGAACCCAGGGTTTCTTGCTTTCAGTAAGAGAGAACCAAAGCTCTTCATACCTTTGCCAAAATCCATGACTGAAGACATATGGAAACACATGTCATAGCTTAATGTAAGCTGTCCCTGAAGTCCACAAGGATATCCTTATAAGGTTTTTGTGGTCTTTGGCTCAGACACAAAATGCATTTGAAGTATTGATCAGAGAAAAGACTGTGCAGAACTCAGTAGAGAAATTAAATCCTACCAGGGTAGGCTAATAGGTTAGAGATCAAGATAAGCTGGCTGTGGAGTTCTCCAAAATGTAGGTTGGAAGTAAGTTTTTTTGCCCTAGAGAAAATGGTTCTGAAAATTTTGGACCCAGGTCCAACTTACCTCAATATTTGGGAGACTTTTGGGTTTAGGATTCTGTCTCACATTCACCCTAAGTAGAAATAAGGTGAGTACTGAGAGAAGGTGTCCTTCTAGTAATCTAGTCACTGGTACTAAGCATAAGCTAAAGGAAACCGGAAATCTGAACCAGATACCACACTTGTGTTCAAGCCTGAAATTAAATTTCTCCCATGCTAAATTCGAGCATCTAACTCTTCCGAGTGTGAAATCAACCATGTTAACTGAGCCAAGAAATTCAAAAGGAAACACCTTTCTCATGCCAGGCTGGTGCTGATCGTATGAGAAGCTGTTTGCATAAGACAGGCTTGCTTTATACTCTCTACAACTAGTAAAATAAAAGCCTACCTATACCAGCATTTGAGATGACAACAGAGGTATAATTTGCAAAGGGTCTTTCTCCAGGACTAAGACAGCATTATAGAAACCAAGTTGGAACTTGCTGGAAGCTCCATCTATGACCCGGACCAAAATGCCTTCCCCCCACCCCAGTTTTTTCAGACAAGGATTTCAGATAAGGATCTGCTGTTTCTGTCTTTAAGCCTAGAGCTGACTGCTGTCAGTCTCATTAAATGTACAACATGCTCAAGAACTTGTACAGGGCAGAATTTTGCCAGAGGGTAAAATCTGGTCAAGGGTATAAAAGCTCCAAACATCCAAGGTGCATGGAAGCAGGGCTTGTGGTGAGGCAGCCCTGAAAGCAGTAATAAAAAGGTAATCTTCCTTCCCTCCTTCCTTCCTTCTTTCCTTCCTTCCTTCCTTCTCATAAAATAAAGCAACAAATGGTATCTGCAGTGCTGACAGAACTTGCTGTTTGCTGAGGCTGAGATATAGCCATTGGCTGTTTAACTAATGCAGATAAATAAGCAGATATCAGAGTAAAGGTCAATGAAGTATTGGCCCTACCCCTTAATTACACAAGAGTGTGTCATCATGAAGATCAACATAGCTACCCTAGCTTGTGTTTTAGCTCATTCCTTTCATCCCAGAAGTGAACATTCCTGCTTTTGACACACAGGGTAGTGAACAAAGTTCGAGTGGAACTGCACAGAAGGAGAGTTCCCTGACGCTGTCATGGGGAAAGGGCTGCTGACCAAAACCATGGTGTAGCAGCATGTGTACATATTCAGAAAGTACATTTTATGAATCCGGAGTTTTGTATTCAGAGAATACACAGAAAACCCCTCCACATAGTTTCCCCAAATATGTGGCCCAGCATAGTCCAAAAAGAGAGAGAGAGAACAGGGAGGGAGGAGTAACCGAAAGAGCTTTTTTTTCAGTTTGTGGCCATACTAGATACAAAAAACACGAGTAAGAGCCATGGGAGAATATGGGGAAATCCCTTTGGAGCAGTTAGAGTTCAAACCCTGTTTCCTTGGACACAAATCTAAATGCAGGGTGCACACAAGTGAACATGCGTGTGGATGTTGTCCATGGCTCCGTATTGGCCAGGATGAACATGGCTGGACACAGATGCCAGTGCATCACTCACACCTCCCTGAGGGAGGCCTTCTGGGCTCCTACAGTGCATTGGCTTTTTTCTTCCTCACATTACAGTGAAGTCTTTCTGAGAAATCACTACATTGAACTCAGTGATTTTCTGAGAAATCACTACATATGGGAAAAATAATTCTTACTTTTATTTGACAGGTGGCACAGTGCCCTGAGGCCCCACTTGCAGCTGGAGCTCCACCATACAAAGCATCACACCACATGGAACAAACACCCATTCTGGCATTGGCATCGCTCTCTGCCTCTGAGGAAGAATCCCTCCCAGTCCCATGCTCCCCCTGCTCAAGAACAGAGCCCTTCAGGTGGGCTCAGGACTCCAGCACAAGTCCTGCCTCAAGAGATGTGTCTGCGACCCCATATTCTGGCTTAGTCTCTTCCCTGTTCAGTATCTATGACTTCTCAGGCTCTCATCAAAAAAGAAAAGTAGCTGCTTCTTGCCTCCCTGACTTTACACAGTGAATTTCCTCCTGCAGCTGGCTCCATGCCCTGTATTACATCACTAGAAGGTGGGATAATACAAGGATTGTCTATCTTCATGTGATGTCAAGACATTTGGAACAATAATGTTTTCTAAAGCTCTTCCACTCATCTTCAGGAACTCCAAGCCTTGGAAAACCAGATGCTCAGGAATATAATTCAGGCACGAGGCTGGTGCAGTGAATCAAAAACATTGCAGGAAAGCATCTTGACTCTTATTACCATGGATGAGAGAAAGCTGAAAACTGTGGTTCAAACACTCAAGCATTTGTGCTCTGATATAACTGAAACCTCCCACGAGATCCTGGGTCAAGATAGAAGAAATAGATAATTTATGGCATTCCTAACATATCCACGTCCTCCCCCAGCATGTAGCTGTCACTGACGTTACTTGTGTACTTTACTCAAACAAATTATTTTTCCTGCAAGCTACTATGAAGTTTTCTGTTTCTTTGCATGAGAAATAAGAATAGACACAACAACAGAAACAACATATAGGAGGGAATAGAGACCGGAAAAAGACTTCATTAAAGATTGTTATGTACTCAGAGCAACAAATTATCACAGATCAATAACTTCAGCTAGGTTAAAAAATGGTAGAGCAGTTGCATGGTGCCAGTTGAATAGATTAGTTGTTCTAAGAACCAAAATTTGCAAGACACACCAGGACTGTTCAAACAACATATTTTAATGACCAGTGTTCTTCTCCCTTAAGAAAATGAGATGTCACTTGCTACTTTCTTCTGTAAAAAGTCACACTACAGAAACACCCACATTTCAGAGGGTGCAGTTGGCCTCATGCCAGCAAGATCTGCAGATGTCAGGTAATGTGGGAGGATACACTAAGGAGCTGGGTTCTTCTAGCAGGTGGGCTGCTCTGCATGTGCTACAGGTAAGAAAGCATTACTTCCACTGGAAAACAACTTTCTAAAATGAGAAGCTTGGCCTTGCTGCCTGTCTGGCTTAAACCCTGACTTTGAAACCATTGTCTGCCAAAAGCCACAGTGCTTCTTCCTCTGCTTTGGTGTAAATGATCCATCCCCTGCACCAATTATCCGCTTGGATTATTCAAATCCCTTACAGTGCCAAGAGTGCCCAGCATCCCCAAGTTGGCCTCCTTGTCCCTCTGCAATACCTCTTGCAGGCTCACGTGAGAGCAAGGCATCACTCAGTCTCCAAAGCGGAAGGTTGTGCCCCTGGGCTGTCAGGAACACATCCCTCATACAGCAGAGCAGAAAATAACCCACTAGAAAATCACAGCCTTTTGTTTTACCAATTAACACTTCCCGCTACAGCTAATCCAAGACAATTGCTGAGTTATTTGTGGTGGGGGTTTTTTTACCTCCTGCACTGTGGCAGCTGCTATTTCTTTTCTTTTTCTGAGTCTGATTTCTGGCCACCATTCTGCAGCTGGCCAGCCAGGGAGCAGGGGTGTGCTGGAGCAGCAGGTTACATGTGCTTTCCCATAGCCCCAGTTCTGAGGAATTACTAACATTGACTAAACACAAATACTTTCCAAGTTTCACAGATACATTTGCTATATATGCTTTCACAAAGGCTAGAAAAATTTACCCATAGGAATTTCACAACTTTCTCTTAATTAGTAAAGTTGCATGAAATAAGAGGTAGATTGCAGTTCAAGATTTTCCTTCATTTTCACATGAAGAAATTATTTATTACGTACGATCAAAAAATACCTTTACCTTTCCTAAGTGTCTATAAACCTTTCAGAAAGCAAGAGCCGAGAGATTTGTGAAGGACATTCTGTTCAAGACATTTACATTTGACAAGATATTGAGGTGACAGCATATTTGTTCTTAATCAATGTAATGTCATTAGACATTTTTCAGTTTATTAGGATGCTAATGAGGGATTATTTGAATGAAATTTATGATTTCTTTATTCGACAATCATCTTTGAAAATGAAGTGTTGTTAGCAGAGATGTATAATTATGTGCATCTACAAAGGAAGTTCTGTATGTTTTATAGAAAGACAAGGTAAACCTTACCTTTAAATGCAGCTTCTGGCCACAGTTGAAGCATCATTGGAACCAAAGTTTGGGAGCATTTTTAGGAATTTTTGAGGAACTTTTCTTTAGGGGTGACACTGATGATTCCTGATTCCAACCATAGTGGCCAGATGTCTGAAACCACTGGAAGCCCAGTTTAAATTACCTGTTTTCTATGAACCTTATTTTTTGTAAGGATGGATCGAATTTATCATATTATTGAAACAACAGGGAGGAAACCAATGACTGCAAGCACAGGGCATTGGTCCAGGGAGAGTGAGATAATTAATTGCAGTTGTTATAATCCAGCTTGGGCACACCTGCTAAACCAGGGAATCCAAAGCAATATTTATTTTGACATATTTTTTGTGGGAGAATGCTTGGAAACCTAAGGATCTTGTAACATTACTGGTTTATGTAGTTTTAAGTCTGAATGTCCACAAATGATTGGCACTGAGTTGTTAATACGTGAGACATACATGTATCCAAGTAGGGCTATTAAAAGCAAGAACGTTGTGGATACTGTTTCCAGCATTAATTAATTGAAATAGTATCAGTTGGAGAATACCCCCCTCGGAAGCTGCCCCAACCAGCCCCGCCCCTATCAGCTATGATTTATGGCCACTTGGCCTGGAGGTGTGGAAATTTTAAAGGGTGAATTGATGCTGCAAGCTTAGTCTTCAGGAGTGAGATTAGATTACAGTTATATACAATTTGTTAGCAACGAAATAGAAAAATGTTTTTCTTTTAATAATGATGTTGGGTTAGAATGTTGTAAGGATTTGCAAGTTGAAGCCCAAAGGATTTTTGTGATGATTACTTGAAGCAATCAGTGTGTAGCCCAAGTTTATTAATTTCATCAAATCATAGAATAGTTTGGGTTGGAAAGAACCTTTGAAGATCATCTAGTCCAACCACCTTTTTTAATGTTTGCTGTGAAGACAGAAGTCACCAATGGGAAAAAAAAAAGGGGGATCTAGGGTCTGGAATGCGCTTTTTCAGCATTAGCTGGGGCAGTGGAGGGGTTTCCTACATTTTGCCAAATATAAAGAACATGTATTAAGAGTCTATAATCTGGGACATCCTTAAAAAAGCCTGAAACAGGAAAAAATACCCATTATAGGAAAACCTGAGGGGCAGGTTTTCTTTTAACCCTACAAAAGGTTTAAGGCAAAGCAACCAAGAAATACAGTGGGTGCTTTTTGAACAAAATTCTCATTTTAGATCAGTTTTGAGTTATAGAGTTAGCTTTCAAAAGGTTTTTAAATAGTAGAACCTGTAGTATACATTTGTGGTATAAGAAGAACCTTTCCTGAGAATGCAGATGAAAACTATTAGCCAAATTTGCATGGGTAAAATGCATCAGTCACAAAAGACAAACTTGTAATGGATGCAGTTTCTAATACATCATCTGAATAATGAAAAGGGATTAGAATAATTATTCAGCCAAATATAAATGGATAGGGAAATAAATAATTTACTAAGTTGATAATAGGTAAGATAATATGCTAAAGTTTTACAACCTAAGAATGAAAGTTCACTTTTTAATTTTATTACTTATTTAAATAATTTAAAAATAATTACACTCATTTAGTTTTATTACCTGCCATGTTGTTGCAGCACATAAATTAAGAACTATTTGTATTTTGGCAACTCTTCTACTCTATACAAACATGGTTTCTGCTGTTGGGACAAGAAGACCCTGTCTGTGTCATTCTGGAGTTTCTACCTGTACGCGTAAGATATGTGAGATGTTGATATGTATGATTATCTATTTCTGGTTATTTTGAAACCAGCATATGTAAGATCAAGGACTAATTCAGTGCCTCTCTTGTAAGTGTATAGCAGGAAGATACAAGCATTGCTCTCCAGCTTCACTTTTACATAAATGCACAAGGTTTAGAGGGGCAACTAAACAGCAAGCTGTGCAAGTTAAGAGAAAAAAAAAAATCAGAAAATTTAATTAGAAAAATTCTAGTCAACTGTGTGTGGTGTACCCCCCCAAAAAAAATGACAAAGAAAAACACCAAGTAGAGGTACAATTGGCATATGGGTATCTAGTGTTTAAATTACAACAAAGCCCAGCAGAAAGGTTCAGCAACTATTATAAGTTTTCATTAAAAATTTTAGTAAGCCCTAAGTGTATTGTGGCTGAAAAGGTTATGATATAATTTGCAATATTAACAGCAGATTGAATAGAAATATTTTAATAACAGAAATTAATAGTGACACTAGCAAATCTGATTAGAGGACCAAAGTTGTTATCAACAATATTAAACCCTGAAGATGTATTAAAATGTCATTCCAAAGAAAGGCTGCCTATCAGCCCAGCCAGGAGGGTCTCTTCCAACCCTGAGGGAATATTCTAATTTTTCAGAAATACAGAAATATTTAGAGGTGAAATGTTCATCTAATCTCAGTGAATTTCATTGTAGGATGTGCAAGTATGTTACTATGTGCTGGTCTTATAAGTTTACTAGAATTCCGTTTGGTTAGTCACAAAGACAAGATAATATGAAAATATAGCCATGATTCGTATTTCGTGGAAGCCATTTGTAGAGCAACAAGACATTAATCACGTTGACTGACAGTTAATTTGAAAGGGGCAATGTAAAATCAAGAAAGCAGTGCCTAAACAGCATATTTAGGAGAGCTCTTTTAAACACTCCTAAGGGTGACAACTCTAAACTGCCCAGCACAACACTGCTGTCTGTCTGTGTTGGAGTAGCCCAGGGAAGCAACTGCTTTGCTGATAGTAATAAAGAATATTATCTCTATATTTCAATTTTAATGAATCCCTAAGGTTTCTCTAATAATTTTCAAATGAGGGATCAGAAATGGAGCTGGCAAAGGCAAGGGGTGTTAATTGGCTGTTTTTTAATCTGAGGATAATCCAGTGCAATCTTTGCAGCAGAGAAAAAGCTTCAATCGCCTGGCTCTGGACTTCTGAGTGATTTGTATCTGAAATTTTTAAAGTATCTAAAATTTTTTTTTTATTCAGACTCAGGGCATTTTGCCATCACTATGGACCATGAGCATCATATGAGTTATCCTACTAGAAGGACATTTAAACTAACTACTACTAACAAAAACATTCTGAGCCCTTGTGCAGAGGAAAAGTACCCAATCATGCACAAGGTGCAGAAGCTGAAAGAGGGACACAATACAAAGCATGCAGGGCTGTGCAGCTTTCCCTCACAAGAAACAAGAGCAGGTTTTAAGTATGTACCTTCATAACAAGATGCAGACTTATCTTTTTGTATGTATGCAGCAGAAACCATCAGAACATCATCCAAAACAGCCTTGCATGCATCTCCAAATGAGGGATTGAAATCAGTCTTCTGTCTTAATCAGTGGGAATCTCCTTGATATACAATATGCTTAAACACTGCTATAAAAGATGCCTTACAAAATAGAGAGTCAGGCATGCTGGATCACTTGTAGCTTCTGCACAACTAACCCTTGTTACTGCTTCAGGAAGTAAATCCACTGGATTTATATTTTTGTAGTATTTCCATTACGTCCTACACTGTTTATACTAGATTTATATCTAAGGACCTTATGCAGACCTAAATCTGATTTCTGGAACTTAGAGAGGGATTGTGAGTCTCAGCAGTAGTAAAATTTAATCCCGAGCCAAAACTTCAAGCACAGTCAGTGAAATGTGGAGCATGGGCATCACCACATAGGCTAAGTGATGTCAGAAAATTATCCTTTTCAGTCTCCCAGTAAAAGCTGAACTACACTGCCTCTGTTACATTGAATTGCTTTAATTGACTTTGACCTTCTAGGCAATGTTGAAATCAACTTACAGAGCTTTCATGGCTTAGTTGACCGAAGCCTGGAAATATGTATTTGTACAGCTTTAAAGGACAATGAATTGTTCCTGTAGACAGTCAATTGCAACTGATATTTTCAGGTGTGTCTAGGGTTTTGCTCCATTCCATTTCTTTTTCATTTTACTTTCCAGCACAGAAAGCCTATTCTGTTCTTTTGTTTATGGACAAGAACATCCTACAGTCTCAGGCAACACTTCATCTACTCAGTGAGTAAAGAGCTCAGTTTATAGTCTGAGCCCAGCATGAGTTTATCCTTTTGTTTTTTAAAGCAATTTTTTTCCTATTGCCATGGACTGACGTTGGGATGACCTTCCTTGGAACAGCCCAAGACCTTTACCGGCACATGCTCCCTGGTCCTTGAAAGGAGAAGGTGTGTGAGAGCTTTCAAGGGGCCTACTGCAAAGCAATCCATGTATCTGGCAAATGGCCCCTCCGTCCTCTTTCCTCCTTTGCTGTAGGGGAAGTCAGGGGAAGTGTGGTCAGGAGTGAAAAAAACATTGTGGGAATCTGCTCTGAATTTCTGTGCCCATGACTGAGAGGAGGCGCTGTCTCCAACCTTACACAGTACACTGCTGCACTCTGGACTCCAAGTCTCTCACCTATACCTGCTTCAAGGATATTTACATTGCCAGAGTTTTCCAAAGGGACCTTAATACAGAAGAATCGGACTTAAACATGTTATTTTAAGCAGAAGGAGGTGTTGCAGAATGTACCTGCCCTCATGGCTGAGAAGGGGTATTGGCTCTCTTCATGGTTTAACCCCAGCGATCAACCAAGGCCCATGCAGCCACTCACTCACTCCCCCACCAGCAGGACTGGGGAGAGAACAGAAGGGATAAAAGCTTGTGGGTTGAGATAAAGACTCAACCCAACTCATGCAGAGATTAAGACAATTTAATAGGGTAAGCAAAAGCCATGCACACAAGCAGAGCAAAACAAGGAATTAATTCACTTCTTCCCATGGGCAGGCAGGTTTAAGCCATCTTCAGGAAAGCAGGGCCCCATCATGTGTAACCATTACTTGGGAAATCAAACACCATCACTCTAAACCTCCCCCTTCCTCCTTCTTCCCCATACTTTACATAGTGAACATGATTTCTTATGGTATGGAATATCCCTTTGATCTGTTTGGGTCACCTGTCCTGGCTTTGTCTCCCATGCACCAACAGCTTCCTTGCCAGCTTGGCAAAAAGCAGAAAAGGTCTTGGCTCTGCGTAAGCACTGCTCAGCAATAACAGAAGCATTTATATGTATCAACACTGTGTTTATCACAAATCCAAAACACAGCCCCATACTAGCCACTGTGAAGAAAATTAACCCTACCCCAGCCAAAACCAGCACATCCCTTCTGGGGGACTTGTAACAGACCCCAAGAGGCATATGTGAAGAGCTGGTACCTCTGATGTACCCAGCTGTAGGCATTGCTGTAGATACAACACATTTGAAAGGCTACAAGGAACAAAAATATTCAGCTGGCTTTGAAAGAGAAACACAGTGAGGGTCAAATCTCATGACAGACTTGTAAATTCTGTATCATCTGCTGAAAAGCATATCTGTCTCATTTGTCTTCAACCTCTCCTCTAACTTGTGATAACAGATCTGTGTGGGTTTTGTATGGCAGCAACAGCCAGGAAGCTAGATAACATCATCAAACACATTTTATATAAGCCATCAATAACAATATTCAGTCACTAGCACCGTAGGCTGGATGGAAATCATGCCCATTCATTTCAATCAACATGTCAGTCCAAAAAATACTATGCAAACGAATAGATACAAGGCAAAACTACCAACAAAATTATCTGCAAGAGAAGGTGAATCAGGCAGAAACACAGCCATGAAAAGTTATGTGCATGGCCAGAGATGGAATTGCATTTTGCTAACTGAGATTCGCTTCCTACACAAATGTCATTATATTTAGGCACAGATTCTTCCTTAATACACTCTTGAACATGTCTGATGCTCCTCTTTGTAGCACAAGGGAGCTTACACACCTCATTCATAGGGGGCAGCCCAGTCACCCCTGTCTCAGCAAATGCAAGGTGAACTCCATGGCTTTTTTGGCAAAAATGTTGTGTATAAAGAAACCACTTTAGACATTAGGTGTTCTGAATTTTATATGTGCAAAAAAAACAAACAAAACCAACCCAAAGTCTGGGCCGTTAATAGGTGATTAGTTACTAAGAGATTTTCTCTTGTGGAATGCTTCATAAGTGTATGATAGCATGTTGGAAAATGCTAGTATTACTGCTTTTAAGACAGAAATATTGTGTGGCTTTGGAGAAATTTAGCATATATTTGAAAGTTAAAGGCTTAACACTACACTGCAGACCAGTCTTCTCAAACCATTTTGGCACAGACCACATCTCCAG
Source organism: Oxyruncus cristatus (assembly GCA_013399855.1). Lineage (NCBI taxonomy): Eukaryota > Metazoa > Chordata > Aves > Passeriformes > Cotingidae > Oxyruncus > Oxyruncus cristatus. The sequence goes on from VXAY01004260.1 coordinate 2,830,925, forward strand.
CCTAGCACAGCTTTCCTGGCTGCATATCACTATCCTCTGGAGGGAGAGCAGTATCATGAAAGTGTTACATGCAGTTGCAACTTATTTTAAGAACGCTGAGGCTGAAAACCACAGAAGCTCATGACCAGAGAACTCTTTTACTGGTCAGAGAGCTCTCTGCACTGAGCACAGCTTAGCACTGCCAACCGATGTCGCACCAGGGCTCCCTCTAATCCCATCTGTGTACACAACAAAACAAACATATTCCAGGAGCTTTACAGTCTGTTTAGATTATTTCTTTTCAGAGGCAAGGATGTCACTACAGACTACATGTATAAAGGAATGTAACAGTTCAGAGAGGAAGATAAGCATATTAAAATTGGCTTTATTCACCAAACCTGAACAAAAGGTTACCCATTGTAATTCCAAGGGCATGAGGAACTGCCAGTAGCAAGCCTAGAAACTGCAAAATTATACACCACCAGCTGAATGCACACATCTCTTGGCTGCTCCCAAAAGCAGGTGCATGCAGAGCCTGCTGTGAGCATGCTGGCAGCAATGGGTCACTGGGGAGGCAGGAAGGCACGGGACAGACAAAGGGCACAGATCCAGGGAATTCTATGGTTCTCCCTACCAGTCTGGTGCCTCCTTGCCAGCCTTTCTCCATCTGCATGAACAAGGCCTGGAGAAAGGAAGATGAAGCCAAACTCTCCAGGGTAGGGTTTGACAATTCCTATTTTTTGTGTCTATGTTAGTCTTTCAAAGCTTACATTGGTCTCCCTCTTATAAAGTAGCCAGTAGAAAGAAGGTAATTCATTCTGTCCTCAGACAGATGATGATGGTCCATGGGCTGAAGACCTCTCCAGAGGTTCCTCCATTCTGCAGTAATACTGATGGTGCCCAGAAAACCAGCACGTATTTAGGCTACACCTGGACAAGGGACGTGGGAGTACTTCCATGGACCAGGGTCCAGCTGCACTGCTACTTGCAGACCCCAGCACAGCAAAGCACAGCATCATGGTACAGTTTGGACAGTTCCTTGATTCAGCTGGCTGCCAGACAAAAACTTTGGGAGCATGAGGTCATGCATTAGTTATCTCCAACATCAGGACAAGACAAATTCCTTCTCAAGCTCACACACTGACCTAGACAGAGGAGCTACTCGATGAGCCATCCAGGTGAACCATGCAGGTTCAACACCCATGTCCAAAGCCAACTTTAACTGCTTCCTAGTGCCACATTTCCAGAATTTGAAGGGCCAGGATTAAATCTAGACTGTTATATTGAGTCTTCAAGGATACTAACTTGAGAAACAGGACCCAAATGAGAGATGTTTTCATTATACTCAAGTTCTCCTGAGCAGGGAGAGCCAGTTTGAGCATGAAAAGGAGAACATGCACATGGCCTCAAGTGTGCCTGAGTAATCTACTAACAAATCTTCCAGGTCAAGTATTTGGTATTAAAAATATCAATACCCTCAGCCATTTCCTATTGCTAAAACTGAACAAATGCAGCTGATTACATTCCATTATCATTATTTCACAAACAGAGCAGTTAATTGGTAACACCATGAGGCTAACTTCATAGAACATGGGTGTCACATCAGTCTGTCTGTATTCTAGACACTGTCAATGGATAATGTACTTTCATAATGTCTCAAATTTTTGTTGTCTTCATTTTCCTGTGTCTTTTGACATGCTGAAATAAGTATTTAGGCCGCTTCCCTCTTTTTACATGATTCCTGCAGAATTAAATCACTAATGTGATTTTAAGCTAACATTAATTTAAGTGCATGCTGGGCATGTGAATGATATGTAATTGCCATGTGCTGTCTGCCTGCTGGGTCTGTCTGCTGCAGCAGTGCTGAGGGGATGGGTGTCTGTGCTGACACCACACCAGGAAGAGGGTTACCTCTCATGGTACCAAGTATGTTACCTGCTCGTGGTGACCCTGAGGTAGAACAAGAGAACTATCAGACCAGTTTACACTTGTTCCCTTGGGCATCCGAGGAATCCTCCTTGGATGCCTGAGGATCAGACATTCAGACTACCTGCACACAAGCTGAAATCGGTTGAGGTTTCTTTAAAGGCAAGCAAGAGCAAGCTCTGTTTTCCCTGGCTTGCTCTTTTTCTGGCTCAATGACTGTTGTATTCTTAGCTGCCTAGAGGTCCAGTTGCAATATTTCCATGGTTCTAGCCTAATGAGAAAGACTGGTACATTTCTTGCTGTTATTTAAAATATCTGGATGTTACTTTCATTTTTGAAAGAGAGTGGGGTAATGTTTGTGCCTAATGCTGAATTTGTTGCTAGTAGTTCTTAGGTGTGAACACCCACACTTTGACAACTGTGTTCATAGACTGAGGACAGTTTTCGTGGAAGCTGAAGATGACAGTGTTCAGATCATAGAATCATAGAATCAGACGGGTTGGAAAGGACCTCGGAGATCATCAAGTCCAACCCTTGATCCAACCCCACTGTGGTTACTAGACTATGGCATTAAGTGCCACGTCCAGCCTCGTCTTGAAAACCTCCAGGGATGGAGAATCCACCACTTCCCTGGGCAGCCCATTCCAATGGCTGATTACTCTCTCTGTAAAGAATTTCTTTCTGATATCTAACCTAAACCTCCCCTGGCACAGCTTAAGGTCATGCCCTCTTGTCCTACTGCTGGTTGCCTGGGAGAAGAGACCAACCCCCACCTGGCTACAACCTCCTTTCAGATAGTTGTAGAGAGCAATGAGGTCTCCCCTGAGCCTTCTCTTCTCCAGGCTAAACAACCCCAGCTCCTTCAGCCTCTCCTCATAGGACTTGTGTTCAAGTCCCTTCACCAGC
>VXAY01004260.1:2833767-2869594 GCA_013399855.1 Oxyruncus cristatus
TGATTTCAGTTGTTTTCAGTTAAAGTCAGCTGGCCAATGGCACTGAGTACAAGGAGGTCATGGCAGTCTCAGAGGTTCCTTAGAGTATCAATCATCAGTCTTCCCATTTCTTTTGGGTTGTTGGAGCCAGATTTATTGCTGCTTCAAACTGAGCTGAATCAAATCGAGCTGCAGCTTCTATATACACTAGGTTGCTTTCCATATTCAGCATGCAAGAAGCAGAGAAGTGCAGCAGAATACATCATTCTCCATTTTACGTGAGTTGGACTGTGTGTTACACAGCCATAACTACCAGAGGCAACAGTAGCTTCAAGCAACTGTAGTGGTTTTCACATACAGCCTTGCAGTGCCACCTTCAGACCAAAGCAAGGCATCCTCACCACTCCCTCAAGGAAAAGCCTATCCCACCTTCAGCTGCACTCCAGTCCCAGGTAGGAGCCTACAGTGAAGGTGAACCAAAACCACGGCCCAACTTCAGTTACAGGCTGAACTTTGTTCCCCTTACAATACAAATGAAAATAAAGGAAAGGCAAAGGAAAACAGAAGGATCTGCCTAGCAATGCTAGGTCATCAAAAGCCATGTCCAAATCCGCAAAGTCCTAAGTTGTGCTATTTTATTTTGGAAGAAAGAGCTTTCACATAATACCCCATCCTGAGTCTGGCTCTGATGAGATCTTGTGGGTCCTCTTCCATTCCTATCATGGTACACTAGTTAGTAAAAAACAGTAAAAACTGAGACTAGAATTTTTAGAGAAACCTTAACGTGACCTTCTGAGCAGCGATTTTGCAACCACAACCAATTATAGGCCCAATAATTGTGGTGAAACTAATTTGAGGAAATGCCTGATGTGCAGATCCAATTTGACAAAATATATCTCTTTTTACATGAGCCAGAAGTTTCTAGCACATGTAACCAACTGAAACCATAAATCAGAAAGTGAATTAAACATTTGGCTCTGGGGGGGTTCAAGACCTTTGTACTCAAGATAGGCACTGATGATGTCAATTCTTGCTATTTAACTCAGAAAGAATAATTTTATTAACATACAGGACCATACATTCTTGAATTACTCAGGTATCAGCTACATATATTTTCTAGCCTAGGGCAATTCTTAATTATTTCTGAATTTTACTCTTAGTTATAATTTCTTCTTCAAAGCAAAAATACAAAAAACACTGAATCTTATTCATCTCTGATGTTTTCCTGTCTTTAATATTCTTTCAACCTCCACATTACTCTTTAGTATTAAACTAATAGCTTTTATAGAAAGCTGTACAGTTTTAATGTACTTTATCGACATGTGCATGTAAACTAATTAGGAGTGATTGGAGGCAAAGGAGTGTGGTATTAGCACAATGACATAATTATCAAATATAACCTCCATATATGCAAGCTCATCTTGCAAGATACACATAATAAAAAACACAACTAATTTATCCCTTGGACTAAAGTACTGTTTATACAGTGCAAGAGGTCTAAATCTCCATGTTCTCTCACTGATAAAACATGACATATTTTTAGTAATCTAGTAAAATCTGTCTACTTTTGTGTTAACCTATCTTTGGGGATTTTTTGATTAATACTTTCGGGGGTTTTTTTGGGGAGGGGTTGTTTAGTTGGGGATTTTTTGGTTTGATTGTTTTGTTTTTGTTGTTGTTGTTGTTGTTTTTGGTTAGTTAATTTTGTTTGTGGGGGGAGGTTTGAGCAAACATTACCAACATCTACGAGAGATTTGGTGATGTCAGACCACAGCTTTCAGACACAAAGCTCGCATCCGGAACATACTGGGGTCCATGCAGCTCATGGGAGTACTTCTCAGCTTTCCTCAGAATTCTGGAGAGCAGATAACCCAGAGAAAAGCTCATATGTGACATTTTAGACCTCAATATCCTCTGTGTATCAGGGCTATGATAACTTTGGGGACCTGTTTATTTAACTCTGATTACTGGTAATAGTATGAGCTCATTAAGGAGCTGGTTCTTTGAAAACTGTGGCAAGTTTCTTGGTCTGTATGTATCCACAACAACAAGAATAATTAGCAGATACTCTGAGGAGTTCTTGGTGCTGTTTCAACATGTGCTGTTCCACTGATTAGAGGTGGGAACTTCAAAGCTGACCTCTGACCAGCAAAAGACTTGGTAAGGAAGTGGCTGGTATGGGCAAAGGCCATTTTTCCGACAGTCTTGGGGATGATGGGGAAGTGGAAAGAATGGGAAGCTGTGGACAATGAGATTAAAAAGCAAGAAATAACAGAAGAGGAATTTTTTAAGGACTGGCAGAAAGAAGAACGTGGAGTGTACACAGGAAGTATCATCTGGGGAGGGAGAAGATGGAGAGGCTGTGGTTTGAGTCATAGTGCCCCTTGCTGCCAGACTAACCAGGGTTGGCAGGGGAGTTAAGACATCCAATAAAAAATAATATAAACAAGGCACTATTGATATTAAGCATCTCAAGATTTGAATCAAACTTCGCATTTTTTCGCATTTATTAAGCAGTAAGTGGGGGGAAGGTAATTCCGGCAGCGGGAGATCGCGACAACTGACTTATCTACCACTTACTCAAACCCGACGCCAGACTCAAAAGAAGGGAAGAACTGAGCCTGCGGACTATTTACCATGAGAAGGGAGAGGAGTAACTAGCAAATAGGGGGTTGAGTACTAATTAGCAATTACGTAAGTAGTAACAATGAATGTTGATGCATTTGTTTGTTCCAACGTACGAATAGTGCACAATTTTAATGATCGCGGACAAAGCATTTCTTGCGTTACCGCCCGGCTCCCTGCTCTGCGCAAACCGGGATAAAACACAGAAAAACACGGAAACGGCTTCACAGAAACAATTCACACACGGCGCAGTGTGTGAATTGGCGCTGCGCACCGCATGACGAGCCCGGTACAACAACATTGCATTCGGACAGCTTACTCCACACCCCTACTTCCCCGGGGTAAGGACGGGAAAACGCGTTGCCCCACGGTGCGGAAGTCCCGCACGCGCACTTCGTTTTGGGGGCGGCCGCCGCGGGGAGGGGCGGGGCCGGCGGGTGCGAGCCGCCGCGCCTGNNGGCGCGCGTGCGCGGCGGCGTCTGCGCTGTGGGCGGGGCTGGGCCGGGCCCGCGGAGCGGGGCCTGTTCGCTCCCTCCGCCGGTCAGCGCCGAGCCCGGGCGGGCAGCGAGGCAGGAGCGGCGGCAGCGGGGGGCTCGCCCTCACGGGATGTCGCAGACTGCCATGTCCGAGACCTACGGTAGGAACCGGGGGTGGGGCGGGGCGAAGGGATCCCCCTCTCCCTCCTCCCCTCCGGGAGAGCGGGCCTGGGGGCCGGGCGGTGTCCACTGAGGAGCAGGGTGGCAGCCAGTGTGGCGTGAAGGCTCTCCGGGCCCGGGCGGGTCGCTCTACCCCGCTGCTCCCCTGCCCCCTCTGCGCCTGCCCCACCCGTGGCTGCCCGGCTGGGAGCATTCGCAGTTATCCTTCACCGTAAGGAGGTGCCGGCTTAGACACTGCTTGCTGTGGGTCGGGGATTCCGAGGGAAACTCTCAGTGCATGTCCTCTGAGAGAAGCTGCCCGTTTCTGTCGTTGGAGACTGTGTGTGCTTTAGAGGGTCAAGGTAAGGTTTCGGCCCTGTTGTCTTAGACGTGCAGGCATCAGAAGGAGTTCACTGTGAGAGTGAGTTGAAATGGATGTCTGACTGCTACTGGTAGGAAAACATCCGATGGGGTAAGTCGGAGCGCAGGCACTGACAGGGTGTGTCAGCGCCTCGCTGGAAAGCATCAAAGAGGAACGAGGAGTCGAAGAGGTAAGCAGAGCTGGTGTTGCTTGGGTGTTTGACTCTCCTGCAGGAATTGGAACAAACGTTTGCCAGACAAACTTTCTGGATGGCTAAATTGCACTCAAGGTTCAAGATAAAAATATGTATTAAAGTTAAATAGTTGCTTTTATGGGAGACATTTTTACTCACCCTTTCCTGTTTGACCAAGGAAGTGAAGTGCCATTTTGAAGGTGGAGGAGGTAAGAAGCAACTGAATAGTATTCATTTCTCTTCTTTATAGTTTTGCTTGAAACAACCCTCCTTGAATAGATTTTACTTTTCTCCCAATTCCATATCATACAGTACCATAATATTTTGCAGTGTAAAGATGCTGCTGTACATGTAAACATATTCAAAGTCTATGGAATAGGTTCATATTCATAGTCCATGAGAGTAAGATCAGACTTGAGTGCTGTGATAAACCCTTTCATGTGTCACTCTCTAGCTTTGTGTGTTGCAACATCTTTTCTGAGGCTGGTTGAGCACTAGAAGAGGCTCCCCAGGGAAGTGGTCACAGCACTAAGCCTGTCTGAGTCCAAGAAGTGTTTGGACAATGCTCACAGGCATGTGGTGTGATTTTTGGGGTGTCCTGCCCAGGACCAGGAGTTGGACTCAATGGTCCTGATGGGTCCCTTCCAAATCAGCGTAATTGGTGATTCTTCAGTAGTGGTTCTGACTTTTGAGCTGGATTTGCATCCTCTTGCTTTTGGAGCAGAGTCTTGAAAATAAGCAGTAGTTTGGATAATTAAAGCAAAATTGGACACAGCAACTCTGCTAAATGTGAGGGAGGCTATCATGGCCATCAGGAGTTCTTACAAATAGGTGACTGACCTGATTGTTTGTCCCGTGTAAGTCAGTTTATTTCAATACTCTGGTCATCGGTGCTTGGTGGTTTTTCCTACTGGTCCGTGCTTTGGTGCAGAGCAAATGCACAGAACTAAGGGGCAAAACGAGGCAAGAGTGTGTGGGGCAGCCCTTGAAGTGTGAACACTGGGATACTGAGTGCCTGCTTCTTTTGTCTATACTTCTTAGATACGTGGAGAACTTCCCTGTAGAAACCAGAGGGATGTGCTTTGTAGATCTCGATTTGAGTTTGAACAAGGTCTTTATGCTGTGAACTCTTGTGATCAAGAACTGGAATCACTTCGACTGTGATTACAGTGGGATTGGTGATCTCTGAGCAAAACTAGAGATAACAGGATTTCAGTGGTGCTCCTCTTTTGATGCTTTAATACTAAGTAAGCTTAATAGATAATTGGTATCTTAAACAAGAACATTTTTTTCATTGTTACAGTCATGGGGATTGTGTGCCTGTGGTAGCTATTGATACTTTCCTTTTTTTTTTTTTTTTTTGGTGTCCTAGAAAACAAACCCTTGGAAATGAAAGGTTTGCAGTTGTGGATTGTTCTTTTTGAACAACCTTACATTACCCTTTTGAGTTTCCATGTTTGTCCTATGCACACACAAGCTACAAAAAAATTCTAAGCTAGAATGCTTGAGAGAGTCAAGTTTTAGAAAAGATAGAATAAAACTGAATTATAGCATAAAATTTAACAATGGCTATACCACCTCTGACTGTAATAGTAATCAGTAGCTAATTTTGCACAGCAGCCCTATTGACAGATCAAAGTAAACAGTACAGTGTGATAAAATTGTGGATCTGCTGTGCTTGATGAACTTCCTGGGATTTAATGTGCTCGCTGTCCTAACAAAGGGTGGTTTGTTTCTGACCAGCTGTAATGTGACCATCAAGGATGAGAGAAGTATTAGGGCAGTTTTGCCTGGTGGGGAGACCAGTGGTCACTGTATCATCTCAGTGCTGGAATCCTTGTAGCTTCTGCCCTTGTAGGTGCTTATTCTGTTGGTGGGATTTTTCTTCTTGTCACCTGAATTATGACCCATTCTGATTATGTAACCTCAAGCTTTTCTTCCCATACAGATAGGCTCAGGAAACTGGCTGGTGGTTGGGTTGGTGGTTTTTGGTGGTTTGTTTTTTTTTTTTTTCCCAGTGTCATTTTGCTGTCTGACTTTTATATGATTTTAATTTTGCTGTGAAGTTTCAACTTCCCTTTCAAAGGGGGGACTATATTTTATCAATATTTTTCTCAATCCATGAGGAATAAAGAGCCTTTCCTCTGGTCAGTCCTTTCTGCCTATCATATTTCATTATCCAGCTCAGTTAATTTACTTGTCTTCTCCTTTTTTCCCCCCTCCCTGTGTTCCTTCCTGTATGTCAAATTCTGTCTGCTTTGAAGCTTTTCTATCCCCTCACTTTTCCCAGCTATTTCTGTCCCTTACTGAGATTCTTGTCTCTTCCCTCTTTTCAAACCAAGTTCTGTAGCTTCTCAGTCTTCCTACTAAATTTTCTTCACAATTCATTTTTCTCTCCCTATCAATGTATTTCGTAAGTTCTGTATCTTCTCTTCTTAGCTTTCTAATCTGTTTATCCCTTTCCTATGTATTCAATTTATTTCCCTTACAAAAGTGCCAGAACCAAACCAAACATGAATACAGGATAACCCCATGAATTTTGAGACTGGGTTTAGAAAGAACATTTTATTGCTGCTTTTGGGATAGAAGAGTCATTCTTTTAAAAGTTTATCTTGTAACATTGGAAACGAGTCTCTAGGAAAATTATTTTTACTTGATATTTCTGAGATGCAGTGGCATTTCTGTGGATAGCTACCATATAACAACACATGCATGTTTTAGCCTGCTTCCCAGGGCAAAATATGTGTGTTTTTGTGTTGTGGTAGATACAGACTGACGTAAAAATAGCTTACCCTTAATAGGTAAATGCAAAGCAACCTTTGGATTTTAAATGGTAGAAGGATAGAAGAAAGGTTGTACAACCTTTGAATCAGTGCAATATGTAAGATTCAGGTCAGATCTCTTCACTCCCTCCTTGCCCTTGTTTTCTCCACTGGTATCTACTACTCCCAGTCCAGCCCCATAAGTTTATCAATTTTTGTCATTGTCAAAGAATGTTTAGTCTTTTCCATCCATTTTAAAATAATTCTTTTTGGTCTGGACAATTTGATTCACACTTTTCTCGCCGTCCCATCCCCTGTCAGTTACCTGGCAGTCTCTGTGTTTATCACCCTGGCCTCCGGTTTGTTCCAAATCTGACTTTATTTCTTAGAGAACCTAGCTCTTTTGCTTGTAAGGAAGCAGATTTTTCCCTCTTGCAAGTTACACAGGCTGGAGTAGAGCCAGATTTATCTGTTGTACCTGTTTATCTTGTTAACTTACTGCTATAAAAAGGAGTAAGCAGTGGCAATAACTCCTCTTTTCTCTCATTTTGAGGCAGCATATGCCAGTAGGAATGTTTCAGAGCACTCTTTCCTTCTGCAAAATAGATGTCTAATAACAAGGAGACCTTTTTTTCCCCCATGGCGTGAATGAGAGTTTCCAGAGGGTCAGCATTAGTGATTATAAATTCTACTCTTTAGCAAGGAGTAAGAAGGAGACTGAACTGAGATTGAGGATATAATTTGGTCTCTCCCCCTTCCTCCAACCCACCCTACTGTATTAGCAAGAAGAAACAATTTAATTCTCATTGCGTTTTTAAAGACTAAGCTGCAATAGCTCAAAACCTGTTCAATTCTTTCTGCTGAAGCAGACTTCAGTCAAAGGAGGTGGTTGGGTGTCTGGGGGTGGTTTCCACATGAACCATCTGTTTTTGCTGGTACTTGAGTTAAAGCCCACAAGTGTCTCTCTTCTCCTTTCCCCTCAGCTCACACCTCACCTCCCCAGAAGATAAAAAAAAATGCAAAAGACAGCAACCAACATGTAATTTATGTAGTTTATCTGCTTGTGTGGCTGGTGCATTTTTAGGGTGAAGCCACAGTTTTACTCCTTTTCAGCTGTGGTAGAACATAAATTTTGTTTCCTGTACACCCTACCCAGTTTGGGATCAGGTGATGCATGTAGCTCACAAAGGGGAGTCAGTTGATTCTTTATATTGCTTTATTTCCTTAAACAGCCATACTATGCAATGTTTCTTCACTTTATGCTTTCTGTAGAGGATGCCGTGTAACCCTTTTTCCTTTTGGCACAGAGTTTAGCCCTAAATCCTTTATGTATAAAGATGATTTTATTTACTGGCAAAATACTTCAACTTTTCTAACTTTTTCAGTAGCCAGCATGGCAGCAAGCATTTGTAACATCTGAGTGATGTTGCTTTTCAGTGTTTTTATGAAGGAGTAACAACAGAATTCAAAAGAAAAATTTCTCTAGGGTGACAGCCTTAGCAGCTGACCGGAATGCTGGAGCTCAGAGCCACTTTGTCACTCGCAAAAAAAAAAAAGCTATGAAATAAACTGACTTAACTCCTCTGGGAAGAGGACGTCAAAAAGAAAATCTATAACAATTAAGAAGTTGCAAAAAATTAATATATTAAAGTTCTTACCAAGTTTGAGTGTGCAGTGATGTTACAGTTGGTCTAAAAGAAGCTAATCTCATTTGGTTTCTGCGTTTCTGAACTGTGCTAAATTTTTAGATACATCTGTACAGCTTAAAGAGAAGGCATTTCATGTCCTAAATCAAGCACTAAAATAAGTTATAAAAGTGTAATTGATCTGATATCCATTATCATACAGAATGACATTATAAGAAAGAAGTTCCAGAATAACAAAAAGAAAAAAGTTCTCCCTGTTATCACCTGGTATTACCTTACTCATTAATATGCTAGGCTGTCAACTTAAAAGCTTGTTAAACCTAGGTATTTTTGACTTTTGGTATTGGCAAAGCCTTTTTCTTGCCCTTCTTTGCACACGATTAACTGTGCAGAGTATTCCATATTTCCTGAACCATGTTATCCAGTGCTTGTGGATAAACTGTTAACATAAGTCTAAAAGCCTTTTGCTAGTCTGAACAATTTACATGAATTTGGAGTTCAAACCGATGGAAGCACAGTTACATTTGAGAATGCAACATCCAAATCTTTTACTCTGCAAGTCTAGATGTGCTGCCTTCTTTGATGCAGATAGTTTTGAATTTTTTTTTTATTAGAAGATTTTGTTATTTTTATTCTCTGGTGGAATAAAACACATTTGCCTTAGTTTCATACTGTGAACAAGTGATTTGTAACTGCAGTTTCAAGTTTCACCTTAGAGAGTCTGTTTGCTGTTTTGCCAGAGGGAAAATTATTTTTTGTCTACTAAGTAAGCAGGCATTGAACTGGCATTCAGTTTATCTGTGGGAAAGATTCCCTCTTAGAGTTGTTTTGCACAATTGAATCTTCGTAGGAATCGTGAGTCTGTTATAAAGTGCTACTAGAATATGTTACCAGTTTAAAGACAAGAACATAAAATCCCCAAATATCACTCTTGCTTTCAGAGAGCACCTCAACTTAAAACACCTCAGGGAAAAATATGCTGCTGTTCTGAAGCTCTTCCAGATCAGTCCCTGACAGCAACATCCTTGTCCCAGTGTCTCACTGGCCCACATTCTGTCTGTGCAGAACAGAGCAGGGTGTGAAATTTGCTGTTCAGTGTGGGTTTATGGGTTGCACAAATATGGCTTTGTGAGCCACGTTTAACCACCAGTGCTTACAACACTGCAAATTAGTGGAGGAATAGAGTTCCGGGTTTATTCTTTTCCTGGTTTAGGTTGACAGTAGCTGTTATACTACTGTCAATAATACGAATCTTCTGTGGAAAAAAATGATGGTAAACTTGAATTTTACTTTTTTTTTTTTTTAAATAAGAAAATCTGACAAACAGCATTCCCCAGATACATAGTACAACCAGTTTTAACTGGATTTCAGATTTATTTTTGGAAACATGGCAGATATCAGAAATACATTATTTTAATTGTATGTCTCAGAACATCTTGCATTTTGAGAAACTCTGGAAGTGGTAAAACCAGTGAGATTGCACACACCCACAGTAGTTTAAATATACAAAATGGCAGCTAACCAGTGATATTTGATCCATAAAAATTAAATCTTGGCTTTCTTTGAGATTTTTTCTTAAGCTGATACTTTGGGGCTATTTATGATGTCTGCATTTCATACTAACAGTGAAGACATGATAGAATGAGGCGTTCTCAGCTTCAGCATGTTTTACAGTTGAGGTGACAGGAAGGGCCCTTCTTTACAGGAGATAACACAAAATTTTCGCAACCTGAAGGAAAATCCTGTTTGTAAAAATTTTTTTTTTTATCCAGAAAGCATGAGCAGCTGGGTGGGGGCGTGAAGAATGAGAGGAGTTTGGAACAGAATGTCTTGAGCGTGTAAATGGTCACATTTTGTGAGCAAGGAACAGCAGTCTCTTTCTGAGGAGGGTAGAATACAGAATCTATACCGAGTCTTTTACAACATTTGAAACAAGAAAAATCATGCAAAGGCAAAAAAAAAAAAATCAAAAGTCCTTAATAAAACACTATTTGATTTAAATATGAATGAAATCTGAAAGGTAAGTGAAGACAAAGGGTGGTGGACATTCCTAGAACCTGTGGCTCTATATTTTGTTACTGACTTTTTAACAATGGAGATTTTCTTAGCATTTGAGAAACCTGCTTCTTCCTTTCACTATTGCTAGAGCGTGTTTATGATACACCATAACAAATAATTCCTGCACGAAATGGAATGAGCACATAGATTTGTGTGCATCTTAGATTCAATTTTTAAAACTAAATATTCAAATGAGGTTCTGATAGAGTATTGTATTAGTGCTTTGACTTGCCAGGCATAATCTAATTTTATTTTTATTCTGCTGTCCCCATGGCCAATATCCATGTAACCCATTTGACAGCTTTGAACACTATTAAAAAAATTAATGTTTTTATTTTTGTTGATACTGCAAACCTAATCTTTTTCGTTGCATGCTTACTGGATATCTTCCAGAGACCTGCTGTGTTTGTAAGAGAAACTGTGCAATAAAGATAGAAAAAAATCTGCTGCTGGTGGAAAAATAAATAGCAAATCTTGTGTGAACTGTAAAGGTTGCCTTGGTGGTGATATATTGGGGAAAGCAACTGTAAGCTTTCTTATCACAGTTTATCAGTTTTGAGAGCAGTAAAGACAGGGAAGGTTTCTTCAGTCTTTAGTGAAACTGAAGCAGATTTGGGGAGGTAGCATTAAAGCATTATATGTATCTGTTAAAACAATACAAATTGTTCTAGTATTTTAACATAAACATAAATCTTGAATAGATGTATTACCAATGAACACTGATGTAAAATGTCTCATAAATAGGTGATGTGCCAGAAATACCTGTATCTTAATTTACCATGTGGAGGAAATGTGAAAACAGGCATCCCAGAACAAAAATTATTTCTTCCCTTTAAATTTTGTAGAAAAATATTGTTGTTGTGCCAGGTTTACGTGGATTAAAACAGAGTACAAATAGTAAACAGTTATATAGAGAAGTTCAAATTAATGTGAATAAAATAATTTTAAAAAATAAAAATACAAAAATATAGAGATTTTTAAAAATTACATCATTACATAGAGCATTTGTACTGGCTCTAGTTAGTATCTTACATACCCTTCAAACAGGTTTATTTTTAACTGAATTCAGGTCCAACCATTTCCATCTCTTTTTATCCATCTTGTGTCTCCATAAACTAACAACATTGTTTGAAACATCACTATTGAACACACTAGGTTATTCTTCGGATTTATTGTTATTTTGCTGATTTTGCCATCTGTTCCCTTCTGTTTAAAATAACAGCTACTGGAAAATAGCTGCCTTGTGGCAAAAATGTGAGTATGTACTACAATTTAATAATTTTTTTTTCTTTCAATCTTCAGATTTCCTGTTCAAGTTCTTGGTCATAGGAAATGCTGGAACTGGAAAATCCTGTTTGCTGCACCAATTCATTGAAAAGAAATGTAAGTGTATGTGAAACACAGTAAGGGGTTTCTATTGCTTTGCACATTCATGGACAAGACTGTCGTCTTTTGTTCTGTTTTTCCATGAATTTTAAATTTAAATGGCATCAAAGTATTAGAAAACACAGTTGGGAAAAAGTGTACAAAAGGTATCTTGCCATTTATGAAAGTGAACTGGAACTTGTTTAAAGCAGGCCTTTCTAGTAGTAATTTTGAATTGAACAAGCTGTTAAAAAATTGTAAAAATGTTTATTTCTGTGTGCAGGCAGTATCCTTACGAGTGGCACTAGATTTGATGGTTTGTCGTTTGATTGTTGAGGAGTTTTGTTTATACCTAGATGTTTTTAATACAAAAACCAGTTATTCACTTTAAATTGTCTCCAAATAAGTCTGGGCTTATTTTTTGGGTTTTTTTGTAGTCAAAGATGACTCAAATCATACCATAGGAGTGGAATTTGGTTCAAAGATCATAAATGTTGGTGGTAAATATGTAAAATTGCAGATATGGGATACAGCAGGACAAGAGAGATTCAGGTATGCTTTCCAATCATTTTATTAAGTGTTTGTTATTAAATGGTTGCTGTGGGTGTTGGCTGTTGTTTACCTCTGCTTACAAATGCTCATGGTGTATATGCTTAACTCTGTGTTTGGAAGACCTTCTGTTGGTTGGAATAAGTAAATGCCGGAAGTTGTAAGCTGTTCGAAATCTGCATGAAAACAATTGTACAGTACAGTTTTGTTTCATTAGAGGAGAAAAAGAAACAGTCAGATTTATTTGGATAAATAATCCTCTAGAAAGACTGAGATCTTAAGTTTCTTAGAGAAAAAGCAGTCCATTTGTCAGCTTAGAACCACCAGTATACTTAAAATGCTATATTTTAATTGTATTCTACATCTGAGTCATAGATCAAAATCAGTAAAAATCCAAGGTATTCCTGAGTACATTCACTATCAAATAGGAAATATTTTTTTATATTTTGGGGGGGATGGAGTATGTGTGTGTGGGAGTTTCTTTGCTTTGGGAGAGGGGGTGGTTAACAAAGGTGCATATGATGGTAGAAATCTGAGTAAGGGGCAGCAATCCAGGCAAATATCCCCTCTTAGACAAGTTCTGTGGATATACTTCCAACTAGGTAAAGCTGGGCAGTGATAGTGAAGTGTAGTCTTCATTAATGAGGTCTCTTCAGTTTGTTGGCCAGATACCAGCTCCAACTTCTGTATCTGCTCATATATTATGATGATACTTATACCTTCAGCAGCACACAGGTCATAATGGACTTTGAGAATCCCTGTACAGCTATATTTAATGAAAATGCTTCATCAAAATTCTAGTTGTAAATAGTCTGCTGCTGCACAGCTGCCAATGTTGTTGAATAAACATGTTTTACTTTAAATATGTAAATGAGAATTCTGTTTTTTAATACAGATGTTGTTATTTTAACAAAAATTTTAAACAATGAAAAGACCGCAGAAATGTATATCTGTAATTCTATTTCAGGTCTGTAACAAGGAGTTACTATAGAGGGGCTGCAGGTGCTTTGCTTGTCTACGATATAACCAGGTAAGAAAGCTAGCAGCTCTTTCAATTTTTGCATGATGATTCCTCCCCAAGTACCTAATCCTCTAATAGACAATGGGCAAGAAGGAAAAAAAAGTAGGTGGAAAAAGTACTTCTGTTTCAGTGCATATTTAAGTTTTAGAACTTGCTTACATGAGATATTGTGAATGTCAGAAATGTAAACAGTCCTAAAGAGTTAGACAAATACATGGGTATTGGCCCACCAGTAGCTGGTCTAATCATGGTGGACCACATGCAACCACTGGCTCTGCAAGCCTTGCCACAGAAACCAAGAGGAGACTTCAGCCACCCTTAACTGAGGCAGTACACACTTATTTGTGGAAACTGCTAATTAGTATGCTGATATAGTAAGTCATTCTCTGGAGAATATAACTCTGCCTACACATCCCTTAACTGTATCACAAAACTCTGTTAATCTCTGCATCTTTTGGTATTATAATGTTGTAGGCAGCCAATAAAATACCTTTCCATTACACGTCTGCATTTTTCCTGCCACCATTGACTGATACTTGTCAGATTAGTTTTGTGTTGGTTAATGATGATTCACTACATTTGTTGCTTGTTGTCCTGTGAGTGATCTCAGCAGTCTTTGTGTTCTGTGCTTAAGATCATATATACTTATCTGGCAGTCTTACTCCTTGAAGTCTTTATCTCTGACCACTGGTACAGTGACTATTGATGTGTGCAGGTTGACTGCCTGCAATATAGGTCTTGACACAGATGTGAAAGTTCAAGCATGCAAATCTACACAAGCCTAGTAAATCCTTACAATTCCACCTGAAATTTAAGTATAACTAACGTTTCAAGTTAAAAAATAACTCATTCTGGTATCCCAAAATTTCATACAGAAAAGGTTGAAACTAGATTAAAGCTTTAAATTTTAGCTTTTCACAGTAACAGGGTATTTTACAATTGTGTGTGTGTTTAGATATTGTGGTTGATTGAATTTTGCTTTTTAAAAACTTAAGCTTTTAAATAGTTTCTTGAAGGAATTTGATACTCTTCCCAGTTAATCATTGGCATGTTGAGATGTGTAGGTGCCTTGCCTGACTAGCAGCAGTTTGCTGTTCGCCACAAAGACAGATTTGCCGTCCTGAGTTTTAGTTCAGTGACCTGTTCGTGAGAAATGAGCGTGTTCTAATAAAGGATGTCATTTTCTACATAGCCGGGAAACCTACAATGCACTTACTAATTGGCTGACGGATGCAAGGATGTTAGCAAGTCAAAATATTGTGATAATACTGTGTGGAAACAAAAAGGATCTTGATGCAGATCGTGAAGTTACGTTTTTAGAAGCGTCCCGGTTTGCACAGGAAAATGGTAAGTAGCACAAAATCTTCATGTAGCATTCAAAGATGCGTAATACTTAAAATAATTTTTTTTTTTTTTTGTGCAGTTAGGGTGTACTTTGCCCACTGTACCTTGTCTACAGAAAAGAGTTCTGTCAGTACAGGAGGCATAGAGTGCCTGCAGTGAAAACCACATGTACTATTTAAGTCTCATTACTGCTGATTTTTCTGGTCGCAGCTGCTGCTTAAAGAATACCTTCTATGTGGAGATATATTCCCTAGGGAATGTAACACAACTTTAGGTATTTCCTTGCCTCCAAAGGGCTGAGGAAAAAATGAAGGACATGATTTCCTATTTTTCGGCATCTTATAGACTATGTAGATAATAGACATGGTTGTGTGGGGTGTGGTGCTGTTGGAAGCAATGAGTTTTACTTGTGGGTAACTGAGTTCAACGCAGGGCATGGATCCAGAGGACTATTACCTGGTCTGTAGTATTCAGAATGTCTGGTCTGGAGACATGTTTTTGTGGCAGTAAAGCCAGTCTTGGTCTGAGCTTCTCTGCTGCAGTCCTGCCATCAGCAAAATCTGGTTTTGCTTTTATAAAGCAATTCTAGTCTTTTTCTACCACCTCTGGTTACTGGCTTTGCTTTTGCATGTTAGTGTGAAACTGTATGAGGTGCATTGGTTTCATGGGCTTCTTTGCATGCACAGCCTGTGTTATTGTCTTTGGATTCCTGCTTTCTAGGGTTGATTTGTAAATTTCAGAGGACGTTTTTTTGTGGTTTTGCCATCAAAAGTTAATTTTTCTGGACCATGCTACCTGACTGTAGATATCTGTAAGAATATTTTTGTTGCTCCTGGCTTTCATACTTTGAACTACTATATCTGGTGTCCAAGCCTTGTTTTGAGATTGGGTTTTTTTGGTGTCAAATGCAGAGCTGATGTTCTTGGAAACAAGTGCTCTAACGGGGGAAAATGTTGAAGAGGCCTTTGTACAGTGTGCAAGAAAAATACTCAATAAAATTGAATCAGGTAAATTAAGCTTTATATTCTTTTAAATTTTTTTTGTTTTCTTTGAAAACTAATAAAAATGCATTTGAAAATACTGCTATTCAAAGTTCTCTAACAGAATTAACCCAAAACCTCCAAAATACCACTGTGGTAAAATAACTCATTTGTTTTATAGCTGCTTCCCATATGTTTTAATAGGAATAGATGTGTATGTGAGATCTGTATGTATAAAAAGGGGTGGTGGTGTGAATTGTGGATGTTTTTACACAGTGTTTACCTTACCAGTCAGCTCTGAATGTAGGTTGTGTGTTCTATGTGGATTACTGCATCCTACAAATACCAAGCCTGACAACAAGGCAGTTTTTGTAATGCAGAATAAAACCCTAATATCAGGGCAGACATAACTTTTAATTCTGCTTCTCATATGTAGCATGAAATGCAGTCAAGAGAATTTGAGCAGAAATACTAAAAATTTCAGGGATGTTTCCTAGCAACTGTGTTTTTCTGAAGTGACCTTCCTGCTTCTCTGTTGAAACCATTTTTACTTTTGCAGATCTAGAAATACACCAGAAGCTTCTCAGTGCAAGTGGGCAGGTTTCTATTGGAGACAGGTTTCTCTGTGTTAGGTGTCCTTACAGCTAATTTGCATTCCAGTTTTCCTCTTTTCTAGCTGCTTGATATCTTCAAAGTTTTAAGTATTGGCCGTATTGAACAGTCTGTCTCAGATTCTAATTGCATGTTTTGAATGCCAAACACAAATTTTTCAATGAAAATGTTATTTTCATAGGAGTTTCCTGATTACTGAATCAAATCAATGCCAAACAACAGCTTTCATTTTTAACAAACAGATGAAAAGAACCCAAACAAACCCAAAAGCCACATGAAAAAGCAGTGTTTACTAGTTTCTCATGATACTGTAGTTCTATGACTGATTTAAAGAGGCATTACCACGACAGAATTAAGTTCTGTTTTCTGTGAACTGCTCCTGTTTTCTTTGTGCCAGCACGCATGCACTGAATCATGGAAAAATGGAGATCGAAAAGAACCTATGGAGGTCTCTAGTCCAACCTCCTGTTTAAAGTGCATTCAGGTTCAAAATGAGAGCAAGCTGCCCATGGCTTGTCAGGAACATTTTGAGATGCCCCAGGAACAGAGATTCCACAGCCCCTCTGGGCAACATGTCCCAGTGCTGACCAGTTGCTGCTGTTTACCTGGTTAGTCCCCAGCCCACAGCAATGCTTGTCTGTGTTCCATCAAAGGTGCAGAGCACTGCATGTGTAGTCACTGAATTTAATGATGTCCTGTTCCTGTAGCTCAGCCAAGGTCTCTTCTGAATGACAGCTCTACCCTCAAGAGCTGCCCCTTCAATGCAGTGTCATCTGCTAACTTACAAAGGGCTCATGTGTGCGCAATGAACCTGAATAAGTGATCTGAACTCTTCAGAGGGATTCTTGGTTGGTTGGGGTTTTTTAAGATGAAATATTTCTTTTTTTGGCCAGACCACCATACAGCCATAAGAACACTTCTGAAGGCTAAGGGTATAGAGTAGGCAGAAATAGATACCAGAAGTAGGAAAGGCTGATCACTTCCTCTTGGGACAGTTCTTTTGGGAATCCTTCTGTCAGACTGATCCATTTCTGTTTGGCTTCGTATCTACAGTACCATTTTCTTTGTGAATAAGCCTTTGGAAGCAAGAGGTTTCTAGCTGTGTTCTCAGAAAACATTTTGGACCTTTCTTTTTTTAGAAGTAGTGCAAATACATTTCTTGTTGCAGCCTAACTATGAGACAGATTGCTTTGTCATTATGATTAAGGGCACATGGTTAAATTACAGGAGAAAATGATTCAGGTTTGAAATTGCCTAGAAGCAAACAGAATTGAGATAATATCTTCACAATTAGGTCAGACTAATTATGCATTTTTAAATCTAATGTTATTGGTTGATTTGGAATATATTATTTGCACATGATCTATGTTCTTGTCACTGTTTTGTTTCTCATCAGGAGAATTGGATCCAGAAAGAATGGGCTCAGGTATTCAGTATGGAGATGCTGCCTTGAGACAGCTGAGATCACCACGTAGAGCACAAGCACAAAGTGCTCAAGAATGTGGGTGTTAGAGAAACTAAACAAAAAATCCCAAATACTTACTTTAGATACAGAAGGTAAGGTTACAAAAATCTCAGGTGATGGGTAAATTACTGTCTTTCTTGAATGTGCTTTATTGAGTCCTTGGCTTTTTCACAGTTAGCCTTTTTAAGTTATGTAGAATCTATTGTAATAATTTACAGTAAAATGGACTGGGTTTTTTATATTTCAGTTTTTCTTCTTTCATCTGTCCACTAAAGCAAGACTAGTGCTCTTACTGAAGTATTTCTAGATCTTAGTTTACTCTGAGTAATGCTGTGGAAAACACTTAAAAATTCTCTATTCCTGAAATGCATTATAGACCTAGTAGCTACCTAATGCACTTTAGAGAAAGTGAATCAGTTCTGTTGTATAATGGACAAGCTTTAGTAGAAATGAGAATTCACAAAATGTATGGTACAGTATCTTGTCTTTAAGTGCTATAAAGTCTTTTCTGAAAATGTGAGGCTTTAACACTGGGACTTGAAAAATTAAAGATAACACTGGATTTCAAACTTCCACTGACTTTTTTCCCTTACCTGAAAGCAACCTGAAGTTATTCTGATTCCTGTCTGCCGTTAGCAGAAATGTAAACGAGAGAATAGTAGTATTTGCTGCTTAAGCACTGTTGCCATCTAAAGTAGCTGTTCTAGGGCTGTTTCAGCCTATGAAACAGGTTTGCTTCCATAACATTCTTCAGAGAAAGCGAGGAAAAGGTTTTTCCCTTTAGCAGTTGCAGAGGAAGAGACATAAAAGTCACATAACCTACTCCTAAGAGCAACTTGGTGGTTAGTCTTTCTTATAAACAGTTGTCCTTAAGACACCTCTCAGTGTTTGTTGGATTTTACGTAACTCCTTGCACTATGCAGTGGTATGGTGTCCTTTCTCCCTGTGTAGTTAATTATTCTGATATAATTAATCCTTATTTCTGTAATACAAGGACAGTGATATCAAATTAAATAAGTACTGCAGGCATAGTTTCTGCATCATTTTTACTGTATTCATTTATCAGCTTGAGCAGTGTACACCAGCAGAAGCTTTATAGGATGTTAAATAAGGCAGCATATAATTCTACATGCTCATGTTTTGTTCTGTGTTCTGGGAACTTAGCTCCCAGTTAAAGCTCAGAATTTTAAAAAATGGATAACAATCCTTGAACTGCTTTCCTCCTGTAAAACACCATCCTTCAACTGAGAGACTACTGGAAAAGGCTTTTAGTTTAGTTCAACTTTGGTATGGCTCTACAGAAATGATTATTTATTGATCTTATTTCAGGAGCCGAGTTTTCAGATTGATCGGATATGGGTAATTGATGAAGTTCTTGTGTATTTTACAGCTGTCCTTGCAATTGGTGTTTGAAGAAACAGAAGAGCTTGAAGGCTATGCAGTTTTTAAAAGCATCTTTCCGCTATCTACGAACAGAACAGATCACTGCTGCCAGAAAGGTGTACCCTGTGGTGTGAGGCAGGAATGTGCACAACACACAAGTCTGCAAAGCAAACTTGACAGTTTGGACAATATTAAGACTTGTACCTGTATGTAAACATTTTCCATTACCTGTTTTTGTTCTTTCACCTCTAGTTTAAAGCATTGCAATGTACTGTAAATAATGTAACAGTAAATTTACAAAGCATGGTATACTTATGTATGCTGATAGAATGTTGCACTACGAGCAGTTTAATATTTTATTTTTTTATCATATAAACAAATTTAACCGAGGTAGGCTTTGTCACGTTTGTTTGTTGCACAACAGTTTTTATTTACGACCTGAATTATAAAACCCCTCGCAACTGTCAGTGAGAGGTTGTTTTATTTTTTCCTACCTAGTTTGCCACATTCTAACAAGCTGTTGACAGGACCGATTCTCAGTGTGGGGTTACGACCCATACTTAGGTATACTGATATGTCCAGTTAGAAAATGAAAGTTAAAGCACAAGAGCATTGCAAGAATGCTACACAGAGGTATACCATCTTTCCTGAAATTAGGATTATGTTTGTTCCCACTGTTCTGACATTTTTGGTTCAAATGGATCTGAAAAGTACGCACCTTAGGCTTTTCTGAATTAAACAGAATTAAGTGTGCTTTGTACTTGAAAAGCCTGGGTTTAGTTTTGAAAGGACTGTTGGGTCCAAAAACTTTCAGGTTCTCTCTCTCCTCTGATTGTTGTATTTAGGATTGGCTTTGTTACATAGCAATTATTCCCAAGAAGTATTCTCTTCCTGGTAAGAGTGTGAAGTGTTTTTTTGAAGCAGCTTAACTGTGCTTTAATAAGAACATCAGAGAACTCCAAAGAAACTCACCTGTCTTAATCCTCACTCAATTCAGTTTGGCTTTCAGAACTGCAAGAAATTACCAAAAGCAAGTCCTCTGGAGTCAAAGTAGGGTGGAATTGTTTCCTCCACTAGTCCAAACAGCCCATTATTAAGTGTGATGTGTTGTATTTCTGCCACAGTTGCAGAGGGTGTTGGTTCCAAAACCTCCGACCAGTTCTGGAATGCTGGGAAAAGAGGAGGTACTAGGGAATCTGTTCCACCCCTCACCACAATGCAGTCGGTTTCTTGGCACACTGACAAAAGCTGAGCACTTACTTACCAGCTGGGACACAGCACAAGTAATGCTAAAGGTTGCTCTCCTGTTACTGTTACAATGAAGTGGTGTTGGCTCTTGATCAAAACTTCTTTCCCTTACTGCAGTAGCAGCTGAAAGGAGCAGAGGACTGTTACTTAATTCTGTTGCTTTTAAATAGAAATTTCAGAGGTTTGGCAGGGATTTTCTTGCATTTCCTGTCCCTTTCCCTTTACATAGAAGAATGGCCTCTTTTATATACTTGGTTCTTATGATCATTTCGGTCAAGTGTCTGTGGTTTAAAAAGCAGTAAGCAGTTTTATTCTTTCAGTAACGGTTTTAAGCTGTCCCCTTCCTCCCTGGCAGGAAAGAGTAGTGTCATTATAATGAGTTTGGACATGTTTTTATGATTTTTTTATTGTATACTGTTGCTGTATACACATTAACCTTGTTAATGTGCATGCTTTGTAGTATCTCAGCCTTCTATGCTGCATATCTTGCTGACATTCTAAAAAACTGTCTAAAATAGCAACTCTGGAGTAATAACTGTTGGAAGCAATAGCTCTCACCAGTGCAAGCTCTGTTGTTTACTATTGCTCCTCTGAGGGTCTTTTGTTTCTAAAAATAAACATCATGCCAATATCAGCCCTGGAGTAGATTTTAAGCTTTAGCATTATAGTTGACAGCAAACCAAACCTAGCTCACCTGAACAGTAAGTGATAAATAGGTTATTTATGTATTTAGGGTAAAATTCTTACTTTACCAAAGCAAGATGGCTGAGAGTTTTACATGAAATACCACCAGGTACCTATGTCTGAGGATTCTTTGGATGTCGAGCTTTGGCTGTTCAGACCTATAAGAGATTTAAATGTCTTATTAAAGCCTGTGTCTTGCCTTTTAATGAGTCTGTTGGCCTACACTATTTCATTTAATGCTTGTATCTAGCACCAAATAAAGAATCCTTCTTGATTTTCTAGGTGTCTTACAACAAATCCTATTACTTGTAGAAGTTTTGTCTGCTAACTGAAGTCCATAATGTGATGATCAGGCAATTCACAGATTTCACAGTTAAGCCATCCTATCCATTTGTATTCAACTAGGTACAGCATATGGCTCAAGTAAGTCCCATAAAAAGTGAATGATATAGAAAAATCTGGTTATTTTGTACAACTCATTTGCATTATTTTTTATGTGCTGAAAGAACACTATAAAAATCTCAAGGAATTGTAAATACACAGAGTAAAAATATGCAGTCTCATTCATCTACTGTAGAACTAGCAGCGTACAGAACTTAAGTGTAGGCATCTTTTAACAGCTTATTTTTTCTTATTTGCTTGATTATACATGTTCTTAGTATGCAGCTTCCTGTTTTTTCCCCCCTCTGTCATCCCTTTTCTCCCCAAAGTTCTAAATTTAGATTCCCAACGGCTTCAGCAGGCCTAGCACTTCAGACCACTTTAGAGCTCTTTTTTTTTTTTTTTCTTTTTATAGTGGGGAAAAGTGGTTCACATCAGGAAAGGATATTAAGAATTTCTGTGAGAGTTTCTGTGAGAGTTACAGAAGAACTATAGGAGACTGTAATTGTAACTGTAATCTAACCTCTTAGCCAGCACTAGTCATTAGGGAAGCCTTTCTTGTCACTTACTTTCCAGGACAGAACATCTGGGAAAAGCAGAAGCCACAGTTTGCATGCAGGGACTAAAGCATGCTGTAAGAGAGAAAAATCTGAGACACCCAAAAAGCAAAGAAGAAGCAGTCAAGGCACTTTGTGTCACTCATTTTATTCACACATACAAGTTGAAACTACACTATTAAATATAGACGATACAGAAGCATTAAAAACAAATACTGTTTAAAAACTTTAAAAAACACATATTGCTTCAAGCTTAGATGGTATTTCCCTATTGTTTTTAAAGTGAATTCAGTGCTAACAATAGCTGAGGCAGCTTCCCATTCAATTGTGCCCCTAATTTCCTGGGGGCTACTGTCAAGGTGTTGAGTCAGGCTCCATATATGGCTTTGCTGCTGAGTGCGCTATCTGAGCTGGAAAATAAACTGGAACATCCAGGTTACCACACATAAGGCCCTCAGATTGCTAGCATTTGGTCCCTATCACAGTAAAAAAAAGGTCAGAGAGGCCGTTATAGTTCAGTGGCACTGCATTATACCATTAAAAAAATTAAAACAGATACACTTCACTACATGTTAAAAATTCAGTTTGAATGTGCATTTGCTACCTGGAGAAAATACTAACCAAAAATTCAGGTCTGTCCCTCAGTTTTGTTAAGTTTGGCTCTAAGTTTAGTGATCACCTTGACTATCTCAGCATCCAGTGGAAAAGTCAGTATTTCATAGTTGCGAAGATGTGACAGCAGTGGCTGAACAGGCATGCTACTGTATTTTACAGGGACATTCTTAACGCAGTTTTCATGGTAACATTTTACACTGTAAACACTAGTCTTCACAACACTAAAATTGCAGCATTACACACTGTAAAATTCCTGTTTCACTTAGCTAAGTACTTTCAGAAGCAAAAAGGAATAAACAGTTACTTTCATGAAGACTTTGGAGAACTGAAAATTTACTGTGCTCTTACCAAAAAAGTTTTATTTCTAAAACAGGAGTGAGAAGCGTTCTTCACTTGGCTGAATTCAGGAGTCCATGCAAGACAAAGTTCAGAACTTCCTTAATTGAGAGATATTCATAATCAATTTTTTAGTGAGTCCAATTTGTAGCAAAACAGCCACCTCCTGTAAGAATCCGTGGAATATAGTTAAAGCTTTTACATCTGAAAAGTTCTGCTTTACAATCCAGTTGGCTTTTCATTAGTCAATATCAAAACACCAACAGTTTGCAGACCAAATACTTTGCACATACAGCTTGCAGTGACCAGAACTATACTATTTTGTATAGTCTAAGCAAACTACTAGCTTTTTAGCCAAATAATGCCCAAATACAGGAAGGCTGCCTGATTCGCAGAATAACTTCGCCCTCCCTTGAGGCATTTTATTACTTAAACCAAGATAGTACCAACATAGCACCCGGGATTATTTTTAGCTTGCAGCTCCTTTGAAAAAGCAAAACAATGACCTAATTAGCATCTCTACTATCTTCTAAAAAGTAGTCTTTATGGGGAACAGCTCTCGAGTGGACAAGGATTAGAACTAGATGGTCTCCTCAGTATACAGCAGCCTTGATGCTGTTGAAAATTCTCATGCTTTGTTGAACACCTAGAACAAGTCTATCTGAGATGTTTTAAGTTTGGTACCCAATATCGAAGGCAGAAGACATGTAAGCCTCTCATAATTATTGAAAAAAACCCAACACCTAATGGAAGATGCATCTTCTCCAAAAATGGGTATTTAAGGCAGGCACGTAGTCATCTTGGCTCCTCCGTTCTGTGTGGGAGGAGAGAACTGTAGAAGCTGTCTTCAAAAGCATGGCAAGGTGAGTCCTGCCCTACACAGTCATGGAAACTTGAATGTGACAAAATGCACTGAGTCCATTTACTGTAGTTACAGAAAGCCTACAAAGCCTGTAAGCAACAGGAACAGGCAGAGTTTTTATTGAATAAGGCTGTTAAACACTGCTGAGTTGGTGGCTTTCCAAATTGAACCAGCATCAGAAGCAATCTAAGCATATTTACAGCAGCTATTTAAAGAGGAAAACACAGCATAAAAGGAAATTAAAACAATCTCATGGAGTAAAGGCATCCTCTGGAATCATTTTCCCTAGTCTTGGGAACTGTTCTATAAGTTTAGGAAGTTCTAACCTGTGGTTTATTAGAAGTTGAAATACAGGGATTTTGCTGTGTATAAAAC
This sequence comes from Oxyruncus cristatus, assembly GCA_013399855.1. Lineage (NCBI taxonomy): Eukaryota > Metazoa > Chordata > Aves > Passeriformes > Cotingidae > Oxyruncus > Oxyruncus cristatus. Next base: position 2,857,804 of record VXAY01004260.1, read on the forward strand.
ATTCTTAATCAGACTTAAAAACTGTAAGATCTTAAATAGGTAACCTTGAACAAGAGTTGTCTGTATTTTTATAGCTTCATGCTTAAAAGGCAGGTTTAAAAATGAGATTATAACTTCATGTATTCTAGGACTTCTTAGTAAGATTAAAATTGTGAATAAAGAAACCTTTACTGATGCAATAATTGACACTAGGAGGCAGCAGTACTTGTTGGTCCCTTTGCGCAACTGCTTTCAATAACACGATCAAACTCTTCACTAAATGTGTGTACTCTGTTGCAATAGTAATTCTAGAGTCTGGCCTGTCACTGAGAATGAAGCTAAAACTAGTGCAGGTTTCTGCTGCAGAAGTGCAAGTGTGCTTCCTGTGGGAAAGTGTCCAGCCTGTAAAACACAAGCTTCAAAACAGTTAAACTGAGATAATCAACATATGTAACTAACACACAACACACCTGAACAAAACTTTGAAGCTCACAACTACAGCAACAATCTGCTTAAAGCTCAGTTATAAAACTGGAAAAAAAAGATATTTTACAGCCACATGAGGGAAATAAAACCACTGAGGATATCACAATGACTGTCTTAATACATAGAAGTAGGACCTAAAAAGTGAAAGTGTTTGAACTTGGTTATATCTTCTTGTTTACTAAAGGATACACCCCTCCTTCTTCCCCTAGCCCTTGCCCCCTCCTCATCCCCCCACAGTGAGGGGTTCTGCACCAATTTTGAGAGGCAGAAAGCTTCTCAGGGCTTCATCTATAGGTTTTATCAACACAGTTTTCAAGTTTAAACCCTTTAACAATGTACTTGTATAGTACCTCCACATGGAATGCATATTGCACTCTGACCCCCACTGAGCATAATAGATATTCTGAAGTGTTAAAAATAGACTTCACTAGAAAGGAGCCAGCCCTCTCCTTCAATAAATGAATTTACATGATTAAGTGTAGACTTAAGTGTGACCACAAGGTTAGTACAGTGGCACAACTCGCTACTGGTAGAACAAGCAGCTGCTTATTGAGCAGCAGCTATCAGATAGTGATTGTCTACATTAGTTATTTGGTACAACAGGAACAGCAACAACAAAACTATCCTGTAGCTGTTTCTTGCCCTGAAAATGAGTAGTTTATGACCTTAGAAACAGCAATAAAAGTTAGCATCAGTAGATTCTCTAATCCATCAAGGTTTGTTTGGGTTTTTTTTTTGAAGTTTCTGTGTAATACAGGCAATACTTGGTATTTGCCTGCCTAAAGCATCTGTGTTAATTAGTGCTGTTTACCAGACCCACTGGCTTCCTGTTGCCTGTCTTCATATACTTATTTTGGTAAAAGTGTTAAATCAAATAGCATTATAAATACAAAGGCACCTCCATCACACCTTTAAAGTCTTTCCCCAACACCATCTCCCCACGACTTGGATTTTTAAATAGGGGGCAGCAAATTATTTGTAACCACAATCAAACAAATGTTTGCTTTGACTCCCTGCATGCTGAGGTTCCCCCTCCTCCCGTCCTCAAAGCAAATCAACTGAAGCATTAGAAAAATTCCCAAAAGGGGAATTGTTTAAAAGTTTGGGTATTTATATCTAAAAGCCTCTTCAAATGTTATGGCTCCAAGGATACACCCATACACCCCACTGTGAGGTAGGTAGCCAAGATAAAAACATTGTAACAAATACTTTAACAGCTGGAAACTCCCTATAAAAACCTTGCATAAGTAGTTTGGTTCCTTGCACCAGTGTCCTGATATGCGTAACTTCTTTTGAGGATGCCTAAGGGAATCCAGATTCAGAGAGCTCTTGCTGAGTAGCATCTCATATACTCTGTCATCCAAGGGTTGTCTGCTGGAGAGGGCTTTGTTCGCCAAGTTGTTTCTGCTTCTGCTGATCGTACTCTCCTCTGAGAAAGCTTCCTTTTCTCCACTTGTCTCCTGTTCTTTGCTCGTAGAGCAGACTCATGAATCTAAAAGAGCAGAGTTAATATTAGAGCAGGAAAACAGCCTAGGAACCCCCCAGGAATCCTAAACATTGCTTTTTATGTGTCCCAATCCCCCACCCTGAAGAAACAGGGCTTGCGAGGAAGATTATATTTTCTTCTGTAATTTGTAGCACTAACAGAAGCAGAGATTTTCATAAATTCTTCAAATTCTGCTCTACATTGTCTTTCCTGCTTTCCACTCTTAAATGATTCCAAAAATCTTGAATGTTTCATAGTCTTACTCAGACATTCTAGAAACTTTAATTCTTCTATTTCTACCACTTAAATTCTTAAGCACCTCTCAATATGCCCAAGCATCCCTTAAAATCTAAGCCATATTAGTAAAAGCAATCCTAGAGATTCCTTATTAGAGACTGAAGATCTTAATTTTGAACAATATGCTGAACACACGACTCCATATATTTTTGTATTAATGAATTATCATGGTTTCCCCAAAATTTAATCCAAAAATACAGTTTCTATATTGGATTGCTTCTATCTCCAGATTTAAAACTGTCTCCCATCTAGTTAGAGGAAAATAACACCTTTCAGGCATTCAAGAAGAAGTAACCTCACTAGGCAGTAAGTAGTGAGTTCATACTTAAAGAAGCATCCTTAGTGAAAAAGCACTGCATAATTCAGGATGTTTCAGAAATATTCTGCCCATTCAATCCAAACCTAAGACCTTTGGTGATCTTAGGTGTTCTATAACTGTTTCTATCATAAGAAACATTAGAAATCTTAGAAGGTATAAATGCCTCTGCTCAAGTCAGGCATCAGCCTCTTCTAGTCTTCAACATGAAGAACCAGTCAACTATTATGAGAACTGACCAAAGCTTATCAATTCAGCAACAGCATCCATTATCAGGAAAGGCAGTTTCTTTCCAGAGTCGAAAGGCTGAAGTTCCACATTTTGCTCAAAGGGTTGAGCAGTCTAGGAAGGAAAAGGCTGGGCTTCAAAACTCTTCCAAAACAGCCTGTCAAAAGCCAGCTCCATCTTGCACATCAAGGCTACCACCCACCTCAATCCTCAGCTGTCTTGGGTCATAGAGTCAGAACCTACATCAGTAGTAAGAAAAGGACAAGACACTGGCAGGGATACATTAAGGATCATGTTTTAGCAGGATAGGAAAGTTAACGGAAAAGAAAGTAATTAATCTGTTTGTTATAACAGACTCCAACCTTGCTGTTTCTAAGCCAGAAAACAGACCCCCAGTACAGCAGAATCCTGATGCTGTCCATGACCATGTGAATTTTATTTGTGCTGTTTTGTTAATATTTACACCAGCCCTGTAATCATCAGCCATCTGATAGACCATTCTGTAAGCAAAGTTTCCTGCTGGCAACCCACCAAAACAGGCTGCTAGACAAGACATTTTAGCAGCCAAGCGTTCATACCCTCTCACTGAAGCTCCTGTTCTAGGAAGTGCCCCAGCAAAAGTCACTCTTTCACAGCACAAACACTACCAGTGTGTATACATCTGCCTGCTGGGGGATGCCTCGTGCTAACTGCCTGCTGCTTTGCTTTTGTTTTGTTTGAAGTTCAAAGTGTAGAAATACATTCATAACAGCTAGTTAACAGCCAGTAACAAGACAGCCAAGGTTTAAACAGAATTTTCAGGTATTAGTCAAATTAGTTTCAAAACCAATTAACAGCTATTTTATTTGGACATCTCTAACCTCTCCAGGTTTATTTCTAGAACTTACTGCTAGAATCTCCATGCATTCAAATAAAGGGAACCCTGAGCAGTTTTACTTAGATATTAGACATATCTAAGGACTAAGTAGTCGCTACCCTTTATTGAAACAGAAGCTTTTACTTACTTCATTCACTGAAGCAGAAGCACAGACATTGTGAGTTTTCTGGCTTCCAGTATCTGTCTGTCTTTCTCCCCATCCATACAGAGCAAATGGATGTTTATTCTCCTTTGGTGCATCTGTCCTTTGAGGACTTTTGGCTGATTTTCGATCATTACGACTGGACAAGGCACTTCGACTGGGACGTCGTCCTGTACGGCTGGTTTTGTCTGCTTCCTTTGCAGAAGTGTGTTCTACAGTTTTTTCTTGCTCTTCCTTCTCCTGCTTTTCTTGATCTTTTTCTTTCTCTAAAGAAAAAAAATGTTATGCTTTAAGTTCGCAATGACAACAAAAAAGTGTCTGATTTGCACAGCCTCTCAATACGTCATTGAAGCTGTGCTTTTTTTAGAAAGGGAAGATATGTCATTACTTCCTTAGCAACAGACATATACCTTGCTTAAATGTTTTCATTCTTTCTTTAGTGGGTACAGTACAGCTTTCACATACTTAAAAACTCCTTTCACTGGTGAGGTTACAGATAACCAATAGCTCCAGGCAGAATTTTAATGACAGTTTCCAGTGATCTTCTTCTGTCTTTACTGTTTCATCCTTCCATCTTTCAGACAACAAACAGATGGACTGCTGAATGCCACATAGATGCTGCCAGCCAGTCAGAAACGAAGTCTGATAAGAGTGTGTGCAATATTAAATCCCTCATACTGTAAGCTTCCACTGAAAGAAGAGTGATTTTATTTTCAAGCTCCCTGCTTATACATATATCCCTGTTATGCTTTTCTGTTTATGGAGGAGAGTATGAAGCAGAAACCTACAATGTGGTAGGCATCACTCTTACTTCACAGAACAGATAGCATGTTGCACATTTAAAGTACCACTCTGTACAGGCATTGTTCTCCAAGGCTCACGTTCCCCACACGTTTAAGCCCTCCATAACAAGGGTCCAGCAATTGTTCTCCAGGCACTGGATATGTAGACTAAGATTCATGAGAGAATTTAAAGGTTGTATTATTGCAGTTATGGATCCTCACTGAAGGCTGAATCAGCATTATATAAAACACTAAATAATAAAAACACAGGGAAACAACTGTTCCGTAAGATCCAGTCTTCTTTCATTATAGGACTAGGGAGGAACTAGTTTTCGTTTGTTTGTGCAACTGGTGAGGCTGCACCTCAAATCCTGTGTTCAGTTTTGGTCCCCTCACTACAAGAAGGTCATTGAGGTGCTGTCCAGAAAAGGCAACAGAGCTGGGGAAGGGTCTAGAGAGTAAGTCATGTGAGGAGTGGCAGAAGGAGATGGGGTTATTTAGCCTGGAGAAAAGGAGGCTCAGGGGGGACCTTATCACTCTCTACAACTACCTGAAAGGAGGATGTAGCCAGATGGGGATTGGCCTCTTCTCCCAAGTAGGAAGCAATAGAGCAAGAGGAAATGGCCTCAAGTTGCATCAGGGGAGGTCTGGATTGGACATTAAGAAAAATTCCTCCTCCAAAATGGATGTCAAGCATTGGAACACGCTGCCCAGGGAAGTGGTTGAGTCACCAAGCATTGAGGTATTTGAAGACATGAAGATGATTCACTTTGGGACATTTACTGGTGGACTTGGCAGTGCTAGGATAGTGGTTGAATTCAATTTTAAATGTCTTTTCCAACCTGATTCTATAGTGAGTGAGTCTAATCAAATATACTGCTTACATTAGTAAAATATGACTTTGGAAAAAAGTAAATACTCAAAACCCTGTTTTCATTCTCTATTCTGCAAATCTTCAACAGTAGTGTGGACAAGCTGGAAGCATATGATAGACATTGAATGTGGCCACTAAGCACTGTGGGCACAGACATTGTGATCTGAAGTCTCTGGGACTTTTTGGGCCAACCATGCCTTTTATGTAAAAGGCAACTACAACCTTTTTTAACAGCATAGGAGTCCACTAGTGGCTCCCTTTAAGTCTACAGCTTTGAGCATTAAATGCTGCCTTCTGCTAGACACACACAGTGATACACTCAAACTGTGCTGACAAACACACCAAACTTGCAAGTTTTCTGCCACACCATCCATTTCTGGTTCTGGTAGGGGTGAGCTGCAAGCCACCTCTGTTCCAAGTCTCAGCACTTTCAGCCACCACTGACATATGCTCTTATGTTCAGAAGGAATTCCTCCACTGGCATAGAAGGAGTTCATCTGGTTTAAGACTTGTTTACATTTTGAGAGGTTGACCACAGACAACTAGTAGAAGTATTACCTAAGTGTCTTCATCATTAAAAGCAGAAGGGCTTTCCAATCCTGTGACAAAACAGCAATCATTCCTGCTAATAGCTGTGATTTAGCTAATCAAGCATGTACATGCCCCATCTGACACTGCCTTAATTTCACTTCTGCATCCATCCATCCAACTCTGATGAAATACAAGTTACCTGCCTGGCACACTGGTTAAGCATGCATTTACTCTTGCACTTACTTAACACTTGTACGGTAAAGATATTAAGACTTGCCACATGCCCCAGAATTCCCATAAGGCGAGCGTTTATGCTCTCTTGCAAGCTATTAACCTTGCCAGCACACCTTCTACTTGCTGACAGCTAGCACAGAGGCCCTGGTGCTGGGCCCTGTTCAGGCTTGCCAATACCCATCTTCCAGTCAGTGCAGGTGTAGCATTCAGCTGCAGGTTATATACTGCAGTACAGCTGAGTATCTGGTAGAGAGCAGCCAGCAATGGTGAAGTATTTGAAGCTGTATTTGATAAGAATTCAGTTGAGTGTCCCCGCAAAACCACCAAAAGAAGTAGTCAAGTCCAAAGGACTGACAAAGTGAGAACAAAAAATGGCCAGATGAATGTCACATACCTTATTACTGGGTGCACATAGTTTCAGATATTATAGCTAAGGCTGGATAAAAGGCAAGCAGCAGTGACCTCAGTGTGGTAACAGACCTGCTTTGCATAGTGTCCTGGTCTCTGGGACACACAGTTTCACTTCTAAAACAAGACAGCTCATTCATCCTGGCTGCAAACAGGGTGCAGAGAGCTATCCCCTTACAAAATACTATCTGAGCATCTGTCTCTTCCCAGCCACTCCTAAGGAGAGGCTGGCTAGAGCCATTATCCGAAGGGAGCACTGTTGTGAGAAAATAAAACACTGAAAGGGGACATATTGCTGTCAATTCTGAAACAGGAGAGCTTTGATTCTGGGAAGCTGTTCCATCCTCTCTTCAGGGGAAAATGGCATCTTCCTTCTCTACAAAGGAGGATGGAGCAATACTGAGTTCGTGATCAGAATTAGCATTTAAAGGCTTAAAAATACTGGAAAGTGGGGGCTCTGCAACTGCATGGATACTTTAGCTTTAAAAAACAAGGCAACAGCCATGCCTGGGGGTGCTGCTCACTAGGATATAGTTCCAGCTGGTCCAGAAATGATTGAGGCAGCTTGTCCCAAAATAGCAATAAAAGCATATGGGTAAATGACACACTGAGTCCTGTGCACAGTCTTACAGTAAATGCTGTATGCCAGAGTGTGCTGTAGCACTTATAAGCACCTGCTATTAAAGCAGATATTTCAATGAGTTCACTCCTATGGTGCATTTACACAGAGCTCTATTGGTGAAGGCACAAGGCAGATATCTAGTAGTTACTTAAGTCTTTTATTTAAAACTGTAGTCTATATCCAAGCCATTGTTGGGCAGCCCGTTTCACAGGAAGACAGAACAGCAGCAGCTGATAGCAGGACTTAGACCCCAGCTGCTCAGGGAGTCCAGGCACCAGGAACACCCATCCGTCTCCTCCTTCCCAAGCAGAGCACCAGCTCCAGCAGACACAGGAAACTCCAAACTGACTGGCTTGCAGCACTACAGGGATTAGACAGGAGAGGGAAAAAGCTAGGAACATTTAAAATTGCATCATGGATGCTAAGCAGAGCACACTGGATGGACAGGAGGGGATTAAGTGCTTAACAGACAGAACAAGGCTGTCAGGCCCATCAGATATTGCTGTTGAAAGCTCCTGTCCAGAAGAGGTCACTTAAACCCTGCTGCATGGCCCTGCTTGCATAACAACTCCACTCCAGGCTCGAGCAGGAAAAGCTCAAGTGGAGCTGCCCTTGCCCACAACACTGCATGCTCCATGGGGCAGACAGGACCCCCGTTTCAAAGGCCCTGCTGGCTTACTAGGAGTATCAACAGCCTTCTGATTAGACTCACAGGCCAGGTCGTAGGGGTCAACAGTATTATCTCTGTATAAAGTCATTGGCTCTTAACAGCACTACCTCAGGATCAGGAGAAGCACTTTGTTCTTGAACTGTCACTGGCAGAACTCAAAGTTTCCTACTCTAGTACAAACACCACCACCAATGGGGCAGGGCTTCAAGGCCTCTTGAAAGGGGCATATATTCGGTTGCGGGTATGAACAGACTACAGCTGGGTATAAAGTAGTTACTATAGCTGAAACAAATCGCAGCATTTCTTCAAGGCAGATCTTATATGATGCAGTACTGGAGCTAGCAGCTACACAGCAGCTCGCAGTTGGTCAGATTCACACAAGCTTCATCTCTAGCAGAGTTCAGAAAGTAATGGCCAGCTTGGCTTGTTAGCAATGCTTGTTTCCAACCAAAAAAATGGGAGCAACTTCAAATACTATAAACCCCTGAACTGACATCCTTGTCTTCTTCCCCCACCACAAGCTACTCCTTCCCATGTTCTTGGGCCAGCAAATACACCTGCAACATAATGAGACATAAGATCAGGGAACAAGTATGAAACTGGACCTTCTGCTGAGTTGCACTAATCCAGATCAGTCACTTTCCAAATACTGTTGAGCAAATGTTTTGATGGCAGCTTGTTACTGCTGTCACTTAAGACCACTGCACAAAATGCTGAAGGCAAATTGGCAATAAGGATTGGAAGGTGCCTTCATCCTGCATGCCTGTTCAGCAGTGTCATTTCACAAGCAACAGGTCTGACAGCAGCACAGCTGCCAAGAGCTTCTGTCTTTTACTTACCAGCCCACTGGGTTCTGTTGACAGCTTTGAGGATGTGTCTACACCATAACTATACCCGTTGATTTAGGTCAATATTTTGTTGGATTATGTTTAAAGCACATCTGTGCCTGAGCATGTTCCATGGAAGAATCTCACAAAGCATTGCTGCAAGTGAAGCATCAGAAGGAATTAACCCAAAGTTGCCCCCAGGCACACCCTAATATCACTCAGCTATAGCTTCAGGGCAAGATACAGTGACAAAGAACCTTTGTCCCAGGTGCTATCCCAGGTGTCCATGTTGGCAGTACTTTGTACCAACACCATTAAACCTTAAAGCCAAGCTGCCTACATCCACTTTCTCCATACACACGAGAAGCATTCACAGACTTTTACCAACACACACATGCTCATCTTAATGAGGGAAAGAAGCAACCAGGGCACATACCCCCTTATGAATTGAATTTACCTCAGATATTAGTCAACATTACTGCTGGCCAAACGTACTTGGCCACAAGCACTGTTCATACCATTCAGACAGAAATCAGATTTCCCACAGAACAGCAGGAAGCAGCAGTAGCCAGGTAACAGCTAGGATGCTACAGCACGTGGGTGGATGTCAGATTCAGAAGACAAAAGATGTCATCAGCATGAGCACACTCAGCTACCCCCACAGCACTTCGGTGTAATTAAGTTCTTTCAGAGATAAAAAAAAAAAAAAAAGGCAGTTGAATAATGTAAGCTTCACAGAGTGGTAGTTTCTATGCTATCTCCTCCACATGCTTTAATTAGCCAGCCACGAAGCAGAAGAAAAATACATCCTTATAATTGTCCAATACAGAATGAATCACCTGCTTGTGTATTCACATGTACATTACGATACAATAAATATCCACTAAATCCAGCTGCCTAAGCAGAATTGTTTTCAGTTCTTCTGCTGAGGACTTAGCCAAGCTCTTAAATAATTGCAGAACTTAAAAATGTTTATCCTGAGGCACTTGGTAAAGAAAATTTTACGTACAGATTTTTCTCCCGCTGTAGGTACAAAACCCAAGGACCTTATGGAACATCAGGCGTTCCCTTACAGCAGCAATGGGAAAGCTGATCAGTTCCAGAGGCACAATTGCCCAAAATCCTACAGCCTGGCAGACTGCTGTTGCTCCATAGTCCCTTTGCCACTGATATAATACTGAGGACATGACTATGCACGCACTGGATAATCTCACACACCACCACTGACCACAGAAAGTGCCGGCAAGTTTTCATCTTCTGCCAAAAATGACTCAGCCAGAATCAGACTACCAAGTAACTCCAGCTGGATCTTTCCCCAGGGAGCAGTCAGGAAGAACATCAAGGAACAAGCTAAGGAGTGAGCAGAATACCCTGGCCAGTGGACTCTAGCCTTGGCAACTGCCAGTCCCATCCAGCTTGTAGCAGGCTTACCTGCTCTATCCACAAACTCAATGAGAAGAATGAAAAGAAGTTCTGGTCCCTACCACTACTCACCCAGACTAGTACATATTCCCACCTTTCATGATGCAGTCTGAATACCAAGTTCCAAGAGCAGCTTCAATAGCTTCCACCCTCCTCTCACTAGAAGCCAAGCATTTAGACACCATTGCCTTTTGCCATGCAACCGTTCCCCAATCTTTTGGAATTCCTTAGTACTTCTCACTGAGGTGCTGTGTATGTCTTCCTCACATACTCCCAGTCTAACTTCCTCAAGGCCTGATCGAGGGAAGCACGAACAGGCCCATTAATACTTTGTTACACACTGGTGAGCTGGGGTGCTTCCCTGCACAGCTGTTGCAGTTTAACCCCAGCCAGCAACTAAGTATCACACAGCCACTCGCTCCACAGTGGAATGGGAAAGAGAATCAGAAAAACTCATGGATTGAGATAAGCACAGTTTTATAATGAAAGTAAAATATAATAATGAAAAGGGAGATAAGAAGAGAAAAGAATAAAACCCAACAGAACGACGCCCAACCCATCCCCAAGCACGATTGGTGACTCCTGGCCAACCGCCTCCGGTTCATATACTGGGCATGACGCTCTATGGTACAGAGTATCCCTCTGGCCAATTTGTATCAGCTATCTTGGCAATGCTCCTTCCCAGCTTCCTGTGCACCTTCTCACTAGCATGGGAAACTGAGAAGTCCTTGATTTAGAGTAAGCACTACTGAACCATAACTAGAACATCAGCGTGTTATCAGCATTATTCTCATACTGAATCCAACACACAACACGTACCAGCTGCTAGAAACAAAATTATCCCAACTGAAACCAGGACAACAGCTTTGTGGAGGTGGGGTACATGACCCTGCCAGCCAGCAGCTACGTGCACCTCCCCCTCCCCATGGGCCCTAGGTAGCACAGGGCCACCCAGCCAAGAGGACTGCAGCTCACTGCAGAACCCAACATCACTGGCATGCTCTGAAACACCAGGCCTCTTGAGCAGATGACAACACAGCTAAAGCTTTTGTATGACTTGGTATTCTTAAGGACAGTGAATGCAGCTTAGCCTTGAATATCAGAATACAGATAATTCTGGAAACCTCAGACCCCAAAGGACATAGAATCAGATAAGTTTCCCCACTCTAAACAAGCACATCTAACTCCAAGGGGGGGAGGGGGGGGGAAAGTCAGCATGAAGTTTAACTTAAAGAACAATTCTCAAGGATTTTCCCTGCTGCTGTACAACAGATATATACAGCTGATTCAAAATACATTGCAAAGCACCTATCAATGGCTGCCAGATGCAGTATTCTCTTATTACAGGTAGGAGAGAATATCTTATGAAACAAAAGAATACCAATTTAGGAAGCTTGACAGTGCTGTTATCTCTCTACCCACTCTACATAGTTAGATCTTGAGACATCAAAAAGCAATTCCTCTGCCCGAAGAGAATAAAATGTTCTCAGCTCTGCACCTGCTCAGCTTACAAAGTTGCCTGTACTCATCTGTGAACCCAAGACAAAACCTCAGGTGGCATTAAGAACCAAGTGTTCAGCCGACGTAGATTATTTGTGCAAATCCAGGAA
>VXAY01004260.1:2873876-2920240 GCA_013399855.1 Oxyruncus cristatus
TTTTTTTAACTAATAAGGAAGCAAACAGTATGTTTCCTCGGTCTGACTGACAGAAACGGAAAAACGCAAGCTGACACAGACACCGGGGTTGAAAGCGCTGGCCCTCACTCTTCAGTGTAACAGAAGTGCTGGTGGCTTTACAGCACCTCTGTCTGTGAGGTAGATTCATACAATCCTCGATACAGCTAACATAATCAAATTGACTTAGTTTAATCGATGCTCAGACCAAGCAGAATATAGCTCTGTTTTCATGTGGACTGATTCCGTGGTACCCAGGCACGAGTGAAAGGGGCACAGATGTTGCCTGACCTTTCAGAAGCACCAGGATATTCAATTCCAGCCCTCACAGCCCCCCAGCCCTAGCGGTTATCTCCACAGCCCGTGAGAGCAGGATATTGGGCAAATCAAGGGTCCAACTCCACAATTCAGGAAAACGCGGTCAGGAGAGGCCAATTGCACGGGCATCCATTGCCTGGTGCTGCAGGCAGGCACACTGCACATCTGCATTCATAAACCTGTCAAGCTCCATTTAAAAACCCATTAAAGCTTCTCCAGCTCCCTTCAGCTCTGCTGTCTGCTCACAGGGGTAGGCTGTGATAGAGCTACAAGGGAGCAGACTCTGGGCAGAGAGGCACAGAAATAGCACTCCTGATGTGACCACCATCACACAATGGCTTCAAGTAAGAGAGAGAGCTCCTGAGAGCACCTTCTTGCCATGCTGTCCCACTTCATGCAGGGCATGTAGGATGTGCAGGAGCCTTGCCTACATATTTCGCTGCAATAAACCCAGGTAAATGCAGCAGTTTCCCCACTCAGTGCTATCCTGGGGATTACATTTGGGAACCATCTCGCTCATTCATTATCTCCACTGAGGGCTTCTGTGGCATCTGGGTTGTCCCTGGTGCCTTCTCCTGTTGCCCTCAGAGGTACCTCTGTATTCCCACTGTGGTCCAGCCATGTCCTCAGCACCACCTGCTGCAACAGAGGGCATTTCTTGGAAAACAACAGAGAACAATAGGTATAGAAACACCTGCAACTGAAGACAGCACAAGAGAAGGCTGCTGTATCGATGCTAGCCAGAGAGGAGAGAAGATTGCTCCCCTTTAACCTGGACTCTGGTTTAGACAGCTAACCTGAACTGGCTAAGGGATATTCTTTACCATAGAATGTCATTCCTAGTAAATAAACTGGGGGAGGTTGCCCAGGAACCACTGATTGCTGCTCAAGGTTGAGCTGGGAATCTGTCAGCGGGTGGTGAGCAATTGTACTGTGCATCACTGGTTTCTCTTGGGTTTTACGTCTCTCTCCTTCTCGTGTTTATTGCTATCATTATATATTATTATTGTTATTATTATAATTAGTATTAATTTATTTTATTTTATTTCAATTATTGAACTGTTCTTACCTCAACCCACAAGTTTAACATGTTTTTTTTCTGCTGATTCTCCTCCCTGTACCACCATGGGGGTGAAGGGAGTGAGCAAGCCACTGCTTAGCAGTGAGCTGTCAGCTGGGGTTAAACCATGACACCAGTTTAAGAAGACACACCTATATCAGAGGTACGTGGTTACTCTCTGATGGCTTCTTCCCTTCCTGAGGGAGAAGGCAGGAATCATCTTTTGCAGAACCAAACTTCTCCTGGTGTTCCCATAAACCTACTGCCCAATCATTCATCCATGTCTCAGCCATCACACAGGAAACGCCAGAACGGCAAACTCCAGATCCTGGCACACAGCCTTTTTCTGCAATTTTTTTACTAAACTCTGCCCTCTTCAGAGCAGGCACCTACTCTTCTTAACAGCCTGCAAGATGGCAGTGCTTCATGAATAACAGTACTGTTGGTAGCTGCTTCCACCCATCCTCTCCATTGTACCACAGTGGGTTTAGTGCTCTTGCTGGCATGAAAATGAGTGTCCAGCTGCCCATGTGCTATGAGGTGATCTGCACCTTCACAGTCCTGCTCAAGTTTCTCTTTTGCAGCCCAACCCTCCCATCCAATGGTTTGCATTTACATCCCACAGTGCCTGGGGGACAAGTAGCAGCTGGGCTTGGAGAGCAACTGGGGACCATTTGTATAAAAAGGCCTGCAATGGAAGTGTGCAGAGACACGCAGCAATGCTGATGTTGAAACTCACATGTTACCGAAGCATGATGCAAACAGCAGCTGCCGCTGTTGGGCAGGTTCCCCATGGCCTGCCACAATCTATCTTTACACTTACAGTGTAGCAACTGCCAGGTAACGGGGCCCAACATCCCAAACGAGCTCCGGAGACATTCAACAGCTCTGGGGCAGGATGCTGCGACAGTCCTGTGTGGAGAACAACTCCTCCCTCACCCCTCCAGCTAGAGCCAAGCAGCTCTGTATGTGCCAGACAAGAATCATTCCCCATCCTTGACATAGCAGCTCTGGATATTCTCAGTGTAGCTGTATAAACATTATTATTAATTTAATCCTAATGAGTTTTGGCTTCAATACCTCATGGCAGAGACTTCCAGGGGCTGAGAATAACCAGTTATTAAATGATTCCTAAATGAGAAAGTACAACATTTATGAGGTTGATAATAACACTGGAGTTTCCTCCCTTGCATATTTTGCTGGGGCTTTGCCTTCATTAAAAAAATGAAATAAAGACACCATTTGAACCGTAGCACTGAAACTCTAAACGCGCTTTTTCCTTTTAAAGTACTTTTCCCCAGAGGATCTTAGTTATGCCTCTTAATCCTTATTATCGCTCTTCTACAGGTGGCAAACCATGTGGCCAGGTAGGTTGAGAGTTTCAATTCAGATCCATGGCAGATGACTAATTGATGCCAAGCCCCAGGAGTCCTGATTTCCTCCACTACCTCTGTTTGACTGCGAACACCAGAGCTTCTCGCTAGGGAGGAGAGCAGCCTGGCCTGGAAAACAGTCTGATTTCTATCTGAAACAACCATGGTAAAATTAACAGCAGAGGGATAGTCTGATTTTTATGCAAAAAGTAGCATGTAATGAAAAATGAGCATGGATGTTATTTTGCAGAGTATGGTCACAGAAAGAGACACGGGTGGTTTACTTGTGCTGTTGACTTGCAGCCTTTTGCCACTGCACCTCTCTGGCTCCAGGTAATAAGGGGGAATAATGGACAGTTTATATGTAGTAGAAGTGGAAAATTACATGTCAACACATCTTTTAGATCCACAGACTGGCTTCCAGCTGAATCAAGAGCTGTCAGGATCTTAAACTGGGCTGCTGAGTTTGCTTAGGTAAAGTCTGGAGGAGAGAGAAACTAGAGAAAATAAATAAGCTGTTTCTCATTTATATTTTTTAGTATTTACCTGCATAAAATCCAAATGAGCAAGAAAATTTTGCCAGACAGGGAAAAATCATAGTCTTCCTGTGAAACTCTGCCTCACCTAAATCAGTGAATCTCTGCCAAATACTGGGGGTAACCATCCCAATCACTTCACAAAGCACACTGCCCTACCACTTCTCTTCTTCCCAAGTGGCTAGTGAACAGGGTGTAAATCCAGATTCAGCTGCTCCCTGAAAATCCCAATGTATTCACTTGCCATCTCCAACTTAGGAATCTGCAAAAGGCTTGGGGCCACTGTGGGAACTTGCTTCCACCTCTCCTTCACCATGCTTAAAGGGGATAGTTCAAAACAAAGAAAGCTATTCTGGAAGTGCTTGGGTTTTGAATGTCTGTCAGAAATAATTTGTGTCATTTCTAAAGTTCCCCTGAAAGAAGGGATCAAGGCAGTTCACCATGTAGTGGGATCTCACTTCCAAAATATGTCATCAAGGCAGATACGCATCATTCTTCAAGTGGCAGAGTCCAACACACGAAAAGTGCAAGACATTGTCAAGTTCATGGTCTCAGTAACACCTGCAGGATGCCACCTCTGTGAGCTGAGGCAGGAGGCAGCCTGTGTGCACGCATTCAGGGAGAGACAGGCAATGGAGAAGTATCTGAGCCCACATACTTTCTTCCAACCTTATCTCAAGCTCATAATCCTGCACAAAGCTGTCTTCTGCTCATACTCTCTTCCCTTTGGAGCTCTGGGGCAGTAGTCTGGCCACTGGTGAAGATTACTTTTGTTGTTGTTCCTGCTCATATTCATTTATCTATCCCAGGCACTTCTTCCTCTCTTCCTTTTGGCCCTGGATGACAGCACAGCACCCAAGAGACTGGTAAGGCATTTGCAACAAGCAAGGGATTACAAAACTCCAGCATTGGTTGGCTGTCTCTGAGATCCCATCTGTCACTCAGAGTACATAAATTTTGAGAGATAAACAGCGGCACCTGTGCTGTAACCTGCTCCCTATCTCACAACAGTTAGGGAGTGCTGCTGAAATGATCATCTCTGAAAGGTCAGTCCTTCAGACCATCACTGCTGGGCTGGAGTCAGCCTCTAGGTGATAGGGACAGAAGCTGTTCCTATGGCTTTGGGATGTTTTTTGCAGCATAGGAACCCACATGTCTCGCCGTGTCCCACAGGCAAATCTGGCACCTGCTTGTCTTGGAACCCAGTGCCATTCCTGAATCGATTGTCAGCCTGCACAGCGATGGATCTCAGTTTCCCAAGCAATAAACGGATGGGTAATAATAAATGATTTGTAGAAAATAATTTAATGCTTGAAAAAACTTCACAGAATTTGCAGTGAGAGGGCTCAGAAAAAAGCCCAGCTCAAGTTCATATTTCTGAATCTGACTTAAAACATCAGAAATTAGAGGCAGCTCCGTGGTGACCCGGGGCTGATTTCGTTGTCAGTTTGTGAAATCTGTGTAACCTAACATCATTGTTCCTCCCCCTGGAAACAGGTGAGTCTTTGACACAAAAAACCCCTCATCCCAACACAAACTCCATTTAAGGTTCTCAGTGTCATGAGAGTGTGCTTTGAGATTGTCCACTGAAGATTGCCACAGCTATCTCTCTTTTTTTCTGAAGAATCTCCAGCACCAGTTCAGAAAAACTTATGTATTAAAAGCTCTTCCCCAGCCCACCTAGAGAAGCAGCCCCGAAGGACCTCTGGACTCCTGATGAGGACACTGGGTGGAGGAGGACACCACAATGGGGACAGGGGACAAGAGAAAGAGTATGCAGGGAGCTCCCAAGAGGGGGTTTACCTGCCCTCAGCAGTACCCCACCGGTGTGCAGGACTCCCAGCTTCTTGACGGGGCAGTGCTGTGCCCTGCTTAGAGTCAATCCCAAATAAAGCCAGTCGCATCAAGGGCTCGGTTCTGATCATGAATAGGGCTCAGCTGCTAAGCTGAGTTTCTAATCTGCTTCCAAAATTTCACGGGGCAGCAGAAAGAAACTGGGAAATGGTGGTCAGGAAGGCAAAGGCGGGCTGGAAAATCACGAGCACTAGGCTGGGCATAGGCTGACAGCTCCTCCTTTTCTCCCTGCTGGCACCCTGGCTTGTCCTCACTTATACCTATCTGGGATAAATGCTGGCTTGGAGGATGAGTAATCTGGTCCCATCGTCCCTGCCTCTCCCCGAAAGGCACTGCCTTCATTGCCTCTTTAAGTCAGGGTAGAGGGGGGGCTTTACGGGGAGCCTTCCTATGGGGAATGTAGTGGGATCACACAGTTCACACTGAGGGAAAGGCATCCCTAATATGGTCTCAGCCATGCTGACTGGCTGGGGGCTCCTGTGGGAGGAATGGAGCCCCTTATAAAACCACCCAGGTCCTCCCACGAAGGCAAACCTCCCTGGGCTTTAGCAGAGCTACAGTGGAGCTTGCTTGATATGGGAATTTCATCCACCCTTTGGAGATTATCCAGGCTTTCTTGGGTTTCGCATGGCACGAGGTGGTGGCCCGGGCTGTGCGTGACCTGGTGGATGCCAGCAGAGAAAGCCCCTTTTCAAGCAGCACAGAGCTCCTGCCAACATCTCTCTGCAAAGAAAACCTGCTGGTATCCCCCTGCTGTGGGCACCCTGCCTTGCTCCCTGCTCCCTGCCACTGCAGCAGCAGCACATTCCTCAAAGGGTGCAGACTGGTGCCAACATGGCAGGACCCACAGCAGCTCCTCTTTGCTTGTCCTTCTTCTGAATCAGCCCAAGCACCCTTTTCTGTGCTACACCAATCACCCCATCCACATCCTAAACAGCCTCCCTGGCCCCAGGAACCATATGTAGGAGCTCACCCTGTCCAGCAGTGCTGACCAGGGCTGGACTCTACCCACAGGAGGGCCACAGTGTGCCCAGTACACATGGTTAGACCCCTGCCCACCCGTGGAGGGGAGGTGGCAGCACCAGGGGAGCCGACTCCTGCAGCTCCAATGGGGCCAGAGAGGGTGCCAGGCCAGGGGTGGGTCTCACGTGAGCTGGGATGGCCAGTGCACAGGGGTCCAGCCTCAGGTGTTTCCTGTAGCACACATGGAGGATGCTCGGAGAAACACATGTGCCAGATACCTGCAGGAATGTCCACCCCAAAAGTAGCACCATCATCCCATGTGGCCTACTTGAATAAATGACAGAAAGGATGGCCCTATTCTAACAAGTATTCCCTGGCTCATCAAAAACAAAACAAAACAAAACAAAACAAAGAGAAGAAAAATATTTTAGTCATTTAGAGAGCAGGTCCCTGCCTTGCTTAGAAATATAAACTCATTAGCTGCCGACTATGTGATGGGGCAGGACTGCCATGGGGAGCATCACAAACGTGCCAGCAATCACGCTGCAGTTGCTCACTCAGAACAGGGCAGCCAGGGGCAAATGCATCCCCCCTGAAATAGCGCTCGGAATGGGGAGCCAGCCCAGGCAGCCACAGGCTTAAAAAAAAGAAAGAGCCTTGAACAAAATGTCAGCGACATGAAGGCATTTTCTCAGGTCTCAGAGTCTGTTAGTATGAAATGCATGGCACACCTTTAAAAGGACATGAAATCTGCCATCGGAGGGGTGGGATCTATTTTTAACCCTTTGTAGTCTGCAGATGTGTGAACTCCCTGTGAAGAGGTCTCCGCAGCTAGTGAGAGCCGTGGGATCATCCATTTTGCTACCAGGCTGGGAAATGCCACTGTACTCAGGGTTCATTTATAGTCTAGTGAGGAACGAGATTAAAGTCTTATCATGCTCCTTCCTTTGCCTAGGTAGCAACCCCAGCACATGCATAGGTGCTAAGCACTACCAATCCATCACCAGCTTTGCAGTTTTCTTTTTGGAAAGGAACATTCTGGGTCTGGGTTTCTAAACTCGGCACCCCCTGGCCCTGCCCATGAGAGGGATCAGGCAGAAATGCTGCTGAAAGGCAAGGGAAAGCAAGACACCCTGGGGAGGGTTAGGCACATGCTGGTGACCTGCTGGTAGCTGCGGGAGGCAGGACAGCCCTGCAGCAGAGGCTCAGCCCTGCTGTCAGCAGCACTGTGGAGCCATCAAGACTGGGTGTCAGTCCTCCCAGCCTGTGGTCTGGCATTGCCCTGCACTCCACCACCCTTGCTGCATGGGCAGCAGGAAACACGCACCCACCAGGCTTGGTCTCCTCCAGTTTTGTAGTTAAACCACCAGCCCAGCCACACAGCATTTTGTAAAATCTCTCATCGTGTCTTAAGGGTTTCATCGTTGCTTCCTGGGAGAAAAACTAGTTCAACAAACAGAGTACTGATTTAAAATACAGAAAAGCAGATGCTACAGCCATTTCCCCATGTCTTTCCAGATTAAAATCTTAATCATTTGTCTCCAGACACCTGTTTGGCCCCTGTAGTGCTCTCCATCCTAACCCACTGCAGCAAAGCAGCCTCCTCACAGGGATAGCCCCCAAAAAGGCCAGCTGCAATCAAACAGCAGCTATGGATCCTGTAGTGTCCCTACAAAAAGAGTACCTCAGTTCTGCAATCACATGGCTTGGCACCAGGCTTTCAGTTCTGAGAGGATGGAGAGCAAGCGCCTGGTGCTTGAAACACCACATCCCTCTGAGGCACCAGAAATTCTCTCCAGAATGGTTTTGACAAACGGATGCCCTCAAAAAAACCCCTGTGCACCGTTCGTGAGCAGCTCCCCTGGAGAGTGTTGACATCTGCATATATTGTTTATAAGGAATTATCTACTCGGCACGAGGAACCTGTTGGCTCTGGAGTGTGGTGTTAGGCTGACTTTCACCTACCCAGCATGCTGGTGTGAATCCAGCCTCAGCTGCCTGGGAACCAGACCTCTCCCTGCACAAAACCACTGTGGTGCCCTGGCCTCCTTGCCCATGCCACCCCACACAAAATGAACTGCTGGTGTCCAGAAACACCACCTTAAGTGTCAGCTGGGCTACTTGTGGAGAATTATGTGCTGATTTTGCTGATAAGGGCACCAAGGGTGCTGCAGGGGGCTGTTCCTGGAGCAGTGAAGAGCTGGTTGTGCAGCTTGCTGGCTCCTGCACCAGTAACAACATTCACCTGCTGCCCCAGTGAGAAAGAAATTATTCCTGTTGCACCTGCCACTTATCCTGCATCAGGGGTGATGGACAATATAAGGAAACTTAGGGTAACTAAAAAAGCTGCACTGAGCCAAGCTCACTGGAGAAGCTCAGTAGCAGCTACATGCTTGCTGAAAGAAAAAAACAAGCATTAACCATGACAAAACTGAGCAGTGCATTTTGCTAGCAGTGGCTGACAAGGTGGGTGGCTTTACTCCTGTGAGAGGAGACTGGGAGTTTGGGACTCTAGCCTGTGCTCCTGATACTCCCACAGCTGTGTGGGCATCCCTGCCATCACCACGCTCCTGTTCCCCACTTCCTGCAAAGGCAGAGCAACAACTTCCTCTGGCTGTGAAATACTCATTCATTTGTAGTTGTGCAGCCCTATGTGACTGCTTCCATAAACTGCCCCCATGGTGCTCATACCCACTGCCTATCCCAAGACCACCGGGGAGGAAGGAGCTCAGGAAAGCTGAATGAGCTAGGCAGGAAAGAAATTGCCTTCCTGTGAAGTCAATCAGAGCCAAACCATGTCTAACAGAAAGCAGTTAGCTCCTGGAGGCACACAGAAAGAGATGAGCAGGAATAAAACCAGTAGCTTCAGTCACTAAAGTCTCAGAAACAGACAACTCTGTTATCCCATCAATCTGCTTTCTAAGGAAGATTACGAACATGGTGGACCACCCTTCGAAAACAATTTGCATGTCTTTGTCCCTCTTTGCCTGTTGCCTGTGAAGAGGATATGATCAAAATAAGTCAGGACTCTTCCTTTTGCCTTTAGTGGCACCGCTACTGTACTTCCCAGTACAGTGTCCACTGAATTCCTCATGCCCCTTTGCCTCATCTCCCCTGCCCTGCAGCTACTTGATAACACATTATGTTACCAGCATTTGGCAACATGCTCTTTTCCCAGCTCCAGCTGGAGCCCTGGGGAGAAGGGCACAGCTCTGGAGATGTGTCTGCTCCTGCTCCTGCATGTCAAAGCCCTGTCAGCACCGAGGCACCCCACTGATGACAGCCAGTTGGTGGGCAGTGACCCGGAAAGAGCTCTCTTGTGTGGCAGGACCCTGGGCTCATGCTGGCAGGGACCCCCACTAGCTGGGGTAGCCTCCCCCTGTTCCTTCACCCATCCTGAAACATTTACAGGGGCTTGGTTCAGACAAACTCTCACTCTACTTGTCTTTCCCCACCTTGTGCCCGGCAGACTGAAGCCATCAGCCCCTGGCTCCTGGACCTTTTTGTGGTGAAAAAGCCAAACAGCACATTTGCTCTGCTCTTCAGAAGGCAGCCAGCATTGCCGTGATTTGTCATGTCCTTTCTAACTTCCCTTACTCTTCGAAATTATTCCCTGGTTCCCACAACATGCCACCAGAATCCCCTCCACAATTTGGAAGGCTTATTTAGCAAGTCAGATATAGCAAGGCATGACTTTATAAATAGAGAAGGGCATGGCTGGGGACTGTGCAACATGACTCACAAGTCAAACTGCCAGTGAAGAACTTATCACACATTTGCTTTAAATATTCATTTAGCAATACCAAACCCTCCTTAGAGTTACACTTACCATATAAAAACACCCTTCCCATACACAGTCAGTATATTTATGTTACCTTCTCCAAAACTGTTCAGAAGCCTCTCACTGTTGTGCTGGTCAGAGATAAACCAGGGTCAGAAAGTAAAATACCTCCTTGGAAGCTTGAGCCTGCGCTCACTTCCAGCTCTGCAACTCAGAACTCCTTCCCAGCACAAAGTCAATGGGATGATGATTATGTCATAAAATATTTTCTCCTTAAATGCTTTTTTTTTTTTCACCTGTGTATTTTATTCGTCAAAAGTAATATTTCTGCAGAATACTTTTGGTCCAGACTTGGGTCTTACTGCTTTTCAGTTTTCTTATATACCCTTATTTACTCAACTGATCCTTAATTCAGACTGATTCTTCCAGAGAAAATTGAGAAAAACAGATGTGAATTACAAAATTAGCAATAAAATCTCTACAGAACAGGCAATTGATTAAATGCACACATTTTACACATTTCAGGAAACAAATATTCTTCTAATCTTTGTCTTCCTGCTGGTCATTTTACGGCCTCAAGACATACCAGGTTCTGGACTTACAAACCCAAAATTAATTTTTCCCTCTTCCTCCCTTCTGCTTCCTCATGTGATTGCTTTTATTGCCACGACTTTGTTTCTTAACCTGGGACCTGGTCATGCAAGCACTCAAACATTAACCAAATCTGCTGTCCTCCCATTGGCTTCAGTGAGGATTACTTACACGGACCAGCTCCATTGCATTGCAGCAGAGGGTATCTGAGGCTGGGTACATGGGCTGAAACCTTGCTGCAATGCCAAAATAGACCCAATCTAACCTGCACAAATAGTACAAATTAATACTGAGTGTAATGTCACTGCAACACCCTGGGAGCCTTCTCCATTACTCCTGCACTGCAGAACATCCCATACGTCTTCTCTTTACGTGGCTATGCCTCTGTCCCAGTATTTGTCCTGCCCTTCCCCAAGCCCCCCTGCCCAGGCATGAGCCCTCCCTCCCCCTTCCATCTGCTGACCTAGCAATATTTTCCATGTTATTCTTTTCTCTCCCCTTTTTATTTTTAAACAATGATGCACGTTCAGCAGGTGCACTTTCTGGGCTGCCCACAGTCCTGCTGCAGCCAGTGAAGAAACCAAGCACCTCCAGTTTGGGCAGAGCTATACCTGGTTTCTGGATTCTGATCAAGATTATGTGACAGTAGTTACATCAACTTTTTTGTCAAACAGTTGTTTCTCCACAGAGGAGTATGTGCAGTAGGCACTAAAAGTAATAAAACAAGGTGTCAGCAAAGCCTAAGCATCTCAAGGACTAAATTAAACCCTTTTAGAGTTGACTTTGAAATTTAGCTACAAATTCCACTTAATGACATATTTTACTGTCTAAGGAGAACCAATCTTCTTTATTAACCCACCTGGCATTTAACCCATTACATGTGACTGGGGGCATCATGACCCCTAAACCATGCAGTCGTGGCCAGGATGGGCTGGCTTCAGTAGGCTGAAAGAAATTAAGGAAAGAGGGAATAAATCTCAGAGTAGAAGATCTAAAATTAATTGCCATATTTCTCCTAAAACATTTATCCCAAAACAGATTTCTTATATTCTCCCTCAGCTGACTGGTTAGAACACTGTAGGTTTCCTAAATTCAACCTAATAAAACCTCCACTTTTATTAGGTTGGAAGAATATTCTTACCCCACAGGGCTCTTGCAGGCCAAATATGGAGGTATCATACCCAGAGCAAGAACAGAAACTGCTGGTGTTCTGGGTTGCTGGTGGGACCAGCCTGGGAGGAAGTGGGAGGTCCGGTCTCCCAGCAAGGCAAAGGACTCGCTGGAGCCACAGCCGTAGACGCCTGGCACAGCCAGTGGCTACTGCAGCCTCCAGCTCGTGGCCACAATTGGAAAACATTCAGATTTCAAGACTTTCTCTGTTATTTGTGCCAGGAAACTGTGCTGCATGACTTTCAGAGCTAAATTTAGGTTCACAAGTATTTCACATTCCCCAAACACCTTCTATGACAACATCTCAAAACCCTTCAAGAGCATTAGCTATTCCTCTTTATCTTCCTTCGAGATGGAAAATAGAAAAGCCTGGCAACAAACAGAGCCATGAATGTTGACTTGTTCACGGTCACAGAGGAAAACCATGATGGACTCGGTAAAGGAAAGAAGAAAAGAGAAAGAAAACCAACTTCCGAGTGTAAAGTGCTCAGATCCTGCAGTCAGAGAAACATGGCCTGCTGTTGGGATTAGGTAGGAATAACACCATCACTACTTCAACATTGTTTGGGTTAGGGAGTTCTGGTAGCTCTCTGTTGATCTTTTTTGAGGGGTGGTGTGGGTAAGAGTTTCCAGAACAAGAAATCCTTATGGAGGAAATACCCTATTCTACAGCCTTTTGAACAGTGCCTCTATCCCCACACACCACTCCACAATAACTTGTGGTAAGGAAGTGGACGGCCTTAGCACCTGAACCTCACTTATTTTTCAGCATGAAATGTAGTGCAAAGCAGGCAGAGCTCCCCACTGTGCCCTTTGGCTGTGCTCCACAGGCAGATAGCCCAGTGACAGCATTGTTCAATGCTAGCAAACTCAAGCCAGTTTAGACTTTATGCCTCTATTAGTTTAACCATTTTTTTTGGTGTGATTATTGTTGCTAAAGGGAATTAAAAAGCCTCACAGAAGCCGATACAGTTACCTGGGAAACCTTGTTGCGTTCTTTTGGGTTGATCTGCTTCACACCTCCATCCACTTGCGTGGTCCTCCATCTTCCGCTCTGCAGGTAGCCTTCTCCCTGCAGCCACAGGGAGGTTCTGTCATTGTCTGCTCCCTCAGCATGACTGGCAGAGCTGGGGTTCTTGCACCACTCCCGCAACCAGCCCCTCCTCTGCTCTCTGAGTGTTCCCTTCCCAGCGCTGACCTACCCAACACAACACCAGCAACCCGAGATCTGCACTGGCCACCGTCAACAGCAATGTAAACTCACTTTATTTAGGTGATGTCTGTGCCCATGGGATTTGAGGAACCAAGAGGTGTGAGATGAAGGGTCACTCTCTGTAACCACTGCAGAGCTGCCTGTGGGAGCACCCTTGTCCATGCCTGCCTGCACCAGGCGCCAGGACAGCTCTTCTTCTGGGACAGGACAGAGCTGCATCCATACAGAGATCTCCTTACACACCTGTATCAGAAGCCCTACTCACAGCACTTCTGCTTACTTAGGGTTACTTACTTCATGAACCAGGGTCAAGGGCTGATGCCTGCTGACACTGACTTTGGGCTGCTCACCTCTGAGTACGTGAGAGCCCTTTTATGAGGAGATCCTCCCCTTCTCTATCCAGCAGTGAGGTTTCTCAGCTTTTAAAGCCTTGTTTTCCCTCGAAGAGAGAGAAGCTGCTGGAAGCCAAGCAGTGAGGGCACAGAAGTGTTTGTTTGGTAGGTATTATGGGTGGGAGTGATGTGCCAAGGAAGAAAACTGCTTCCAGGGATCTATATATACACGGCTCCCTGAGGTGGGATTACATACAGGCTCATTCCCGGGCTGCCTGTGACACTCCCTGAACATCAACAACCAGAACTGCTTCCAAGCTGCACGTTTTAGTTTCAGAGAGTGGCCTTGAGCAGCTGAGGAAAGATGGGGTTTGGTTGTGGTCCCTGCAAGCACAGAGCATAAGCTGCCCAGAGTCACCACAGTGCTGGAGATTTGCATGCTGCTGGCCCCAGTTCTGCACAGGGCAGTGTACTTTCAAGGTTGACAGGAGGAGGGAAGAGAGAGACACTCCTGGCAATAAAAGGTTTCTTCAACATCTGCTCATCTCCATCACACACAGCGCACATCCTTAGTGGGAGCCAGCAATGCTCCAGCTTTCCCTGCTGCATAGAAATCAGAAACTGCTTTATTTTTCATATCCTGACCAAATGAAAAAAGAGAGCCTTTGCCAGCTGCAACTACAAGTAATTCCCAAAGCCTGAAGCTGGTATCTTCTGGTCCCTTCAAAATCTGTTCCAGCCAGGAGGGTCTGAAGAGGATCCCCAAATCTGCCAGTGGTTCCTGGGAAAGAATTCAGGACTGCAGGATACTCTGAATGGTCCTTTGGCTCAATCTGCCCACCCTGACTGGCACCTGTTCCACGTGGGAGCCCTGTACACCAGCACTGCCTGCAGCTGTCCATCAGCTGATCAATAGGTTGCAGTCACCCTCATGTGCTCCATTTTCTAGCCCCAGGAAATGTGCCATAGAAATCTATACAAGTCAATAGCTCTCTTAATTTTTTTAAATAGAAAAATGCCTGTTTGATTCAAAAATAGATAAATAAACATATGACCTCAACAGGTCATGTTCCTTTCAAGTACCTTTTTTTTTTCCTGTGGATTAGTGAAATAAAACCAGCACAAAATATTCCTCTAAAATAGGTGTTTGAAGATTTGAAGGGCTTTGTTTTAATGTTTCACCTTCAGAAATAAAGGTTGCCATGGAATTTGTTGCTTAAGAGTTTGTTGTGAAAAGTGATAATAATTTTCAAGTGACCTCTATTTTGTCCTTTTAATAAATCTCATTGAATGAATATCACTGGCCAAATGCCCACAGGAGATTCACAATCAACTGAGTACACAGTGGGCCTGCACTGATGTCCTCTCTGAGGGGGTGTTCAGGTACTCTCAGCAAAGCCAAGCCTAATAAATTCTGTAGGTCAAAGCACTTTTTGGTTTTGCAGTTTTGGAAGCCAAGAGGAGAAACATGTTGGGGTGTCAGTTCCCTTTCCCAAATGGGAGACAGAGCTGTGACTTTTGTGGGAGGCAGCCCATCCTGGGCCACATTTTTCCCTCTGTGCAATGCAGATTTTCACATTAACAAAATCTCTATCAATATGAAATTAGGAAGCCCCTTCCAGTGTCCTCATCTTCTCCAGGATTCCCTTTGTTCTTTTGCTCAGGGGCCCTCTCTAGACTTTCCCTTAGAACCCAGGTTTTCCCTGTTTCTTATCTTCTTAAATAATTGTGTTAATGCCCCAGGCATCTGCAGACCCTGGGGAAGCTTACATCAAAACCCAGCCATGACTGTGCCTCCAAAGCTCATCTAAACCTCTCCATGCATTTTTGTCTTCCCAAGGACTTTTTTGTTCTTCAGATTTTTCCATTCCTTGGTGACGTTTGGTATTTCCAGGGCAGATTCTTGGGTTGCCCATTGGGTGCAACTGTAGAGCTAAGCTACAGAGGCTTGTCCTGCCTTGGTCCAGGCCCAGATCCAGCCAGTTGTGGAGTGAATAG
The DNA here is from genome assembly GCA_013399855.1 of Oxyruncus cristatus. Lineage (NCBI taxonomy): Eukaryota > Metazoa > Chordata > Aves > Passeriformes > Cotingidae > Oxyruncus > Oxyruncus cristatus. The sequence goes on from VXAY01004260.1 coordinate 2,889,084, forward strand.
TGAGCTGCAGTCCCAGGGAATGCTGTTGGTGAAGGCAAGAGACATTCTGCCATTACCATCCCTCCCACGGCATGTGGGTGTCCTGCATCCTTCCTGCTATCCCCTTTTACTCCTCTGAGATCCCACTTACTCCTTTGCCTCTTTCAAAACAGAGGATGCTGGTCCTGGTGATCCTTCACTTGCTACCAACAGCACTGTTACAGATGCAGGGAGGGTAGTGAAATTACTGAGAACTGCGCAACCAAGACCAAACCTGGCCCACTGTGTGCAACAAAATTTTCCAAAACACCTTCCCAATAATGGGGCTTGTGAGCCATGTGAAAATCCAACTCACCTATTGTGGGAAATGACATGCTTTATGTGGAGTGGAAAAAGTCCTGTCAGAAATGGACTAGTAAAGAGAATGAAGAGAACAGCCTAAATGCTGTAAAGTCAGAAGTTTTTAATGTTGTTTAACTTGTTTCAATATGGCCTTTTGTATGTTTTTTGCTAAGTCACAGCTTCTTCTTCCCAAAATGCTTTTAGGAAACTGTTATCTCTACTTAGGAATGTGCTGGGAAGATATCTAGAAGTTTTCTTATTGGCCTTTATTAACCCTTTCCTATTGGATGTTAACCCTTACTTGTTATTGGTGGATTCTGTAAACTTTTAGGGTTTTCTATTGGTGTTTTTCTGATCCCTCTGAAGCCTATAAATGACCCCCTCCCCACAATAAACTCTCTCTTGCTCGCCTCTCTCCTCTGGTCTGTGTGGGTCCGTGCTGGGCTCCCTGGGGCCAGGCGGAAGGGGGGCAGTGGGGGAGCATTCACCCACCAGGTGATGAGCTGATNCGGGACGGGACAGTGACTCTGGAGGGTGGAAGTGCTCGGAGACCCCTCGGAACATCGGGAATGAAAAGGGGGGGGGCACATTTCAACAAACGCGAAGAGACCCCCTTCCACAACTCCCAGCTCAACCTATTTTCTAACAATCTGTGTCTTCAGTTGATGAAAATCACAAGGAAAATCCTAAGCCCAAATAAAGGTTAATTTCAGAATAAAAATGTGTTTTAGTCTGAAATTAAAACCTGAACAGGTTTTGTTCATTGATTAAGCAGCAAAAACAACAAACCAGTCATTTTTTCATCTGTAAAAATGTACTGTTGGGCATTTACCTTCAACAGGGTGAAATTGGCACTGAGGCTATTGTGAATACCTGATGCTGTGGGTTAGTACACAACAAAATGCTGCTGTTAGAGTCAGCAGACAGGGAGATGCCAGAGGCAGCATCAGCCTCCCTGAACAAGGCAGTGCCCCGTGCAATGCTGTGGCTGCTGGAGGACTGCCCTCTGCCCACAGCTGTGCTTAGGAGTGTTCCTAAACCCAAGCTGGGCACTGCAAAATATAGGTCTTAGTCAGAAGGGGCAAGGATCTCCTGCTCCCATTGATTTTGATCAGGCTGGAGGAGAGTGACATCACTTTCTGCCATCCCAAAAAATCAGGCCCTTCTGTCGTGGGTTTAGGACCCTAAATTAATTATGCAGGTGGAAAAAGTGGAGTCTGCAAGTGCTGTCTAATCCATGAGGCTGCTCTTCTAAGTTAAGTCTTATTGTGCTTCTGAAACAGCCTTTTAATCTAATAATAGAAGCAGGTCCTAAAATCCATCTCGTAACACCACTTAAGTTACAACTCAACCTGAGATCAGGATTCAGGTACTGAGGACTTGATGTTAGTTAAGCACCTCCCAGAATCCCAACATGGAGCTGTCAGATGAAGTATGTGCCACCACACAACAACTTGCACAAATGGCAAGTAAAAGCTTGTGTGTGTTTTTTGAGAAGCAAATGTTTTTTTGAGAAGCAGCTACTTTCCAGTCCAACCTTAGTCACTCAGAGAGAAATCTCGACTGAGGAGCTCTTAGCATTGCCCTGGGGCCCTCTCTGTCCCCAGATATCAGGGAAGGACCCGGACAGATTCTCCCACAGTCTTTTACTTTAGAATAGGACTAAAAAAAGGTATATTCACGTATGTCTCTCACTTCAATGCAGGTAAACAAGTGAACCCTTAGCATAGCCACAGCATAGCAAAAAACCTTCCTTGGCTGGAAATTTATTTGAAAATCATCTCTTTTATCCCAGTACTCCCACAGGAAAGGAACACCCCAAAACTCAGGGACTGCTTTCATGCCAAGGCCCTCTGCTCCATGAGTCCTCCTCTTCCAAAGGCTGATGGCTCCTGCACATGTGCACTGGCCCAGGGAGAAGTGCCAAATCTGGCAGTGCTCTAGGGTAGCTCCCAGAGGGAGTGGAGCACTTGGGGTGTGTATGTGTGTGTGTGTGTGAATACTGGTAGTAAAGGGGGGCTCCAGAGCCCCAGAGAAATGAGACAGGCGGGGGCAGCTTTCCCTCCTCCCTCCCTGCTCTGCTTCATCGGCAAACAGGGCAGGCAAAAGCCTTCGGCAAGAGGAAGCCCCTGGGACTTTCCTTCGGGCTCCCAGGGAGTTCCTGGTTAAAGGATCTGATCCCTGGAAGGGGTGGTTTAGGGGAGCAGAGGAGAGGGTGGTCCCTTTGCAGGCAGCCCCTCATGCGTGACCACTGGCAAGGGCAAGCGTGTCAGGCAGGGTGAGGAAGTGGCCCTGGCTGCCCTCATCCCCCCAGGGACAACATGATGGCAGGTGGGTTTCCCATAAGTGGAGTGGAAAGCTCTTTATTTAACCTGCACCCGCCACCTGCCCTCAGCCCCAGCCTTGCCTTCCTCGGGAGCCTGCCAGGGCTACTTTTTTGGCAGGCTGAGCCAAATGAAATCTTTTTCAAGTCAAGGCTCCAGGTAACCCTTTCCCGCCTGGGTTGGGGAGGAGCACTTTTCTGAGTGTCAGGGCACCCATCTTGCAGCAGCATGATGGAGCCACCCCCAGACTGCTCCCAGTGCCACCAAGGAGTCTGGACCCCAAGCAAGTCCCAGGGAGCTGGCTCCTCTAGCTGGGGTCCTGCCCCCTCCCCAGTCCTGCTCCGGTCCAGGGATGTCCAGCCCCACCACCCACTGCCCTCACACTGCATCAGCAAGTGATGGAAGAACTCAACCAAATGACGACAAACAACTACATTAAGGGTGTGACAGAATGACTGATGATTTAATGCTTCTTGAAGTTTTTTGTTTCCTTCCACAGGGCATTGGTTTTAAAAACAAACAAAACGAGATAAAATAAATTAATTTATGTACACTTTACATACACTGTGTCACATGGAGCTTTGCAGCAACAGTAACCAGAAATCGTTACAAAATAGAAAGTTACATGGCTGTTGCAGGCCCTCTGCAGCCTGCAACCTAGAAGGTTGTCATCCTGAGCGTGGTTGGCAAAGTGATCATGTAAACATGTTTAGAAGCATTTACGGTGGACAATGGATGGGCCAGCTTCATCGTATTCCTGCTTTGTGATCCACATCTGCTGGAAGGTGGACAGGGAGGCCAGGATGGAGCCACCGATCCAGACGGAGTACTTACGCTCAGGTGGGGCAATGATCTGGAAAAAGCCGAGAGAGCTGAGGTCAGTAAACAAGCCACTGCTGCAGGTGGCAGGCACAGGGGTGTGCACAGCCCCGAGTGCTGTGTGCAGCGGGGCAAAAGAAGGCTGGTCCTATGCCTGTGTCCATTGTGCTCCAGCCTTACCTTGATCTTCATTGTGCTGGGGGCCAGGGCTGTGATCTCCTTTTGCATGCGGTCAGCAATACCTGGGTACATGGTGGTACCCCCAGACATGACGTTGTTGGCATACAGGTCCTTCCTGATGTCAATGTCGCACTTCATGATGCTGTTGTAGGTGGTCTCATGGATCCCTGCAGACTCCATACCTGGGGGCAGAGGGGGGGGAAACAAGCAGGCACAAGTTAATTGCAAAGCGACCTGGGAGGGAAGGGAGAGCTGTCAGGGGAGGAGAGAGGGAGGGGGTCCCACACACCGATAAAGGAAGGCTGGAAGAGGGTTTCTGGGCAGCGGAAACGCTCATTGCCAATGGTGATGACCTGGCCATCAGGCAGCTCATAGCTCTTTTCCAGGGAGGAGGAAGAGGCAGCGGTGGCCATCTCATTCTCAAAGTCCAGCGCCACATAGCACAGCTTCTCCTTGATGTCACGGACAATCTCGCGTTCAGCTGTCAGGGGGGAGCAAAGGCATCAGTGATTGCAGAGGAGGAACCCAGAACGCTTGCACCACCTCCATAGGTCTGCTGGGACTCCAGACCCCCAGCCACACGTGAACTCCCAAAGAGGAGGGCTCACGGGGCTTGCAGCAGGGTGACAGGCTGCAGCATCCCTGAAGGTGCAAGGGTTGGAAGTGAGGGGGAACTTTCTGGAGGAGGGAATAGTGCTTACCTGTGGTGACAAAGGAATAGCCACGCTCAGTCAGGATCTTCATCAGGTAGTCAGTGAGGTCGCGGCCGGCCAGATCCAAGCGCATGATGGCATGGGGCAGGGCATACCCTTCATAGATGGGGACATTGTGTGTCACACCATCACCAGAGTCCAGCACAATACCTAGGGAAACAAGAAGTAGCCACTTGAGAGATGTAGCCCACAAAGTATCCTCCCCTGGGGGGCAGAGCACTTCTCAGCTGTAGAGGACCAGTCCTGGGTGTCCTTGCTGAGGGAAGAGGGGCCAGTGGGACTTTGCACTCACCAGTGGTACGGCCAGAGGCATACAGGGACAGCACAGCCTGGATGGCCACATACATGGCAGGGACGTTGAAGGTCTCAAACATGATTTGGGTCATCTTTTCACGGTTGGCTTTGGGGTTAAGGGGGGCCTCAGTGAGCAGGGTGGGGTGCTCCTCTGGGGCGACACGCAGCTCATTGTAGAAGGTGTGGTGCCAGATCTTCTCCATGTCATCCCAGTTTGTGATGATGCCATGTTCAATGGGATACTTCAGGGTCAGGATACCTCTCTTGCTCTGGGCTTCATCTCCTACGTAGGAGTCCTTCTGACCCATACCCACCATGACGCCCTGCAAGGGAGGAAAGCGGGGGCTCAGCAACCTCTCCACGGGCAATAGCACAGGGCTTCCTGGCAGGACAGGAAGATGGGAAGCGCCGGGAGGCAGCAGGGATCCACCACCACAGCTGTGGCAGGGCTTGAGGGGAAGTTCGGGGGGGCGCTGCGCCGTACCTGGTGGCGGGGGCGGCCCACGATGGAGGGGAACACGGCCCTGGGGGCATCATCCCCGGCGAAGCCAGCCTTCACCAGGCCGGAGCCGTTGTCGCACACGAGCGCGGTGGTCTCGTCCTCGTCGCACATGGCGTCGGCTGTGTCTGCGGGGGCACAGGGCGCAGGGGCTGAGTCTCACGGCCGGGCGGCAGCCGCGGGCAGGGGCGGCGGCGCCGGGCTTACCTGGGCTGGCTGCGGGCTCCGCGTCGGGCAGAGAGAGAGGCTCCCGCTCCTCGCCGGGTCACTCGTGGCCGCCGCGGCCGCCGTCGAGCCTTTTATCGCAGCGGGCGGCGGCTCGACCGGCCCCCAGGAATGCGGCCCCGGCCGTCCCCATATTTGGGCGTCGGGGCCGGCGCGGCCCCGGACCGGCGGTGCCCAAAGAAGGCGCTCCTGGCCCCGGCCCAGGTGAGCCGGGCCCGGCCGTATAAGGCGCGTCTGCTGGGCCCCCCCTGCCACCGCCCGCGGCCGGGGCCGAAATAATCCCCCGGCACCACCGGGCCCGCTAAGGGCAAAGCAGGTGGGGGCGGCCCGGCAGCCCCGGCGGGGCTCGGCGGGGCGGGAGGCGAGGGGTCATCGGCTGTGCGGCCACCACGTGCCAGGGCTTGGGGCTGCCAAGGGAGGGGCTCCCTCACGGGCCTGGCCTGAAGCTACAGGTGAGCCCACGGGGAGAAAGCAAATCGGGAGAGAATGCGAAGTGTCAAGGCAGGTCCGTGGTTTGCAGGTAATACTGCTGCACATGGCGACAGCCCGTGCAAAAGCCACGGCTTCGCATACCAAGTTAAGCCGTCCATCGTTTCTTTGCTGTGGTTTAAAAATGGAAAATAAATGCACAGGATAACATCTGTCAGACCAATGCCTGAAGAGAAGCCCTGTAAAGCATTAATCCTGGTCTGATCCCAGCAGCCTGACGTAGCTGTGAATGCTGGTGCCATTACAAGTGTCCATTGCTGGCTTCTGAGCTCGGCTGGGCAACACGGGAATCCTTCAGCTATCCCTGTGGCTCACCCTTTCCAAAAGGAGCGTGGTCTCACCCACAAGTCATCTCTGACGAGCTGAAGGTACAGCTACAGGTATTTAAACAGAGATTCCATATAGAACACTTCGGAGATTTTATAGAGACATTTCAATTACCAGTGGAAAGAGGACATAGTAGTACAAGCAGATTTGCAGCCCTGACACTATGTTGATATAAACCAATCTTTGAGATCTGCTCTGACAGCACAACTGGCCAAGGGTAAATCCTTCTAAAATTTAGGGAGTCAGAAGAGGAGGAAGAAGGAATAGCAGGTCAGAGGCACTCATGCTGTGAGGAGTCTCCTGCAAGTAAGGGTATTTCTGCAGGTGATTTCCTCTACTGCAAGGCACAGCAGACAGCTCAACTGAGAAGCAGACCATTTTTTTTCTCCTGTTTAACTTCTGCATCCTGCAGCTTAGCAGCACCCCTCTTTACGTCTGGCAGCTCTCTACTTTCTTCTGCTAGATTTTTAATTCCTGCAAAGTTATTGTATTAAAGTACGCTGAGTATAAAGAGTGCTCTTCTCTCATCCTGTTCCTCAACTGTATTACTCTTCAGTTCCAGCAGTAAAAAAATCGGAAGCCTGAAAACACTTAAAGGCATCGCAGCCACTAAAGCTATTTAGAGAACTGTAGAGCTTCGTTGTGCTTTCCAAAATACAGTCAGTTGTGTCAAATCAAGTAACAGAAACCCAAGTGTAGCTGAAAGATAAACATTCTTAATTCTTTAGTGAAACATGATGCAAGCATAAACCCTCTCTATCCCTTCTGTTCCCATTTATTTTCTCTCTACCCCAATCTAGTTTACAGCAAAATGCCCAAATGGCAATGTTAAATTCTTCCAGTTCTGAGTAAAATATCATTTTCTGCTGGTAGACGTGATGTTTATCTGGATTCACTAAATGAATGTGTGTTTTGTCCCAAGTCAGAAAACAACGGGAGTTAGTTTCCAGTACAGAGCTGGGCACAAAGATCACTATTCCCTATGTGTAGCTTCTGAAATTGATCACAAATGACAACTGATAAACTTTCCTGCTGGCAACAACAAAGGATAGAAGTATGTACGTCCTGTACTGCGCACGCTTTCCATTACTGAGATAATAACTATTTAAGAAACAACATATACTTCCTTATTCAAGAGGAACTATCCATGCTCCTTAGGCCGTTGTCCCAAGTTTATTTGTTTTTGTTACACTTGGAAACAAGCGAGAGCTCTGGCATGACCTTCCATAAGCAGTGGTAAATGAAGGCATCCTCCCTCTGCAGTAATCTGAGACAGAAGTTCTGCACCAACACAGCTTATTACATAACGAAGTGGAGGACAGAGAAAAGGAATAATCCCGAATCCCAGCCTCTTCAAACTTCCCAGCGGAATAGAGAACCAGCTCAACATTACTAGTACAAGAACATTAAACATCAGTTCAGACATGGAAGTTATTTTAATGAGGCTTTATTTAAGTAAACTCATTGCAAGTAGCCTTCTGTTTTGGCAATAGTCAGATGGAAAGCCGTTGTGCTAATGCCAAATGCCTTCCAACCAAGCAGTAAAGCAGTTGAAAAGCCTTCGTTTCCCAAAAACCTGGAGAATGCTTTTACACCAAGCACAATAAACCCATCCCAGCAGAGAAGCTGGGCATTTTGAAACAGACATATAAACCAGTATGAAGAGAAATGCCTGCTTCTGGAGCAAGCTTTCCAGGGCTTGCCCTGCCACTCCTTACAGAATACAAGTATCTGGTGAACAGTCTAGGAAGGGATGATATATCCCCAGTGTTTTATGGTGGACAGTCAGTTAAAAGGATTCCTCTTAAAGCAAAATTTATGAGTCTAGTAGAAGCTCAGGTAGAATATATTTCAGTAAAGGGTGGCAATCATTTATAATTCTCTATCTCCCAAAACCCCGCGAAGTTTATGAACATGAAACCATCCTCAAAGTGACATCTAAGAAAACAAGTGGAAAGCTTTAAATGACCCACTCCTTTGAAGCCATAGCAGGGAGATACGCTCACACTTCTCAGCCATGCAAGACTGCAGAAGTGCAAAGTTCGCTGCTTAGAACAGTCTAAGAAGATGACTGCTAGTGCATTTCTTTCCCATATTAGTTAGAACCTCTAGATAAATCTATTCTTCCAAACATGTTCAGACTCTCAGCCCAGCTTACTGTATTAATACAGGGAGGAGGGGAAGCCACGGAAGGGGAGCTGTGCTTTTAAAACTAGAAACTGGATTCTCTTCAACGAATTTAACTTCTGACCTTCTCAGCTGTTAGATCAAGTTGTTGCAGCAGGCATGGAGCCAGACAAGTAAAACATAAGGGCATGCAAGTTGCTCTGCAGCCACTGTGACTCTTGAGCTACATGCAAAAGAAAGGTGCAACACATCAGATTGCACTAACTTTTATATAAAGATTAAAACCTGCTGCCAATCACGGTAATTAAAATAGAAGTTAAAAGGATTTTTTTTTTTTTATTATTCTCATGTCAGAGATAACTAACTGGGGCAGCGGGGTAAAAGAAAAGAGAAAATTAGTAGCATCTATCAGTAGAGAACAAGATGTGGAGTAAGGAAGATCCTGCTGGACTCCCACACTATGGTAACTGCTTTCCAGGTTTCATCTGAGCTTAGGCGTGAGCAGTTGCTGTGAATGACGGCACGATGAGCTGCTAATCTCATTTTTACACATATTCTAGAAATAGCGTAAATGGAAGTTAAACAGACACAATATTAAAATGTTTTGAAAAACTTTAACCTTACAGATATAAACTGCAAGAATGGTATATTTACCGGACCAGAGAACTCTGAATGAGAACTGTGCTTTATTCCTTTCTGTCACAGACAAGCTGAGTGATCAGTGACAAGCCAGCTATCCTTTCTGTGCCAGTAACCTTTAATGCAACATTGCAATTAGCTAGTTTCTACAGCACAAAGTGTACAAAGAAAGAGCATAGTTCTCCAACAGAGTAACCAGTTGTTTCTTAAGTAAGCTATGCAGTCATCCAGCATTAATGTTTTCAGCGTTTTCTCTGAGCTGAAATCACAGTCCCAGTGGGGGTTGTGACAGTAGAAGTTTCCCCACTTCCTGCACTGGGTCCCACATTTCACCTTGTGTGCCTGCGTATCTTCTGAGTCTCAGGCAGGACTCATACTAATGAAGACACAGAACAAAACAGAGTTTATGAAAGGCACGGAAAAAGAAAACTTTATTTTGCCTGAAAACACAACTCTGGCTCCCCTGACTAAAGCATCAATGTCTATACATTTAAGACCAAGTATATTACTATTACTCATATAGACTTTAGCACAGTGTTAGCAAAAAAACAAACAAAACATAAAGTATAAAAGCATTCAACAGTTCTTTAGAACAAAATATTTAAAAAACCAGTGAGAATCATGCTTGTCCCTGAACGTAGAGTTCATAGTTTGCTTTTAACACAAATTCGAAGTAAGCATTGTATTTCAAGTTGCCAAGTTCATTCGCTTGTAGCAAGTCCTTCACCTCTGGTAAATATTCACTTAACTGGACTCCTACAACACAAAACCATTTATTACAACACTGATAAAAGTACTTTTCATTTGTAATTAAAATAATTTTTAAGCAAACACCTCTACCTGCCTTACAGTCAAATTACTCTTCTGGAATTGGGAAGGTCTAATTCTATCATACACATCAAGAAATACAATAAAGCTTAAGCAGCCTGTAAAACTGAGTTTAAAAAAACAATAATTTTTACTTAAGCAGAGCTCAGTAATTTAATGATTAAACCTCAAATCCAAGCTTGACATAACCCTTCAACAAAACAAAAATAAATAATAAATAAAGAAAAGGAAAGAGAAAAGAAAGCTCAGTCAAATAACAAACATGTATCAGTTGCAACAGTTCAATTTAGGGTGTGAGGAAGTGTTTAGGAAGGAAACTGACAGGACCGGACACACAAAACCAGAACTGCTCTGAAAAACTTCATTTTTCTATTTTCCACATGGAACCTTCTCTCTTTTGAAAAAAGTTCATATGCAGTAATATTTAAAGCAGACTTTGACTCCCAATTGCGTTCTTCCTCTCACTTCCTCCTGCAGCTGTAACTTCCGTGGTTACAACTTCCTATGGTAAGCTTCAACTGGAGAATGGGAAGGGGTTTTTTTGTTTGGTTGGTTGGTTGGTTTTTTGTTTGTTTGTTTTGCTTTTTTGCTTTTGGAGAGAGCACACAAAACCATTTTAGTTCGAACAGATTAAGCTCTTCTGAGTGACTGTCAATTAGTTATTAATCCTGTATCCTACAGAAGATATGAATTTAACTCCAGAAGACCTACTTTACTGTACTGTAAGAAACTGCTAAAAATCTGATAGGTTTTGAGCAAATATTTTGAGGGTACTAAGATTATAACCAGATTATAACCCAGGAATCTGCTCAAATCTTACTTACCTGAACATTTTACGGAGATAGAACTAGCTCCATATGATTTTATTTCTCTAGTGGAATGCATTTTCATTACTATGAGAATTTATTATCACTACTTCTTACATATTACTGTTCATCTTAAGCAGCTTTTGAAACAACTAAGCAATTTCAGACCCTTCAATTACATTTAAGTCCACTTTACCTTCTTTCAATAGCTTTTGTAGTATTTTCACAAATATACTATCTTTAGATGCTTCAATTGGATCATCTCTACCATCTGAACAGGACCATCTGCAAGTCAAAGAATAATCGGGGAAGAATTGCACAGATGAAATAAAATTAAAACCAACAAGAACAAAAAACACAGGAAAATTTGATACATTATCAAAGGTGATTAATACACATCCTCATGGAAGCATTATGTACGTGGCCATAGCTCAAAGCAAGAGCCTTTTCTATCTTTGTCAGTAATTCTTTATTCCAAGACTAAAACTGCAATGAAATTACTTTACAGACTACTATAATGTAGTCTAGTTAGGAGGACAATAGAAATTCCCCTCCTCTAAACCATAAAAAAACCTCACAAACAACATTATTTCCTTGATAAAATAAAACTATTGTCCATCAAGGTAAGAATTACCTGTTCTCAGTAATTGTATTTTATGTTTGAGATTATGAAAGTATTGCTTATTTTTTTTTTTGTAGAATAAAGGAAAAGAAGCAATTTACCCAAACCAAAACAAAAAGAAAACACTGAGAAAAAGAAAAAAACATTGTAAAATCTAAGTTGCAGGCCTGTAACAGCACACACAGACAAAAAACTAAGTTTGTCTTTTTTGTGTTAAATGTGAAAACTCATGAATGCCAGTCTCATCTGTGATACAAAAAATCCCAAACAGATTTTTCCAAGAGAAAGATAAATGACAATTTTTCATCCTTTCAGAGCTTTATATGTAGCAGTTTTAAGTCAACACCAACCTAACTTGTTTTGCTGTGGTTCTAACCTTTCAGTTGTTAAAATTTCCTGTCCCAAATGTTAAGCTGCCAAACAAAACCAGATCTCGCATCACTCCCTAAACTACCATGGGCCAGTGGGAATGTGCTTGCACCAGATCTGGACCTGTCTCCCTGAAGCTATTACTGACAAATCCTCTGTACTTTACTGAAACCATGGTTATATCCTGGATGTCACTTCAACTCTTAAATATCTAGGATTTCATCCTTAATTCTACTGGGAAAAACGCGAGGAAAGGAGGGAGGGAAGGGAGTAGGGGGATTTTCTCCTCTTAGGCACAGAGGAGGAGAGTGAGGACTCTATCAGAACATCAGGAGCACACCCAGCAAGGCTCTCAATCCTACCTGAGAACCTCACCACCACCTGTAGCCCTTAACCTAGAAAACAGATGCCATCCTTGAAAGTAGGTATTGTAACATGTCGAACATTTACTTCTGCACACAGACGAAAAGTTAACACTACCTCTTTTGAAACAGCAATCAACCTCTTTGTAAAGCCTTTGTGAGCCTTGTTAGACTGGAAACTCAACTTGGGGCATCAAGTTTTCTGAACACTGTTCAGTCATCTCAAATTGCCTATGGTTAGCTACCAGAGTGGCCAAAATCTTATCAGCTTTATGTATGTTTGAACAGTGAAAATACTACAATTCAAAATATTCTTGGCCCAGGGAAGATGGGTCATAAACCAATTGGACTGGTGTCATGCAGGAGTTCTGGATTCTTCTGTCTCTAAAGTAATAGGAAGGGAACACTTGGAATATTGTGAACCTGTTTCAGCATATTATTTGTGTTGTATGTGGCCATAACTTAGTCATGCAACTAGAAATTTATTTTCTAGAAACCACCATCCTTTGGAATCTATCCTATGTACGAATGTGAATCCAAATGCTGCTTATTTCAGTTTTAATCACAAATGGCACAGTGCATTTGGATTGTATTCTCTCCTCACCTTTCTTTCTTGTGTCCCTCTTGGAACACAGATAGGACTTAGAGAAGCTGAAGACTTCTGAAACTTAAAAGAAGAGGGAGGAAATGCCATCTGAGTTATTTAACCTGGGAGAAAACAGTACCACTGTTTGAGGAGAAGATTCTCCCGACCAATTGGTTTCAGCCTGTATTTGGTTTTGAATGTCCCTAAGTGTGGCTCTTCTAAGCAGTACTGAGGCTTTGATCCCTTCCAGTCATGAATGCAGCTTTAACTCTAAAAGATCATGAACTTGTCAATTGATCGTGAACTTTTGTCACCTGGCCGAAATCAAGTGAAATAAAGGCTTGCAGGGAGTGACCTCTGCACATGTTGCTCTTATTAGAGAGCTTTTATTTGAGATGCTTCAAATGAAAAAAAAAAAAAACTTCAGCGTGGGTCACTTCTTCTACCTCAGTAAAGGGTTCAAGAATAAAAGCTGCATGGCTACATTTTTGTGTCAGGTGCCAAGAATGCATTGTAGGTTGCCAGTGAGATAAAAGAACAAAGTACTACAAATTTTTTTTGCTAGGGGTTCACTTTACAAATAAGAAGATACATTATATTTTCCTAACCTTATACTATGAAATTCAGTCTTTTTGGTGAGTTAAAGAATAGTACATTACAGTGTAATTCTGGAGAAGCTAAGTCACAAATACTCCTAGTACTTTATATTCATACTTACCCATCTCTTTGGAGAGCCTTACAGAGAATTTTAAGTTTAAGATCATTTACATCCACTTCCTCTTCCTTCAATTCATATATGGAGAAAAAAACCAGGGAAATTAAAATTTTAAGGTTTTTTACAAAAGAAATAATCACTTTGTCCCACAGATTTCACCAATGACTTAGATCCTTCCATCACTGAACACAGTTTTCAACCCACGCTAAAAAAGATGATCTGATCAGACTGTTGAAACACCAAACACGGTTTGCTTCTATCTGAAATCATGGCTCAGACTTTCTACATTACCACTTGACTGCTGAAGACCAACTAACTCAATTTTAAAAAGGGCATATTTTAAAATACCAGTTTGTAACACACTGTATTCCAGACAAGTTTTATTTTACCATGTGCTAAATGGAGACTGGAGTTACAGCTCTTTTTCCAGTGTGGCCAAGCTAATTAGTGTGCATTAGTGTCCACATTAGGAAACATGTTTTATGAATATATCAGTAAATGACTTCAAAGATATACACTTGATCTGGAAATGCATCCCCTCCACTGCACAGAAACTCCAAGGTAATTGGTGTCAAGCCCCTTTTAAAATATAATGTCAGAATAAAGACCGTATGTTTTTTCCCAGCTCTTGATGTCCTGAAGCATCATATCTACTTTAAATTCCCCTCAAAAGAGATAAGGCAAACCATGAACCCTTGAATTTTAAAGCCTGGAAGCCAAAGGATGGGTCCCAAATTTATGCTTACACTTTTGTAAGAGAAAAGCAGGGAAAACAGCTGGTTTTTATACTCTAAATCACCATCTCCAATTCGTGCTGAATGGTTCCACATAAATTGTTACAAACATAAATATCCGTGAAAAAAATAGTTGGAAAAAAAAGCAGACAGCAAATCTGTGGTTCAATGTTTTTTACGTGGTGGTGACTATCCCACCTTACCTCATGACAACCAGAGAAATTGCCAAGAGGGAAGACAAAAGAACTAAACTACTAAAAACATACAATCTTTGTCCTGTTTGGAGACAGCCCGTAGGGAAGCAAGGCCTAAAAAAGAAACTATAGACTATAAATGGGAAGTGAAGATGAAGAGTGTCATTTTTCTTAAATTATCTAAACCACATTTGGCGTTAAGCCTCCAGTGACTTAAAAACAAACTGAAAAAATACATCAGGGGTTGTTTTAATTACCGTACACTAAGCTAGTATGTTATTTAACTGCAGATGCACCATCCTAGCTCAAATAACAATAAAAAAGCCTCTAGGTTACAAATCCCTCAAAAAGTTTTCTTACCTCATCAATATACTCCAGCAGATCAAGTGCTTTCTTGAAGTCATATTCATTGGCTCTTCTGTTCTCATCACATATGTACATCTATGACATGAGAGATTAACGTGGAGAACTATTTTTAGCCTACAACTAATGTAACTGGTATCACAGACAACTCACTGTGTGAAGACCACCATGTATTTTCCATTTACATGACCCTATCATGAAAATATGTCTTGATTCAACTGCAAGTATTTTTGCACCAAGGAATATACTTAAGGTTTTAGAATAGCATTCCACCTACATGACAATGGTCTGTGGAAAAACGATATTGGATATAAGGCTGATAGGTTTCAAATTTAAATGCCATTTAAGGCTGTAACATTCCTGGACTATTGCAGCCAGAGCTCAGCTCCACAAATAAGCTCTCAGAATTATTTTGGTAATTAAACTCAAAGCAGTACTTACATTTGCTGCCTATCTCCTTTTAAAAACAACAGGTTTGCTCCCAGTATTTCCTAAACCCCGATTCTAAATCAGTACTTCAAAGGAAAATTAACAGTAACACTCTTTTAATTTACACTTTGCAAACTTCATTCTCTCATTGCAAGCTGCAAGTGTGAACGTTGGTTTGACAATAGAGAGAATTCACACAGAAAACTGGTGGTTCCAGCGCTTGCCGAGTCATGAGTGACACTACCTACTCTTCCCCAGTTCCACAGATAGCCTCATTTAAAGACAGAGGTAATGACTTCACAATCTGCTGTTAGCAGTGTTCTAAGAAAAAAAAGCGTGCTTTGGATTTTCCACAGGATAGCAGAAAAATAAGCAGTNATTAGCAGTGTTCTAAGAAAATGAGGGGAATGTAAACAAGCGTGCTTTGGATTTTCCGCAGGATAGCAGAAAAATAAGCAGTTCCAAAACTGACACCGAGACAGGACCTGATCTTCTTTTAATGTATCGCTTTTATTCATGGAATACTTTTTGTGTGCATCACTGGATGCTAAAAATATGTGGCCAACAAGGCAGAAACAGTAGGGCTACTGGTTCCAGGCTTTCACCAGAAAGGGGTGTGGAAAAGAAGTCAGCACTGTTAGTGATCCCAGCACTGAGCAGCAACAACAACACATTGTTGTTTCGTTATGGCTTGGGTTTTTGTAAAAGAAAACAAAAGTAGAAAGATTTCAGGCACCTCTTTGAAACAGGTGACCAAAAGCCTCTTCCTGCATCTAGTCCTTCCTTTTTCTATTTTGCAGCATCCTTCTCCACTAATGTAGAATTCTTTGTTCATTCTGCCTTCCAAGTTCTTTCCTATCAAAAATGTAAATGAAGGTAGAAACTGTCTCACCTCCAAAACCTGGCTTAGACCAATAAACCAGCTTCTGGCACTGATTTGATTTGCTTTTCCTTGTAGTAGCACTCTAAAGAGCACATTCAACAAGAAGAAATTTGCACTAAAAACCAGAATTCTGAAGTTTGGTGCCAGCAGAAACTAAGCAAAGTTAAAACAATTCATACATTGGATCTTTAGGTGCTTAGCAAGTCATATGAGGGATAAAGGCAGTGATCTTCTCATTTATTTTATCAACAGAGGCAGAAAACATACTGGAACTTTACCTGATGAAGAAAACCTTAGATACTTACATCAATGAGCTGAGATGCAGACAACACTGGCATATCATTGAGGTTCAGCTGTTTCTCTGCCAGTAATTGTTCGGGAAGTGTCTCCTGATGCAACAAAAAGCGCTCCTGCTCTGCTATTTCTTGTCATTTAAGGAAATGAATGTTTCATGTTATTAAGATGTAATAATAAATTTTGTGGCACAATAGTAACTGTCAACTCACAGTATTATTCAAGTCTACAAGTGTTTGTTATGAAGCATTCTGTTTGGACACTCAGCTACATTCCTGAAGCACAGAAACACTTCCACTTCGACACTGCCATCCTGGTAAACTAGTTTTTACTTTCCACTCATGTTCCCAGTGTAATGAAGATGGATAACTACTTTTTTCCCAAAACAATGAAACGAATACATAGGATTGGATGGAAGCTCTTGCACTATGCAGGAAAGTAAGTTGGTTGTAATTTTCAAGAACTACCTTTTGGCTGAAGACATGTAACAGGGACTTGTTCCATCTCATGAATTATTCAATTTTTGACTGTTTTATATTTGCCGGCATGATCTGCTTCAGAGCCAGAAACTTATTAAGCTAAGACAATCAAAACGGAATAGCATCAGCCACACTATATGAACCTTGCCCTTCCCACTTAGTTCCACTGCATGGCAGAATGCAGAAAATAACTCTAAGGAGCATTTTATCTGTTTAAAGGAATAAGCAAAATGTGGCAGGAATAATTATTCTTACATTATTAATAGGAAACTGATACACAAAGAGCTTAAGTTTTAAAAACTGTATCATGTATCACACAGAAATGTGCAGCAGAGTAAAGTCCAAAACAAATCTTGAGTCCACTAGCCTACTGACATAAAGCTTTGACTTTCTCATTTTTCTACAGTTTTCCTATTTAAAGATGAGATTCTTCACATCTGCAGAGGTGTTTTCAAAGTGATAAAAAAATAAATTTAAACTTCAAGATTTCATCTAATGTTATAACTTAAAAGGCAAATAATACCTTATTACTGTTACGAGCTAAAAGTAATTTGTAGGGTCTACTTAGTTAACATAATTACTATAAGGTTTTTTCAACAGGATTTAAGAACTGTACATAAGACAGATGGATAAATACACAGATAAATAGAAGTAAGCTTCAGCAGTAACCTCAAGTCATATTCCAAAGCTCCCCCCTGGTGGCCAGAGTTGCTGTTTCACAAATTCACAGCACATGTGCTGCACAAACTGGTTTTCAAAGGCATAGGAGTAACAGAGTAGTGAAACTGTTGCATTTTGAAGCAGAATAAGTATTCCTAATTTTCCCATTCACAACCATTCAGTTAGAGCACCATGAAGCACTGTCAGGGTAACCTTTCCAGATACAGAGATCAAGATGCTGAGAAAGCACTTCTTGATCACAACTGTAGGGATTTGCAGGTACATTATTGCAATACAACACAGTTACTGTATTTCCTTGTACAGCCTAAGAGCCTCAGGACTTGAGAAGAATTCAAAGTTGAAAGCCATTCAATAAACAGAAATTAAATAATTTTTACCTTGCATCTGAAACATAAAATGCAGATTCACAAAGACACATTCAGTGTGAACGGTTTACAAGTTGCAGTCACTTCAGAATTGCCTAATTTCTCAAAGTACTATGTAGGTTGCTATTTATGCCAATATTTTACAGGTTATCAGAAAAATTGAAAAGGTACAGATTTCCCATGCTTGCAGTCCTAACTCACAGGTGAAAGAGAATACTGAGGTTACTGCCTCATGCTGTCTTCCTTGTGCTTCCTAAAATGAGCAAAATCATCAGCCCATTTATCCTCACCACATTAAGTTAGAGCCCTCAATGTAACAGATTAACAATCTGAAAAATTAACGTGATTCTAATTCAAGAACTTAGTCTGTTCTTTACTTCGTCCATTTTATTTCTCACCTTCTATTTTCTCTTGCAGTACGTCTTCCGAAAAGTCAGATGCAAGTGCAGCTAATTTGCTCAAGCCAAGAAGTGTTTTCTTCTTCGCAAAATATCTTGTCTCCATATTTGCTAAAGTCTGCAATGTTCTGTGAGCCTAAAATTAAGAAAGATGCTGGAAATCAGTTTTATAAATTAAGATCAGAAGGTTAAGGATTTTACCTGAACAGCAGTCTCACAGCTATTTACTATTTGTAATACTATAACCCCCATTTTTAAAAGTTGTACAATTTGCATAATAAAGCTGCATTATACTCTTCAGGAAGAGACAAAGATCTCCCCCCTCCAACAACACTGAAAGAAAAATCTTTTCAGTACTGATCAAGGAAAACTACCTTATGATCAAAGGACAAATTGCAACTTCATCTATTGTATCTCTGGGATCCAGTTTAAGGCTTTGCAATAAAAGCCAGGGAAATATGCTATGACAGAACACTTCTGCATGCAGATTGATTTACCTGTTAATTTGGGAATCTGAAAACACTGAATTATGGTATAACTGCTGCAGTAAACAAATAGATAGGCAAGAATTTACTTGTCTATCAGACAAAGGAACAAAGTTCCTGAGCACTTACTCAGAAATAAACTACCTAGACTGAATTAGTAACGTATTTTAGAATCCCTGCCCCCTCTTCATAGGGCTTTGCTGTAACTCAGAAAACCTCAATTGACACAAATGTAGTACAATAATATTCTCAGTGTTGTTTTGCTTGTTTTGGTTTTGGTTGGGCTTTGTGGGTGGGTTTTTTTTGTTTAAGGGACATATGGTATTATCAACTTAAAATTTGCAGAAGGATGAACATTTCTATGCTTTGGATGCTTAAATATGCAGTTGGATTGAAAGAAACCATTTTTGTTTTGAAATAGTTTAACTGCTAAAGTGAAATACACTTTTAAGTCTGGCAGAAGGAAGGAAAGAATAACCAGCAAGAAGAGGAAAAAGAATAACTGGACAGCTTAGAAAGCAACAACGGATCACGTTTAAAACAATGTCACATTAATCTAATCATATGCACATTTGCTATTATAAAGTACTTTTAAACTATGCATGTAAGTGATTAATCAATTTTTTACTTTTGTGACACCTTCAAATTGGCTGGCCTAATGAAATTAGTCTTGAAATAGAAGTTTCAGTTTTTCCCTCAACGGATAATCTTATAATGCTATTGATATTCCCTGTAAACACCAAATTCCACTGAAGTAGTGATCATGTACCCAAACCAAACTTCCTTGGTAAAAAATACTAGCCACCAAGAAGGGATGAGCATGCCTAACTTCCATTACATGGTGCAGTGGCTTAGATGATATACCAGATGGCACCTGAAGGAAGGCTTTTGGTACTCCATTAATTAGCTGTGTCATCTCTCCCCAAACTCCTGTAGATAACCTGTCTTTTGATGATGAAGAGTCATAACTAGATAACTTGCCCACTTGAATACGTACTTGACCTGTTTAATATGTGATATTTCAGTTTGCTTGTATTTAAGGAACCTCACCTTTTGCAAATCCTGACTGTTGATTTCATGTAACCAGCTCAGATGTTCATGAGCTTGCAAGAAACTGGCCAGCTGTCCGTGCTGAGCAATAGGCTGAGATAACAGCTTCCCTCGTTTTCCTTTTTCTAGATACCAGCGAAACAGGAAATCTGAAAAATTCTGAAAATAACAGAAATACGAACACATTTTAACTTACATTTCAGTATCTTGCTTGTCTACTACAACAAAATGCTTTATAAAATAAAGTGGAAAGAAAGTAGTAAGGACCTGCTTAATAAAACCAGACACATACAACGCAAAATACAGTGGTGATCAAAAAACATAAGAGCCCTGCTAGAACTCATGTTTAAAGAATTCATGAGCTACTCTGCAACAGAAGCTGATAAACAAAGAATCCTTTAGTGGAAGCAAAGGAAATACCAAATGTAAATTCTTCACATTAACACACAAGAATAGAAACAGGTATCACATCAATCACAATTCTTGTTTCATTTTCATACTTGCTCCTTTGCCCTCCTCAAAACTCCATGCTTACTGTTTCCTTTCATAATTAAATTTACTTCTACTGTCACTGGTTTTGAATCATTCCCTCCTATATCCAATCTTACTCGAGCACTGTTAAAAAAACTTTTTTTTTTTTTTTTTTTAAAAAACACCCTGTTTTATCTTCAAAACCTTCAATGTGAAATAATTAATCAGGATTTATGTTTGAGATTTTTCAGCATAATTTTAGAATAATGCTACATTTTACTGCATTAAAAATTCTAAAACATTAAGTTTGAAGAGGCCATCAGTCTGATAGTCTATCCATTAGCCACACCTATTTCTTTTCAGGAAGTCTTCAATTTCCCCTTTAAAATAAAGCATGTGAAAAGGAAAAAAAAAAAGATAATTTATCCCCTTTGGCAGTCAGTCTGAGTATTTAAGCCTCACTGTTGAAAAAGTTTGCTATAATTTGTGTCCATTACTGCTACTTTTGTATTTTCTTATCAAAACAGCCTTTCTGTACTGTCTTTATTAGGAAACATGTAGACCACAGTCGTTGTGAAAATCTAAACAAATTGATCTCACCAACTCTTAAATTAAGAACCTTTTGTCCCAGTCCCACTCCCTTCAAGTAATCTCTACTGCCTTTCCTTAAGCTTTCCCATATTTCATCACACTTGTAAGATTTTACACTGGGCTTTAACAGACACTGGAAAAGCTGTCCAAAAGGTAAATAGCAGGACAGCGAAATAAACGTTAAAACAACACCCTACCTTAAATGTTAAAACAACACCCTCTTAACTGATTTTATACATTATATTTATACATTAACTACTTCTCTATTTATACATTTAACAACCTTTTTTTTTTGGAAATTATCCTTAATTTTATATTACATCAGTTTAATAAAACAACAGTACACTGACAACAGCATCTCAGAGAAGAAGTCACAAAATGCTGAAAAACGTTAAGAGATAATGTGCTTGAGGCACTAAAAAGGACCCACAAAAAGCCACTACCCGTGCAGCTAGTACCCGTATTTCTGCTGACCTGCTTTGCAGTCTCAGGGTAAAATATTCCACTGAGTATTTTACAGTGAATGTTGACTTCAATTTTCCACATTATCCATATGTGTATATGTAAATACATATGCATAAAAAAAAAACCCACAAAAAACCCCCCACAAAACCAAACAATAAATTTTGCAACATTTCAGGTGCAAACTTACTACAAAACACTATCTAAAGGACAAAAGAAAAAAAAAAAAAAAAAGACTTACCTGATCTGCAAACTGAGTCATGTAACGCTGCAGTCTGGCCTGGTTGTCTGTCTGCTCGCACATCTGCACCAGGATATCAAAGTCGCAGTACTTCTCGGCTAAAGCAGCTGCCATCTGGTACTGTCCCAGGGAAACTAAGTAACCAAGAAAAAGAAGTTATACCAGACACGCTCATCTTTGCCTGTAAGAGAATGACCCAGGGCAGAAACCAGAAGAATGAAAACAGGTTTCAAGTGTTCACATCGAGGACATACACATTCCCAAAGAAGCATTCCTCTACTGCATCCATCTCCTGGTCCATGTGCAAGATCAATACCTACCACCTCTGTCCCACAATACAAGAGGAAAGGAAGGAATACTAAATGGCCAGTATATATATATATATTTCATTTTCTCAGAAAGGTAGCATCACCTACTTGTCCTGGGAGAGGGGATCCCACCCATGACCTAATATCTGTAATAACGGCCACTTAATTACATGAAGTGAAAAAACCAGCAGGTAAAGGCTTTTGATAAAGAACAGAATACATAAAGACTACTGGGCTTGTATTAAAAAGATATTACTTAGAATCCTTCTTTTTGGTTTCATTAAATATGTAAGAGTTAACAGAATACTCGGTTTTGTTTGCAAGGAAATATGAGCCTTAGATTTAACATAATGATACAAAATGTATTTATAAGCTAACAGAGCCCATGAATGTCAGTAAAATTGGGAATGAGAACTTAAATTTTCAAAGGAATGCTCAAGAATGATTATTAGATTTTTCTACTTACATAATGTGTTTCATTCTAAAGAAATTAAAATGTGTTTACTCCAAGTTAATTCCACTTAAAAAGGGAGCTTTTCTGTCACTTATTCAATAAAGACTTCATCACATCCAACATATTAAACAATAGGTATGATTATTAAATAATCAAGATCCCAAAAGTAACTTTTCCCTGAAAAACACTAAACAAGCTTTCAGGCATGTAAGTTTATCTCAGCTTGCAACAATGTGAACATTTCAAGATCCATTTATAGGCTATATTCATCCAAGTGACATATGATAAAATCCTGCCAGAAAAATATAACAAGTTAGCAAAAGAAAAAAATTCAAGCAGAAGCATGTCTAATAAGAGGTATATACCTCTTCTTCTGCAGTGGATGCAGTCTTGGATGCAATCCTGTAATCTGGTTTTATTTTGTAAGTATCTCATTAAATCATAAAAACAGTCACTTATACTCCAAAAGCAAATGTGCAGAACAAACAGAATTCATACACAGAGGCCATTTACTCTATCAGACCTGTGTCATTCCTTCATTGAATGGACCATTTAATCCTTACATTAAAGAAAACAGGCGTCACTTACGGAGAGGAGACAAGAGTTCTGATCTTTTCTGGACATATTCCATTTCCAGATTGCTATACCGCTCCTGATCAGCCAGGCGATCCACAGACTTGAGCTGGCAAACGTAGCCATCCAGGAAACAATCCAGCAGTGCCACCAGCTGCTCAGCCACAACGCTGCGGAGGTTACTGTCCACTTGGGGATACACCACCTTCAGGATGATTCCATGCTGACGTGTTATTGCTGCACGAACGCCACTGGATGCTTGGGAAAACAACACAGTGAACATTAAAACAATAAACCTACCACCACGGCAATCTGTGCTGAAGTGTAAGAAAAACATTAGTAAGTGTAATTAAAAAAAGCAGATGGAAAAAAGCTAATAAATGTTTAAATTTTAAAAATCAAAGCAATACCCCAAAAAACACCTATTCCCATCTACCTTACATATTAAAACTGGCCTAGATGTGATAAACAAAAAAACACCCCCTGAACTACACAGATCTACACTATCAATACCAGCTCTTCTTCCAGAAGAATCAATCGCGTGAACTCTAAGCAAAGTAAGAGAATACATAGAAGGAAAAGGCAACTTTTTTCAACATGATTTAAATACTTCAATGTAATCATCAAAACATAAGACCAGAATAGTTGCATGGGTCCCGCTATTCAAAAGATTTTTATCTTGGAAGCACTAAACAAGTGTGTTTTACATGTAGAGGCCACCAGGAAGCTTAAGCACCAACATGAAAGTGCTTGCTTCTGCAAACACTTGTTCTGATAGATCTCCTATTATTAAAGTATCCAAACAAAACACACGTAGGGAAATGGAGAACCATCAGTCCTTTCAAAACAGTTATAGATCACACTTTATGATTTATTTTAATGTTATGTATCCCACAGATCTGCAACCAGAACCAATGCATTAAAAAATAACTATGAAAAAATTATGAAATTAGTTTTGTTTCCCAAACTTGTAGTTTTGTAGGCAAATTTCCAATGCAAGTTTTAAAAAGTTATCATCAATACTGGACAAAATAAGTGTTCATTGATTCATTCCAATTTCATTCCCTAAATTAAAACTTCAGCTTTTCTTATCCTTACTGACAACCCTGTAGCAGCTTTTAACAGGAAGTTTAAAATTCAGACTGAAATTCATGTGTTCTGAAACTTACAAAACCAGCTTTTTAGTTAGCTTTTTTGATAATTAAAAAACTTGTAATAATAATTTCTCACCTGTCCATGGAATATATTCAGGTTCTCTTTCTGGAAGCTCTCCTGTTTTATATAAAGAGGCTCTAGACTGACGATACTGACAGGCAGCTTGTAGCATGTCCTATTTGAAGGCAAGGATGTAAGTATTTTAAAGTCCACCTTCATATACACAGACCATAAAAGTTGTTGTCTTATATAATTCTGAGATGTTCTTTTAATATCCCCAGTCTTTCTATAGAATCACAGAATATCCTGAGTTGGAAGGGACCCATAAGGATCATGGAGTCCAACTCCTGGCTCTGCACAGGACCATCCCCAAGAGTCACACCATGTGCCTGAGAGTATTGTCCAAACACTTCTGGAACTCTGTCACCCTTGGTGCTGTGACCACTTCCCTGAGGAGGCTGTTCCAGTGCCCAACAACCCTCTGGGTGAAGAACCTTTTTCTAACACCCAACCTAAACCTCCCCTTACACAACTTCAGGCCATTCCCTTGGGTCCTGTCACCGTTCACCACAGATAAGAGATCAGTGCCTGCCCCTTCTCTTCCCCTCACGAGGAAGTTGTAGACTGCAATAAGGTCTCCTCTTAGTCTCCTCTTCTCCAGGCTGAACAGACCAATTCACCTCAGCTGCTCCTCACACAGCTTCCCCTCAAGGCCCTTCATCATCTTTGTTGCCCTCTTTTGGACACTCTCTAATGGCTTAATATCTTTCTTATACTGTGGTGCCCAAAATTGCACACAATATTCAAGGTGAGTACTTCCTGCACTTCCTCACTGTACAGAAGAACACATACTGACTGAGCAAGAAACCTCAGTGCTCAAGCACAAGATCTTCACTTTTTGCTACATATTCATGATTTCACAACTTCCAATAAAGATGCAACTTCTCAAATTCTCTTTAACCATGGCTCAGGAGGAAAATGAGTGCTGCTCATTCTGCACAAGGCTATCTTTTCCTTCCTAATAGATTTGGACATGTGAAAAGCACATTCACTTTTCCTCTCATGTCAGTAACTTGGACGGGCTGCATTCAGCTTGTTCTGTGTTATTCAATGTTTATCTTCCCCTCCCACAAGCATATTGGTTAATGCAGTTCTATACCTTAATGATGTTGTTCACATTTACAACTATCTGGGCCCACTCAATTGATTCCATCGGCATGTCTTTCAGGATTTGTTCCTCTTCTTCTAATAAGCATTCGAAGATGGAATCTATCTGGGACACCTTAAGGACAGAAAGAAAAACTGCACTGAACACAAGCATGTCCATTATCAGCTGATATCTAAAAGCCAAGTTAAGAGCTGTATTGAAAAACAAACATATTAGTAGAAACCACATAAATAGCCAAAAATATTAAAAGGTATCAGCTACTCTAATGGATAATGAAATCACCAGTTTATGTTTCATACAATATTTAAGACTACTTTAAGTCCTTCTGGACTTAAATCTGGAAAGAAAAAAAAAAAAATCCTCATTTTTTGAAGGCAAGTCAGTACACTTTCATTAAACATATCCCTTCATCATCTTCTGAAATATTTGGTAGCAGAATCTCTGTTAGATAAAGTATATTTGATAGCATTAAACTATTATTTCTATTTTCTTTCATATTTATTTTTCTCCATTAGCAACTACTGTCCTCAACAGGAAAAAACTTCCTAAGAATCAATGTTTTGTGCATAGTTCTTCTCAAGAAGGAAGAAGGAAATAAAGACGGAGCGCTTGACTGGAATGCAGCATAAACTGAGAACTAGCTTGGCTTGACTAATCTTAGAGAGGACAAAAATGATAAGAGACTAAATTGATACAATTCCATCAAATGACAGCTCACCAAAGCAGCTCTATCTGGAAAGCTTCATACTCCTCAGTCCACTCCTTAAAAATCGTAACTTAGCATACATCTCCTTATGTGTCAGAGAAATTCACTTGTCTTTTTCCTTGCTTATCCATGTTGGGTAGTTGGAAATTAAAACAACTTTACTTCTGCTATATGAAATCTGTCAGAATTCATGTTTCAGCTGCAGACACAATAAAGTACTGCACTAAAGTGAGGGAAGTATTTCCACACCATTCCAATTTAGAGGGTAATTGTGTAAAACTGAATTGATTTTTACAGGGAAAAGTTTCAAAGTATACATTAAAGCACTGCCGCGTTTACTACATGCAATGCTATACAATGATTCAGGAACGACAGGTTTCTTACCTCTCTAAAGAACACATCAGCAGGGGTAAGACTTGGTGGAACGTCACACTCCCTTTTGTTTAATGCGATCAGTATAGCAGCATTCACCAGATCAGGCAGCCTGGAGTGGTGATTCTTGAGAACAATAGCTGCTGCCAGTTTCTCTGCGTGCTCACAGAGCAGAAGCCGAGTTGCCATTGGCATTCCTCGCACTGGAAAACTGCCCAGACGTTCAAATACACCAACCTTTCATTAAAAAAAAAAACAAAACAAACAAACCACAACATGCACTTCAAACAGTGTTCTAGATGAAGTACTTTAAGATAAAATAATAATCTCTGTGTGCTGATACCAAAAGAACAGTAGAACCTACCTGATGAAGAAACTCAATGAAAAAGGAATGTGCTTTTGTCTTATCCTCTAGCTGATGAAGTAGAATGAGAGATGTGTTGCTGAAACCAGCTGCTTCTAAAAAGAGAGAAATCTTAGAGCACTCGGTATATATTAATTTCTGGGTAGCTATGTTTTTTGCCTCTGAGGTAAACTTATTTCCATAAATTGTTATAGTGTTACCACACTGGTACTTCTTAAAGTATAAGCACACACATCTACAGACTGCTTACCATGCTATTTGTAATGTGTTTTTTTCAACTCTATCTATATATACATCTATATGTATCTATATATAGCAGAAGTAAAAATAAAGTATCTTTAGATCAGTACTATTCTTAAGTACTCAATGAATTATGCTGCTAAAATAGAACCTCATCAGTTTACTCTAGTTTTAGTAAGATTCAGATTCAAATTTTTATCTTGTGAACTAGCTATTGCTAAACCCATTATGCCCTAGACCACAGCTACTAGAAACTAAAGTGTTAACAGGCATTCAGATCTAACTGACTTTCCATCCAGCATTTTTGTATATTCTAAGTGTGCTTAGAATATCAAGATAAAAAACTTGGAAGAACTACCACTATGAGCAAAATTAGTAAGACTGTTTCCAAAAAGCCATCAATTTTCACTTCTGGCTTTAGCCAGGAATAAACACAGATAGGCTGCCAAATTTAAAATAAAGTTGATTCAGAAAATACCAAGGATATGATGCCTGACAAATTCTAACTGGCTGCAATGCAGAAACAACATCAGGAAGCATCATCCAACTGTAACTATTTACATGAACTTTCAAACTAAGCAGCTGTTCTTTGACTGGTGACTACTGCCCAGAGGTGCTGGGGCCACTTTCAAATGAACACTGTTTGTAAGAGACAGGGAAGCATGAACAAACAAGTTTCTTGATGAAAACATTTCTGCTTTAATCCTTTATGTACAACAAATACTCCTAAATTAATTTTTCTAGTCCTACTTCAGGCAGACATAAATACCACTGTGCCAGAGGGATAAGAGCTCACTCTACCCAGGATCCACGCCGACCAGAAGCTGTGCAGTCAAACTGACAAAAGGCTAAGAATGAACAAATAAGCTCTTCCTCTTAACACATCTATTTTTTCGAAAATAATTTAAAACCATACAAGGAACCACGGAAACACTAAAGTGACACCACCTAAAATCTGCACAAAGTACCCTTCTCAGAAATATGTTTTCCTTGCTGTTCGTGTTTACTACACAAAGTCAAGAACTAACCACATTAGACTGCAAGCTTATCTGGCAGTCTCATAAGATGCATCTTGAAGCCTTTCTCGAAATGTATCTACTGGTGGCAGAGGGCAAGGGACACCTACGCCTTTTTTGCAAAGTTTAAATCACAATTTTATCTGGAATATTGGAGATACTATTTCAGAAAAAAAAAGAAAAAAAGAAAAAAAAGGAAAACCTCCAGAACAACACACTACAGTTACCTTCAGGTACAGATTCAGCCCATCTTGGATCAGAGGCAGGGTAGTCATCCATTAAGTCCACACTGATCTGAGTCACTGCCCTATCCAGTTCAGTATCAGAATCCAGATCCGCATTACTTGGAAAGACCTCAACTACCATGCTTTGTGCATTGACTATATCTTTCCTGAAATAAATGAAACATAAAGTATGTGAAAATAAATTAATAGACAGGATTATAGCAGAAAAAGCCCCTCAGGATTTTCTAATAGGCTTTTTGTGAAGTGCTTTACATTACAAACATCAAGCATTTTTTGCACTCATTCTGATTCTATAGATGAAAGGTATTCCAATTTTTTTAAAGCAAGTAGACTACATGACCTATAAAACAAAAAAGCACAAGCCAGGAAGTGTTTCAAGTCACATTTTATTCTACTATTCCTATTATTACTATTTAAGAGAAAAGACTCGCCATACAGAGCTAAGTCTGGATGTCTCTGGTAGCTAAGTCATAAAATTTCTATTGCTCGCTTTAAAATTCTCTCAAGAGGACACATAATCCCTCCCACTAACGGAAACAGAATGAAGCTTGTAAAAACGCCTCAGCAAATATAATGCATTACTTTTATTTTCTGTAATTTCAAATAATCCCCTGCCATTCACGTCAAGAAGTAAAAGAGCCAAGATTTGAAGCTGTACTGAAGAATTTGATGTAAGAAGTGTGCAATATACACAAAAAACCCACGGATTTGATTTTGTGACTAACAAGTTGAAGTGTTCCGACGGAGGAGGGATATTGTGATTCCAATGTTGGCAATACTAATGTTTTTCAGGAAATTTTCAGTTTAAACACTCACATGACCAAGGTGTCTTGAAATAAAAAACCCAAAAAAACAGCAGTGCATCCAGAAATTACACACAGGTAAACTAAAGCAAAGAATACTATTAGAAACTGGAATATACTGAATCTTATACTAAAGAAAAAATTCTCATCTTTACTACCCTGCAGGACATGTGTTTCTAAGGAAATTATATGGAACTTCATTACCTCCTTGAAACCACGATGTGTCATCAAAAGAGGTCAACTTGCTCTTTCCCCAGAACTTCCCATTCCCTGTCAAGATCACTAGGTCTGTGAAGCTGCCTCACTGCACAGCTGGTGGACTTTACATTTCCACTGCCTGCATAACCTTCCATTATTTGCTCTGCATCAACTCACTGGCCATCTGGACAGGCCATTGCTACATCTGTTCTGTGGGATATTGCTCCACTCATTTTACCATACTGGATTTTTTTTGGAAAAAAATCAGAATGAATACTAAACACATAAAATTATTATTTTCTTCTAGTTTTATAATTCTAACCCAGACTTTAATCAAAATAAGTTAAACTTTCATACTGTATCACATTGAATCCCTTACTACCTCCCAGTTTCTTCTGTTTCCAACCCCCTTGTCAACATCCTCAATGACCTCAACTTTCATGTTGGAAAGGCTCTCAGGCCTTGGCTATTCCAGTCACCTATAGCCATCTTCAGCAGCACTTCTGTTTAATGACACTTTTGAATACACACAGATTTTACCTAAATTCTGTGCCCGCTTACAGATCTTGCATCGGTATCCTTTGTTCCAGGTACCTAACCCCCTTCATTATCTTTTACCTCACATTACCTCTATTTCAAAAGCACTCCTACCTCCTGTTATCTTAAATCTGTTCTTTCCAACTTTTAAGACTCTTTAAGATTAGTCCTAAGAGAGTTTGTGGGTTCTGTGTGGTTTTTTTTTAATAAATATATATTGAAAAAATTCCCCCTAAATATAATTAATCTAAGTTTACAGATCTCTTTATCTTCTCTCTCCTTTTCCTCCCCTGTTCACATGACTCACCCCAACATCAAACCTTTCAGAGGCAATGCACGCCTTCCCACAGTCCAATTGCTTTAAGCAGGATAGTTTGGCAAACAGTGTATTTCCTTCCACTCCTCGTATCGTTCAACCCAAAGAAGATATCATCCTGCCCAAAGTCTGCCATGCTAGTTAATCTTCATGGCCACGTTAATAAGTAAATAAGCAACTTCTAAAGTATTACTGAAAACTGCGACATGAATAAAAAATGAGGATGAAAAGGAAAGTTTTTTTAACAAGAAAACACCACTTATTAAAGAATAAAGAACTCAAAATGTGAAGTTGAAAGTTGTTTTACTGGCACTAACGTATCCACAGAATTTACACAGAATAAGTGAAAAGTCACTGCAGTTAGAGAAGTCTGCTCCTTTGTAGCACATATCACTTCTTCACTAGACCACAAGATGTATTTAACATTTTCCTAATGAAGATGTGTCATTAAAACAGCTATAATTAAATGAACACAAGATTTTCTTTACCAAGACAATCTATTCAAGTATCAGAGGGCCTTCAAAAATAGCAAAAAAAAAAAAAAATCTCAAAAACCAAGTGCAATTTCTACCTGCAGTACTGTAGAAAAGCAGCTTTCAGTAATTTAGTCTTATCTTCTTGAGCTATAACTTCTAGCCTACTGGTGCTGTCAAATGCAGGACTCTGAAAATGCAAAGTAAAAACTTCAGCTGAAAGACAAATATTAATCTTCATTATAAAATGAAAACAATTTTTCTAAGTTGTAACAACACAGATTCAAATACACAAATAAATAAATAAAAAAACTGCTTCCACATGGGAGCAATGGTTTTTAAGTCAAACATAAGCCTCCAAGATACATTACAATGAAAGTCAGACAGAGGTTTGACCAACATTCTCACCAACTGCAAAGGAACTTTAACCAATGTATTCCACCAGTCAGATCTTTTATGATAATTATTTTGACATTCAAACCCACCATTTTTGACAGAATTTAAAAGGTACTGTCATCCACAGTAACAGTCTAAATGCAGACGAACCTAACTAGAGATTAGTTCATTAAAAGAAATACAGTTCCATCTGAGCAATCACACAAAGCCTTCCATTAAAATGCTAGTTAATATTAACTAGTATGATTTTAAATGTGATTTAATTGGAATAAGGATTGAAACTCACTATTACCCCATATAAATATTCTCTAATTTATACTGTAACAACTTCTCTGTTCTTCCCTCCCACTCCAGGGACAACTTGGCAACAAATTCCACATACATTTTAATTTGATGTAAGCAAGAGCTTAATAAATGCATATTGCACAAAACACCACTGAAAACACTGTCATAATTTTTTAATAAGAT
>VXAY01004260.1:2923821-2954798 GCA_013399855.1 Oxyruncus cristatus
AAAAAAAAAAAAAAAATCACTTCCTTGGGCAATGTACACAAGTTACAATCAAGATGAGTATTATGATAACTTCCAAGAGAATTCTTATCTTATAAATGTAAGAACATGTATAGTAAGTACATTTCTCCTACTTTCTGCCAACTTCTGAGGAGTTTATTGACAAAACTCAACCCAACCATCAACCCTTGGCAACTCTAAATCAGAAAAGTAGAACTACAGGTTGCTATTAGCTTCTTGGAGTTGTAATGAAGCTACCACTAAAAAGGGGCAGGATACTCCCCATGAAGTATTACTATTTCAAAGTCTCCTTTTATTCAGATTTAAAGAGCAAGTCAGCAATCACCTTTACAAAGCATATAGATTTATTTGGTTTCTTTCAAATTCCAAAGAAATATAAGGAACATAAATGAGCTGCGTCTTACCTTTCTTTGTCATCACACACCTTTACAAAAATATTTTCTTTTCCCTTTCTTAAACACTGAGGCTAGAACATAACAGAGAGAAACTAAAACAGATGAATGTTTTTCAAGCTTACCAGAGTATCATTTCCAGGAGACAATATACCCAGAAGAGAAGAAACCTTTCTACCAATTCCAGAAAACATGCCCTGACCCTGTGGCAGGGCATGCTGATGAATCTTGCCAGAACTATCAGGTATCAACCGGACTAGTTGACCTCTGGAAGATGATAAAATAAAGCTTCCTCCCTAACAAAAAGAAAAAGCAACTACATTAAAAAAAAAAAAAAATCACATTCCTGAAAAAAATTCTACTGTCAGTTAATAGTGTTTATGTCAGCTCATAAGGGTAAGCACTAAACAAGAACAAGACACAAGGCATCCTAAGTACTTAAGAGCTAACAGAGAAAAAGAAGCATTTATCACATAAAAGGCTGTTTACCCAAATTTTCCTCATTATTCTCTATGTTTGAATCCGTGCAGCATACAGTTTACAGTATCCTTTTTTAATTTTAAAATGTATTTTTTGAAAAAATATTAAAATACACTTAATAACTTTCTCACAGGCACTGCTACATTTAACATTCCCATGATTAATTATTAATTAAACAACAGTGAACTTCCATGTGTGCATTTAAAACTCAAAGCATTACTAAGCACACTGTAACCTTTTTTATTCAATAGCATCTTATCCTAGAGGACACTAATATAAGTGAACTGTATAGCAAGACTTCTATCCATTTATGTCAAGAAAAAGACAAACATCTAGTTTGTCTAGTACTTAGCACAGGCAGAGACTCATTTTCTTAACTTTGTATGATATTTTTATCCATGAAACTCAATTTCAGTTAAAACCCAGAACTAATAGCTCACATAATCCTTGGAATCTAGTGATGAAAAACAGTGTTACCTTCGCAACATTTATTGCAGATTTAGGACTGGTAACATGGAGTATGCTCTTCTGTTTTTAGATTAGGAATAAAACCAGTATTTTAATACAAATCATACAGCTTATTATTACCTTTACTGCTGTCAGGAAACTGCACAAAGAACCTCCAAAGTCTGTAAAAGTGTCTGTATAGGAACCTTCATGTGCAAGATTGGGCCAGTAGCGCACAGAACCTTCGCTGGTAGCAACCATTATTGCCAGAGACTTGAAGTGAAAAGAAAATTATCAGAACATGCAAGACAATAATAATCAGACTGCAACTTTAATTAAAATATGTTATCTTACATATCAAGATTGTGGTGACAAACAAAAAAGTACTAAATACATATAGATGCACACTGATATACCTGGGACTGAACCACAAAAAGATTATGCAGCATAACTTAATTCATGCAGGGAATGTGATACTCGCTTATTTTGCTAACAAGAGTATTTTCTACTGGTTCTTTTCCCTCATTCAGGGCCTGCTACTGAAATGCAAGGAAAACTTACAGTTGCAAGACAGAAGACAGCCTGTGGAGAATTTCAGGTGGAGAGTTACAAGCTACAATGGAAGACTTAAAATGCAGACTGTAATTTAACAAAGAAACTGCTATAGTGTCATGAAGTGAAATATCAAATCACATGGTGGCTTTTCTCTCCATAAAGGCAAAAGCCTACAGAGTGCCAACATCTGGGCTTCTAACTCAGGAAATCACCCAGGTACGAAATTCAAAGCATGAAGCCAGAGACTGTTCAGGTAGAGATTTGGACAAAAAGCATTGTACTTAATCTACTGGTTGTTAATAAAAAAAAATTTAAAAAAATAATCACAAAACAACAGAAGAACTGTAGCTGAGAATTGTTATTGAGCTCCTCAGAGTTTTCTAACTGATTTTTGACCAGACACTGGCCTTCATAAATGAAAGCAGCCGGCTAATAAACTTTACAATTTAAAAAACACCCCAGGATGCACTGGGTGATCCTTTGTGATTCCTGCCCATTATTTAATACTTTTCATTTTAGTGAAATATTTTCTACACTAACATTTCTACTTCACTCTCTAAAATCAGGGTGTCCATCTTCATTTAGGTGTATTACTTTCTTTTACCTTTCTTTCGGTGTTTGCCACTCATCTATGTTTACTCAGAATTAATTCACTGCTGAACAATATTTTCATCCAGCATGCATTTAAACTGCACTTGCTCAGACAGCATACTTCATTGCCCCAGGGTTTGTTCCCAAAATACCTCCTAGTCTACAGTAATTTTGTTTGTTATGAAAGTCTGTCAAGTAATCCCTAGGAAAACCACTATTTCATCCGATCCTATAAAATGTAAATGGTGTAATTTCACAGGACTAGCAGAATTTTCTTTACTTTAAAAATATTTTTTGCCAACTGTCAAACCTGACCTTTTGAGTAGATAGCATACCACCAAATGTTTTCAAATAAGTATTTGATTATAAAGTTCCAAGTTATTCAAAGTTATTCTAAAGGTGCTTTTAAACAACTAAAATTCAAAATTTGATCACCTGCAGGGAAGGTGCTTCACCCGAGGAATTGAGACAAGATATAGCTGCTAAACTAGAACTCCACGGGAAGTCACTGGGTGGCAGCTGCAGTTCCTTGCACAGAGATAACTGGAAGAAAGAAAGAGATGCCAGAATAAATATGAGACTGGAAGAACTTGTTCCTCTGTCACAAAGTCATTAGACTTTTTTACTCTGCTAAAAATTAAATTTCAACTAGCCCAGACAATGTGTAAGGCAACGAAAAGAATGTCACACGACATTTTCAGCAAGGTTGTCACAAACACCTAAAACCCACCTATTTGTATTTGTGTTTTTTCAAATATAACTGGTTTTCTTTAGTTATTTGAGTGTTTCTCACAACGTTATAATATTGAATGATTTCTATCAGAGCTTCCTTGACTATTCCTTAATACAATATTCTAACAAGGCAGCAAAAAATTAAAATTAAAAATTAAACTAGAAGTGCTTGAGAAAGCTTACTAGGTACTAACAGAATAGAAAGGGGAAAGACGCCTCCCTTCCCTACACCCTCTTGAAGTTAAATGACCAGAAAAGTTTTAATCCCTCGAAAAATCTCTACAAGCACCAGAATGCATATACTTGACACTCCACCGTAAGCGCAGGACCTGTAGAATTAAATTACATTGCACTAATTGAAAGATACTAATTTTGTAGCTACAGGTTTTCTCTGACTATAACTGCTATTCACTGAAATGATGCTGAAAGAAATATTGTCCAGAGGGGAAAAAAAAAAAATTCTTGACCTTAGAAATCTAGATGAAACAAATGTTCAGTATGTCTGAAACAAACCTTTTTTGGGGTTTTTGACAAGTTGAAAATCAGTCCCAGAATAATCTAAACCAATCTGTAACATATAACTAGTTTTTAACTATCAAAATAAGATTTATCAAGACCATCTGACATACAAGCCACACTACTAAAATATAAAGAATTAAAACCTTAGTGTCAAGGTGACAATTAAAACTGAAGAGCTTGAATTTCAGTTTCTGTTAGCTGGTAGCTATGACTTCATATCAACCCTGCTGCTTCTGGGGGAAACCAGACAGCTTTCAGTTTATAAAAGAAATCTAGTTAAAAAAAAACCCAAAAAACAAAACCCCACAACTGCATTTTTTGTTCAACTAGAACAAAATACAGACTTCCATTTTCACCTTTCAGTTACCTTAGCTACTGCAGACTGACCGATCTTCCAAATAATCAGCCTCTCTTTATGGACTAGCCAGGCCCATCCACTTTCATCCACCTGAACACTCAGTTGGTCATCAGCTACACAAAAAAAGTAATTTTTTTAAAACATTCAGATTTTTAAAAAACTGCAGAGCAATCTTCAAACCAGTAAAATTTCTTTGTCATAGGAAAAGAAGTATTTTATATTAAATTAGTTTCCATATTAGAATTTCCATCTATTTGATTAAGATAACAAATTATTACACAGTTTAAAAATCCATTTGACAAACACTTAACCTCTGAGACTGAAAAACAAGACAATCCTAGAAGCTATTTCCATCAATTTAGAGCAGACTATAACAGCTTTGTGAATCACTCATCAATTTTTGAGATGATTTTTAAGATACATATTTGGTTCCTCTTATATCTGCTATAAGCAAAAGTTAATAAAAACCTACTATCGGCTTTCTTTATAACCTTGAATTTTACAATATATTAGTCAAGACAGCACCTGAAGGATATTTCCATGCATTCACACCCACATGGGTGTTATTACAATTATTGTTACTTAACCAACATGTATTCAAAGAAAAAGACATTTCAGTTTCCACCATAAAGTCAGGATTTAAATGGCATCAACAGCATGTTAACACTTCTCTCACTCAGCAAT
Source organism: Oxyruncus cristatus (assembly GCA_013399855.1). Lineage (NCBI taxonomy): Eukaryota > Metazoa > Chordata > Aves > Passeriformes > Cotingidae > Oxyruncus > Oxyruncus cristatus. The sequence continues at coordinate 2,928,598 of VXAY01004260.1, forward strand.
TTTCCTAAGAATAATTTTCCTAAAAATAACAGATAAAATAAATTCTTACCATCAGCCTTCTTCAGGGCTTCCATAACCTTAACAGGCAGAGAGGATCCAAAAGCCTTAACATCATAATTAATAGTCTCAGTTGCTGTAGGAAGCTGGATAACTCTGGTAGGAGTTGCTCTTCAACACAAGAAAAAGTTATAGTTAGCTTTTTATTGGTTCTTCATCAACTTCAGCAGACATTTACTTCATTAGTATCTGTTTAGAAATAGATTTATGTAAAATAAACATGATCCCTCTGGGAGCACCACCTAAAGCAGTAATTTGGTGGCCTCCTTACAAGTTGCTAGCTATCATCAAATTCTTTATTTTTAATATTTTTAAAGAACTGACACTCTTCGTTGCAAGCAAACGAGCAACAAAAGCACTGTCCAACTTCTCTACATTCTGATTATCTGTAGAATAGAGATACCCACAATGTCAGGAGAAGTTTAAGAAAAGTTCTTCCCTGACTGCAGGGCCTACTTCCATCCCTAATTCTGACACTGCTGAGCAACAGCTGTTGCACTGTGCAACACTTTAAGCACTCATGGCAGCTTCAATCAGACTGCACTTCTACTGCCTTTATTTTACTGTGGAGAGTGCAATTCTAATCTGTTTCATAACATAATTTATCAAAGCTGCTTTGTATCTTTCCCTGTCTTCTCTCTCTGGAACAGCATAGGTATGTCTTGTCTTTTGAACATGATTAAGTGGGCAAATTTCTCTTGTTTCAGCAAAATGCCCTGGTTTTATTTCTCCTCACAAGTGAAATGCTGTCACAGGCCTCCCAGTGTGAAATGGCAAGAGATGATGATATACAGCTAAAGACAAGCCTGACATCCAGTTTGCAAAAATTATTAAACAGACCTGAAGTAAAAGCTCCCAAAAACTGAAAATAGGCCATCTTGTTTATCTCAACAACAAACAGATGCTCCTGAGAAAAGAGTTCTGAACCCCCCCTGAAACTGATCTGAGGCTTATGTTGTTTCTCAGTTTTCATTCATACGGAAGGGACAACAGAAGAAGCTGGGAGCGGGGTGCAAGGGGGGGAAGGAAGGGAAGGGCTGGGTGGATGGATGTGAAATGTCTAAACTTTGACTATTTTATCTTCTTTTTAAAGGCAGAGGTTCTTATTATTTTCATATATCACACATGTATCATACAGGGATACATTTGAGGCACTCTCAAATTCAAAAGCTAATAATAGATTATCTATCTAAAACGCTGAATGCGCGGTACCCTATATTTATAGTTTTAATGTACAATACTACTTTTAAAGAACCTTAAAACCATTCAACTATGAAATGTTTCATCAGAATTTGTTATCATGAGAACAGAGTATAACAGATATCCCACAAAGAACCTGAGGACACTCAAGCAACCACAGACCAAGAAAGTCTTACTACTCCAGTAGGAAACAAAGTGAACAAAAAAGAGCAGTGTAGTTTAGTAACTCTCAGAGGTTTTGTTTTTGTTTTTTTTTTTTCCTTTTCATACCAAAAAATCATGCCTAACAGTTCTATTGGAATTTTCTGGATAAAACATAATTTAACACAAAACAGACAATACTAAGTACTTAAGTTGCCAAAAATGTTTCAAAAATATCCCTGATCAAAGACTGCTAAACAAATCAAGCTGGGAGATACTGGGAAAAGTTTTATTGTAGAACAAACCCTGTATAAAAGAAAGCAATAAGCAAATGCAATAAGGAAAGGCTAATTTATACACTACAGGAAAAGCTCCATTCTATAAATCCATACTGATGTCTAAAATCCTCAGCACTATCTTCAAAGACACCAACTTCCAGAGTGACAGTGTCTTGACACTACAGTGGTATTTAGGATAAACAGAAAACAGAACTTCTGAGTTACTAATAGGGAACAAAAGGCAAAACATAAAACATCATCATGACAACTCCACACAGAGCTTCTTGAGTACTCGAATGACCTGGCATGCACACTTTTCAAAAGGACACCGCAAAAACCCCCAAACAAACAAACAAATAAACAAAAAAACCCCCAAAAACCCAACAAACACCCCACTACTGGAAAGAGATTTATGGGTAATCAGAGATACAGAATATCTTACAGTACATCCCCCCGAAAAGACCCCAAAACCCCCAAACCCCCAAATGGTAAACGCGCTTTTGTGAAACAGCAACGCTGCAACCTCCAGTGCCCCGAGCATCCCGCACCGGGGCAGGGTGGGCCAGGCGCGGGGCGGGACTCACCGCGCCGACAGGGAGCCGCTCCNCGGGAGCCGACGAGAACATGGCTGGGCAGGAGGGAGCGGCGCCGGGCCCGCGTTCCCGCCGGGCGCCGGCTGAGCGCGTCAGCGCGGGGCGGGGACGGCAGCGAGGAGCGGAGCGGGAAGCGCCGGGAGGAGCCGAGCGCGGCCCCTGCCGGGGAGCGGCGGAAATGCCGCAGCATCCGTCGGGCTGCTCCCGCGGGATACCTGTGCCGGATTCCCAAGGCTGGGTTTGGGTGCCGTGTCTCGCTGAACTCGCACGGTCGGCTGTCAGTAACCAGCTGGAGCGCGGAAAGGTGGTATGTTTCACACCCGTGGTAAATAATCACGCACTGCAACTATTTAAGGGTAGAGAAATAAGATTTTAGCCTTAATTTTCCTAAACTGAATTTTCCTCACTGAACGAAAATATTCAATGGCATTGGCTCTTGAAAAAAAGAGCTTTCAGAAGGTAGGTAGGTACCATCCACTTGGAGAAGAAGTTGAGTCGTATGTATAGTATCAATAAAGCTAATTAGTTAACAATAAAATTAACTAAAAATAGAATATTCAAAAATTTCCTATAATTTTCCAAAACCATGTTCTTTGATTAAAAAGTCAGGGCTGTTAGGTTTTCTGTGTGGATGGTGGTCCAATATGACAGAACCCAAAACGCAGGGCAGATAAACTTGAGATGGTTAGTGTGACACCTGTCAGTTCAAGTGCTTTGCCTTTTTAATTAAAGCTATCTCCTTTTGCTTTGATTTTATGGGAAAAGCAAAATACAAAGATCTAGTGGAGCTTCATTATACTGTTACATGAATGTAGGATCCTTCTGTATAGCCTCCTCTATACACATGATGCTAAATCATCATGTTGCTAGACTTCATCAAGAAAAACAAACCAAATCAGGAAGTCCACACAAACAAGCATATAGGGAAAAACCTGAATAAAATTCAAGCTGACTTCCACATTTCCCAATATCAATGAATGGTGACAAATTATTATTTAGTTGCTACTAAAATATTTAAGGCAATGCAGCTTCAATAGTCATTTTTTGCCAATTGACTCCTGTACACACGGCTACACTTCATCAGGGAATTACTCACCTTCTTTTTGCTGTCCCAGCCCTGTGTTAATATCTCCATCTTCAGGAGGGAGGATACAATTCAACCTTTAAATCTCATTTTCAACACAGAAACAGTTTATGCTGATAATGGTTAGAGACTTAACTGGTGGATTTTAAAATCACCTTGTGGGGTTTTGCATCTTCAGAGATTATATTGAAAGAGATTCTTAAATTAGAATCATGAAGCCAACTCTTCACTGCCAAATGTATCCTCCTGCAGTTATTTAAATTAATGTAATCCTCCTATTTTACCAGTTGTCCTTGAGAAGGTAGTTTACTAGTTGTTTCTAAAAAAGTAGTTAGGCAAAACTCATGATTTCTATGACTGAAATTTTAATTATACAAAAATGATATATGCTTTAAAAAAGGACAAAAACATACATTTGTAAGGGCATGTTCTTTTGGATGCCTTCTTAGAAACGAAGTGAAACTAAAATGAAAAAATAGAAAAGGGAAGAAAATGCATACCAATTTTAGATTTTTCTACACTGACTTGATACATTAATACACTTCCTAATACACTTCCTTTGTCCTTATGTAAAGTAAGGTTTTTTTGTTTGGTTGCCTTTTTTTTGTTGGGTTTGGTTTCTTAAAGAACTTTTGTCCAACTCATGCTTTCATACTCTCTAAAATGTGGGGGTTTTATGTAATTCTCTACAGTAACTGTAGAGGGGGATGAAAATCAAGTTCAGAACACATAAGCACATTTCAGAACAAATGGTAACTGGAAGGACAGTGCAGTGGAAGTCAGACAGAACTTACAGAGTCCATTAGTGTCATGCATTTTTGAATTCCAGCATTTTAAGACTACTGACAAGCACAAAATGCAAAAGTTCCTTGAAAAGACAGAGACAATGATATGAAAATTATAGTATTGTCATTTAATTACCTTTAAAATACTGAACTTACTTGAGAATGCAGCACATAATCATACAGTGCATTACAGCAAATAAGATCCTAAATATCATCAATGTAACACAAAGCAGAAAAATCTATACACTGAAATTATCTCAGTGTGATAGATATTTTTAAAAGTTACAATAATTATTAAAAAGCTTTCAATAAAAAGTTTAAACACATTTAAGTTTCAAAAGAATATTTTGTACATTTTGGAAAAATATAACATTTACTTTACATAACTAAAACATAAGTTATAGTCTTTGTAAGCTTCCATTATTCATACATCTTCTCATACATTTTCTTTTAATATATTCTTTTCTCTGGATTGTAAATCTAATGCAAAAGTATCACTGTTCTGAAGAAAAGCTTGTTTCTGCATTAGTTTCCTGAAAAGTCCATTTGGATTTGCAAGTAGTTCCTCATGTTTTCCACATTCAAGAATTTTACCCTGGCCAAGGACTGCAACAAAGTCAGCATTTTGAATAGTAGACAGACGATGAGCAATAATTAGGACTGTCCTCCCTTCCATCAGGCGGTCCAGAGCTTCTTGCACTAGATACTCATTTTCAGCATCCAAAGCACTAGTAAGAAATGGGATGGGGACACGACAGAGGAGGATATTTGTTATGTTAAGACAGGTTAGTTTTGTGTGCATTAGGCTTATTTTACCAAAATTGCAAACCCTTTCTATTGCTGGTGAAGATGAACCACTAGACCTGCAGGGAAGTGTCATGAATATGCTTAGTGCTTACATCCAAGTTTTAGGCATTACATATTCTCATATGCAAAAATAAGCATGGAGAAATAACACTAAATTAATTCAGTGGGAAAAAAACAGTTGTACTGCAGAATAATCATATCTCTTTTATACTAAGATCTAAATTTAAATTAAAGATACAGAAAAGCCTTTAAGGAGATGTTTCAAAATCAACTTATTACAAATTTAACTTCATGAAAAATTACAACACAATGTGCCAGCTATCCCTTACACTTTTCATAAAAAGCTTTCATCATAGGTCTCCTAATCAAGTCACATATTCTAGAAAGGCACATGGTTTTTTTGGGTAGCGAACAAAAAGGGGGCTAGAGAGCTTGCGCAAGGGCATGCAGAGAAAGAAACAAGAGGTCCCAAATCTGAGTTTTACAGGTACATAATTTCTAAGTTTCTATTTCTTTTCTTTCTTACCTTGTTGCTTCATCTAACAGAAGAATTTTAGGATTCTGAAGAAGAAAGTAAAATTGGTTATAATAATTAAACAAGATATGAATATTTATATCATAGAGAACAGGATTCATATAGCTTAAAACTCCAATTAAGAGTATTTACTTCATCAAAAGAATTGAAAGCATTACTTTTAAGAAATCTAAATGCTAAGAGGACAAAACAGAAACAACACTCTTTCATCTTCAGATTTTCCAAACTAAAATAGCAGAATACTATTCCTGGGTAACTATTTGAAAGATACAAACTGAAGGTGGGAGATGATTTTTAATGCATACTTGGCAGTACTGTGGTCAAAAGTTCAGTTTCCTTTCACAGAGGCTCAGCTACACTCTGCTTGCAGTCAGTCTGATATATAAAACTGCCTGGTAACAAAAATAACAAAACCCTACCAACAAGCAGTATTTCACCCACAGATAAAATACACAGTACTTATGAACTAGATTTAAGAACTCTTCCCAAATAAGTGATTTTTTTTTTTTAAAAAAAGCAAACTGCCAGCACTCAAATCCCTTAGAAGAATTCACTTCTGAATTATAGTACATAACCCAAACTTCCCTGATTAAGTTGAGAGTAAAAGTTTTAGACTTTATCTGGGAGAGAAGGGACTCTACTGCACCCACAACTACCCCAGTATATACACTACTCATTTATTTTTACAGCCATTTTTTCCCCATGAAATAAAGTCTCTAACCCCTGAACTGTATAAAATGCATGACCTGAAAGACAATCAGCTTTTCAACATTTGTGGTAAAAGAGAACTGGTATAATTCAATTCCTATTAATCTAGCAGAACTGGGCATGCTAGGATGGTATAGAGACCTGTCTGGCATAACTTGAATGTAAACCGAGTTCAGCAACGATCAAAACTTCCAGCTGAGCATCAGCACCAAACTGCCTCCCTGCAAGGCCCTATGGTGGTCCCTGCACCAAGCTCCCTGTCCTTCTCATCCTCAGAAGCCTCTCAAATTTGTGCAGCACAGAGCTTCCCCTAAAGCTAAATCCATATCAATCTTTGAAGAAAAAAGTGTCACAACATTGCACCTGAAATATTATCTTGTCCCAAATCCAGGCCACCTGCCCTCAAAGCTAAGACAATGCATCTAAAGTACAAGTAAACTGCCACCCAAAAAAATTAACCCATGAACGACAGAGATCTGAACACGGAAGTGTCATATTTGAGTTTACTAGCACCACATTCTTAAAGCCTTCCTTCATCCTTATAAAAGTGAGCCATTATACAGTGACTGAACATCAGTCTCGGCGAGAACTATCAAAAAACACGACTGAAGGATAGGAAGAAGCACTGACGTAAGTTGTCTTTAGTTAAGCTGCTCAGCCCTTTCCAACTTCACTAATGGAAAAGTTAAAACTTTATTTTTAAAAATATTTTTCTACATCTCCCACTGAAAGACCTCCTCTTTTTTAATGCTTCCTGCCTCTGCCCCAAAAGTAGTTAAATAGCTGTTTGGGTGCTGGCTTACCTTGAGCAGGGCTCGAGCAATTGCAATTCGTTGCTTCTGTCCACCTAGGGGAAAAGATGAGTACATTGAAATAGGAAAACATGCGTGAGTAATTTTAACTGAATGCCTGGGCTGAGCAGAATTAGGCCCATGTACTTTGGGGGAGGAATGGAAATGAAGGGGGGATTCTTTTAACACTTATGGCAGTCTATGACTTGGAGAAAAAAGTGGTAACAAAAAATAATAGAATTTTTACTTCACGTTATAGCATCAAGATTTTTAAAATAAGCAACATAAAGACACACCTGAAAGCAAAATGCCTTTTTCTCCAACTACAGTGTCAAACCCTTTTGGAAAACCTCTGATAAAATTAGCAGCATTAGCTATTTCAGCAACTTTCTGAATCTCTTCTGCAGTCACAGTGGAAGGATCCTCTGCACCATAGGCAATATTTTCAGCAATAGAACAGGAGAAGAGAATTGGTTCCTGAAAAATTGAAACACATAACTAATATGGTAGATCTGTAATTATATGCATGCATTGTCTGTATCTCAAATAACATAAATCCCACTTACAAGAACTCACAATATTCATGCAAAGAATATGTAAGCTAGAGTCAATTGAATTAAAAACAAATTAAAAAAGGCCTTTCATAACACCAACGTGAGCGGTAAAAACCAATTAAAAAGTAAGTTGCTTTTTTAACTGACAAAAGAACTCTCAATCCCTAATATTTTAGGAAGAGTTTAGAAAGAGCCATACATTCAAACATCAGAAAACCTTCCTTTTGTACTTTGCTACATATCATCATCATGGGAGGGATGGAGCACCTCTTCTGTGAGGAAAGGCTGAGCGAGTTGGGGTTGTTCAGCCTGGAGCAGGGAAAGCTCCAGGGAGACCAGATTGTGGCATTTCAGTACTCAAAGGGGGAAGCTATGAGAAAGATTGGGACAGACTTTTTAGGAGGGCCTGTTGTGATAGGACAAGGGGTGATGGTTTTAAACTAAAGGAGGGTTGGTTTAGATTAGATATAAGGAAGGTGTTTTTTACAGTGGGGATGGTAAGACACTGGAACAGGTAGCCCAGAGAGGTGGTCGATGCCCCATTCCTAGAAACATTCAAGGTCAGGCTGGATGGGGCTCTGAGCAACCTGATCCAGTTGAGAGGTGTCCCTGCTCAATGCAGGGAGATTGGATTAGATGACATATGAAGGTCGTTCCAACACAAACTGTTCTATGATTTGCACCAGTGATGATTTTTCTCTTAATCTCTACACAGATTTTATGGCATTTTGTGCATTTAATTCATATTAAGGCTTGCAACAAAGAACTGTGAGATAGGACAAGTGATGTACAATAGGAAAGTGTCTGAAACAAGGTAAGTCTGAATAGAGACATACATAGTATGAATACCAGTATGAATCTCCTACTTGTAGTTCAAATGGAATATATTAATTAAAAAAGAAATGTTCTAATGTGTGAATGGGAAAATAATATTTGCACAAAAGCTTTTGGTGACATTATTACACAAAATTATTCCATCCACTTGGAATTTTTTATTTCTTCCTTACCTGACTTACTGTTCCAATCTTTGTCCTGAACCACAGTGGATTTAACTGGCGGATATCAAAGCCATCAACGGTGATAGTACCTTAAATTAAAAAACAGTAAAGTCAAGTGTGTTTGACACATTTTGAAAAGAGACAAAGAACAGTTGAGAATGATGACCTGTGAGGAATCACATGCTGTACTGGTGGATCAGAAATGCACAGCTATGCAGGCACCACCACAGGGAAATCATACACCCCAGGGGGAAACATGGGCCTAAAGCACAGGAACCCCAACTGTTTAAGATGTATTTGACATGCAAGGCATTAATTGTCCCAAATGAGGGGAACACACAAAACATACCTGAGATAGGATCATACAGCCGCAGCAGAAGGGATACAATAGTTGATTTCCCTGTACCACTTGGGCCAACCAGAGCCATAACAGAGCCAGCGGGAATGGAAAGGCTAAAATCTTTGAAAATCGATGTTTCTGGACGTGTTGGATAAGCAAACTCAACATCTTTGAATTCCAAAGCACCTCTGAATGTGTCTTTGCCTAATGTGATTCCCTCTATATGACAAAGAATAAAACAGAGAAATGTGAACAGAAAAACAATCAGCTCAGCCCTCCTAGAACTTGCTTTATAGACACTTAATAGAAATATCTATCTCCACATTCAATCTCTGAGTAGCTGCAAGCCACAGGGGTTATATTTCAGCTGTGAGTGAATCAGTGTGGTAGACCACTCGTACCTGAATGCAATTTCAACTTGCTCACCAGCACTGAAGCTGTAGGCTACCTACAGCAAGAGGGAGAATTTGCGTCTTACAATACCTAACAACGATAACTTCTCCTAGAATTATCTGAATTTTTAAACATAATATAAACAATTTAAGCTTTGTCAATTGGGAGCAATTAAATAAAATGGCATTGGTGAAGGCCAAAGTCCTGTTACCATAGAACACAAAAAGATAAACAGTGCAAATCACTTATTGCACTGTCACCAAGCCACAAAACTCACCTGAAACACTCTCCTCTTTGAACAAGAGCAGTTCCTTCTCCACTACCTATTAACTTGGTAACTAACTTTTAAGCAGAGGTTGTCACTGGAATAAAGTGCTGCTAGGTTTGTTGCACTAATGGCCTTTTTTTAGTTTTATCTCTTAAGTGGAAAGTACACTTAATAAATTCAGGACAACAGTGTATTGAATGCCAACAGAGGCCTGGCTCTTAGGCTACAATTCACTGAAATTAAAATTTCAGTTTGTGAAATACTGTAACAAACCACCACGAATGAACAAGGCTCCCGAAGTTAAATAAAACCACCTTCTTTCTGGAGCACACCATTTGATTGAAACAATCATCTTAAAAGAATATAATTACTAAAAGAAGCTTATAAATAGATAAGACAGAGGCACAATTTCTCCAAGCTCTGTTAAATCCCAGTGATACAGATCCATACAGCGCAAACTAATTGAACAGTGGTGCTGCATTCCCAAAGGACTGAGTCGCACTGACGAAGTTCCTACCATTTTTGTGAAAACTGGCAGCACTGGAGCAACACCTGAATTGTGTTTGCTCATGCTAGAGACAATGCAACTCGAACCTCTTAATTCTTTGCAGGTGCAGCGCATAAGTAACCTCCCCCCCCCCCACAAATAGCCAGGTGGCACACGCCCACATTTGGTTAAACAGTAACTGTGGAGAGGAACACAGACAGCCATCAGCAGCAATCAAGATTTCACTAGTCCTGCTGTTTCCAGAGCAGATAATTAATTCTGCTTTTTTTCACCTCAGATTCCCATTTCTTCTACAAGCTTTCAGTTTAATGGTAATATCATTGAAAGGGCAAGGGCAAGAGCATACAATTCCAGATTCCTTCCTGGACTTTAACCTATGGACATACACATTGTAACTTTATTGTTTACACAATGATCTGTAAACCTCCTTTTGGGAAAAGAAATGTATTTGCTAAACCCTGTGCTAGCAGCATAATCCTTATTATTACCACAGTAACAAGTAGTTTCTTATCTTAACTCTCATTTCTACTTATTGCACAGTCTATTCCGTGGCCTGAAACACTGAAACCTACTGCAATACAGGAAGTCTGCTACCACAAGCCCTTCCTCTATATATTATGGTAGAAATATCTAAAAGCTATATACTTACTTCTGGTTTGGATTCTAGATGCAGGAAAAAGAGACATTATAATTTGTTGCTGAGATATTTATTGTCACCAGCAACAGCCAGTGTTCTGTGAAAACAAAACCTTGCCCCTCAAAATAAGGGAGAAATGTGGGTAGTACTACTGTGAGGAAGGAGGTGCACAACATTACAAAAGCAACAGCTGCTGTAGCTGCACAGTCTCCTAAGAAGCAGGATTCCCATATCAGCCTTCCTCCTTTCCTTCCTTTCATTCCCTAATCATGCCTTCATTCCTATGGCATAAGAACCTGAAAATTCAGTTTGGCAGGTGTTGCTGAAAGGCATCAAAGTGTCTGTGTTTGCAATTTAGGTTTCAAATCAACACGTCTCACTAAGGACCTGTTTTCACTAGATCAGTATGAAACGTTTAAGCTTGAAATACTCTAAACGAAAACCACCTGGTTTCGAAAGCTTCTCTTTTCAGACTGGTAATTTCTTAGCCATTAGAGATGAGCAGGGTAAGCCTTTCACTGGAAATATGAGACACAGCCATCTCAGAGCTCCTCCCTCCTCTCCTTTTGCTTCCTTCAAGTCTTTTCACTCTAAATCTGATCCAAGAGGAAGTGGTGACGACATCAAAAAATATTCCAAAGAAGCTAGAAATGAGCATGTCCCTAATCACATAGCTTTCAAAGTAATGCATTTAAAATCATATTCTGAATTGATTAAAGAAAAATTAATTAAGTCAAAAGTAATTAAGCTAAATTTTTGGCTTCTAAAGTTTTTGATTAAAGGAAACTTTCATCATCTGTTTCATACTTAGGAAAAGTCAGAAGAGTTACCATTGTATCTAGTTTCTTTCAAAAGAATGTAAGTCAGTACTAACTTTAAGTATTGTGCACACGCTTCTGAAGTACTGCTGACCCATAAGAGAAAAATCAACCTATGAACAGTAACAAACCAAGAACCCACCATCAAATGGAAGTTGGGGTTTCCTTTCAATAAGTTCCCAAAGACGTCCACCAGCACCTAGTCCTTTCATTAGCTCAGAATAAAAGGAACTTAGACCTAAACAAAAAACAGAACAGTATTATGCATCCATATGGAATGCTGCTGAGGACTATCTGAAAGCTTGTAACACAAGGCACTAGACAGGGTGACAAGTTGTCTGCTTGGGAAAAAGAGCCAAAGCATCTACATCCTAGAACAGCAGGGAAGGCATAAGCCTCGCAGGGCACCTTGAAACTCAAGCACTGAGGTTTGCAAATTCACAACCACTCATGGAGTTGCATGAACTCCTATATGTATTAATGATGACATACACTGAGCAGACTTAGCACTTGGAAGATTTATATGCCTTGTAGGCATCAAGGAAGGCAGGCCTCTTGTGGCAAGACACCTGTGCTTCAGAGTCCCCACGAGAATGAGCTCTGTGCAGAACTACATTCTCCATAATCTTCAGCAGAATTTAAGAAGATGTTTTCATAGGAAATAAAAGTTAATTCAATGACATTTTTAGCAGTGCTTCTAAACTTCCTTTATTTACCATTAATTTGTTCCATGTTTTTAAAGTGCTGGGTATCTGTCCATTTGCCAAACTTGGATGAGCTAAGCAGAGAAGAAAGGGGCTGTGTAGTTGGAATGGGCACCACTGGAGTTTTTATATACAAGGAAGCAGGTTTTGTAAATTTTGCCCTCAGGTATATCTACGATATCAGGCTTAGTCTTAGAAAAGAAGAATACAGGCAAGCTCCATTGCCCTCTCTGCCTTCAGAAGTAACAGGCTCATTTTAAAGAAGAACACTCCAGTAAGTTGTCAAACTTCAAAGCGCTTTATCTTCATTTTTGCCTGTATGCAGTCATGGAGACAGCTTTGTCAAAAAGATGAACAGCTTGTTTCTGGGCCAGTAGATTACAGAGTGTGAGCTCCAAGGAGGAACCAGTCAGTAATGAAAACCAGAAGGTTAGCACCAGAGTGCAGTGTTCTGCTGGCACTTTGTTTACTCTTCCAGTTCAGAACACTGTATACTGAATTACAGCTAAATTTTATGTGCCTTTCTAAATAAAGTGTGTTTAACACAGACGCACATATACAAAAATATATGTAAAAAATATAATACAAGTATTATTTCTTTACACAATATGTCAATTATCTTAATTTGGACCTAAACAAAATTAAAAGTAATGTGTATCTGTCACATGCACACATTGAAAAAAATAGTCTCTGTATTCTTTTTGGAAAACAGAAGGTTTACATTAATATTAAGTTAAAAATTATTATTTTCATTAACTCTTCAGAAAAATAGAAAACATGACTTCCTGGGAAGATCATGTGGAAGAGACTTCTTAAGAAAGCGAGACCTTTTAAGAGCTTCTTCCCTCCTGCCCCCATACCGACTGTAATGCTCTGAAGAAAATCTGATTTCCCATTCCATACCTCCAATGCTTATTCCAACCCAGAAAGCATACATTAGGAAAGATGAGAGTTCACCAACTGTCATGTAGGCATTGCCCATTAGTAATCCTCCTTTGTATAATACTGAGAGGACAATTAAATTTCCAGAAAGACCAGTCTAAGGAAAAAGAGAAAAAGGCATATTTTGTCACATACATCTTAAATTTAATTCTCTAAAACGTTGTTTCAGAATTTTCCTTCTAGTAAAAAGAACTCTCATACTGTAAGTATCTAGGCTTTTGGAGGAGTGAGTTAAATTCAACAATTCTAAAGCAAACCCAGCCAACAGCCAGCCAGATATCCAGTGGCACTGCACTGTGCTATCCAAAAAGTGTTTAAAAAGCAAGCAACTCTTTTTTTTTTTCCTTCCCAAGAAGGAAAGGAACATCAGACATTATTCTCAACCATCACTAAAGAAGAAGAGTTGATAGTCTGCAGTTATGTTGCAGTTTTGCAATACAATTAAGCAATTAAGTTATGGAAAAAAAGCAGTCCAACCCTCCCTACCCTCCCTCCCACACCTACACACTCCTGAGCTTCCCTGCATTGATGCTCATCTCATCAGGGAGCAAGACCTGTAAAATGGGTGGGGGAAGGTTTCCACTGGTTTAGTTCCTTGAATAGGTGTAGCCTCAGACAAGTAGTCCCCACTAAGGTGTGCAGGGAAGAAATAGACACTTAAAGTGACTTTATCATACCACTGTATCTTGTGATGCAGTTTCACAGCAATTTAGACTGATTTAAGTCCAGTCTTCCCACAGTTTTATTTAGGTTCAAATTATTTTCAATCATTTATTTGCAGATTTTGAAGTGTCCTCATGAATTTTAAAATAATTGACACTTGGCATAACACGGTTGGCTTACTTTAATGAAAATATACTTACTGCTCCGAAGAAGCCTGCCCGAACTAGTGCCTCTTTCTTAGCCAGTTGTAGCACATAATCAACTTTATTTGTATACTTCTCCATTTCAGCCACTTCTTGCCCAAAAGCTCGAACTGTTCTTATGTTTCCAATACGCTCTTCAGCTAACTACATTAAAGCAAAGAACAAAACAAATACACAGAGACACACAATTTGAAATGTTCATATTACAGAACAAGTGAAAGTTAAACTAATATCACTACACTAATCTCCATATCTTTGGATACCACAGAAACATTTCACATGCCTTCTTCTCCATACCCCGCTCCCATTTCTTTTAACAATTCTATTAGGTTAAAGGTAAACTGCATGCCCGGGCAGTTTTAAAAGAACTTCAGGATTGTCTAAACGCCAGCAGAGCAGAAAAATATAAAAGTAGGGTTAAAAAACTTCCCTGTGGGTGAAATTACTATTCACAATAATTTGCAATAACAACATGGGGAGGGGGAAAATAAAGAATATTAACATTCTATTCTACACTAAAGCATGCAAAACAGCCTGCAGTTATTTCTTAAAACAATTCCACTCATTTGATCAAAGCAACACTGGGAATTAATTTAGCCCAACTACTAATGTCTCATTTCAACTCAGTATTTTATTTTAACTTCTGAACAGCAAAGCAGTAATTCTAAAATACCCCTATTGTAATCAATTAGACTACGCTGTGACACTGTGATGGTCTTACAAAAACCAAGGCCCCTTTTTGTATGTAAAACTACGATATGAAAAAAATTAATTCTCCTTCTTCCATCCCCCATTCAACCTCAAAATTTGAACTGCTCATTCATGTGACATCCCACACATGGTTTACAAAGGCATGAGCTTCCTTTCAACACAGTATGAGGAAGACAAACAGAAGACAAACAATTTGACTTTGCACAGTCAAATTGCAGAAGTCCTACAAAGGACATCCCAAGTTTATAACAGCTGACAACTGTGGCTATTTTAACTAGATCTTTCCTAATTATATTTCTGTGCTTTTTCATGATGTATCCTCACCCTCAGCCTTTGAGGAAAAGGTCACTATCACTACTGTTCTCTGATAGTGCTTCGGAATATTTCAGTGTTGTAAGCAAACACAATGAAGGGCCCTCCACAGCAGCCTCTTCAGAAACAACAGATTCCTCTACTTTCCTCCCAGATATGTGGGTATGTGCTGAGATGCCCAGAAAAGTTTAAGAAATGTCGAGCCCCATAAACATTAAAGAGATATAAGGTCATACGTCAGGGATGCACTCCAGAGAAGGATCTGCTAGCAAAGCAAGCACGCATCTAGGATGCTTCTAATGGCTTCAAACTCATAACTGTAATCCAACAAAAGTGTTTCTCAAACTTAATGGGCAGAACTTAATGGGCTTAATAGAGCATTATTTTATGCTCTCACAAAGCTAAAGCCTACCCTCCTCATCCTTTCCTACATTTCCAATTCTCAAGGCCTAGTACCTCCACATTATATTGTTATGGACAATGGAAGGGTGGTTGTTTCTGAGATCTATGAAAAAGTGTTACTGATATTTATCTTTCGTATTATTCAGGTGCAAAACTACAGGCTCAGCATGGCTTAGGGCAATGAACAGTACAATTATCTTCAGAAGATCTATAACTTCAGAGATATTAACCTAAATATACTAGAGCAACTTTGAACTTAACTAGAAAGCATCTGTTAAAAGATTACCTGTGTTGCTTCTGCAAGAGAATCTTGGGTCATTTTAGTAAGTTTTCGCAAGTATCGTCCATAAATCACAGCCAGGACAGCCAAGGGTGGCACAACACTCAGAACAAATGCAGCAAGGTTAGGAGACACAAAAAACTAGAAGAAAAAGGTATGTGTCAGGAGTTAGCACTCAGATTAAAAATAATCACTGGAGTACTGAAGTGCAACTTCCCTTGCTAGAGTGTTCTAAAACTAGTAGGATTGTAATTTAGTGATGCCATGCTTTCATTTGTTTTATTTTTTCCAGGCCAAACATCCATTCCTCCACAGCATTTGGAAAGTATCCCATGGTTAGAACAAAGGATTATAAGCAAAGGGGTCTGGATTTCATTTCTAGCTTTCTCACTGGTTCACTGTGTGGTCTTAGTCAAGTACCTTAACTTGCCAGTAAACAGGCCTACCAGGAAATCTCTTGCATATGCTGAAGGACATAAGCTAATATCCAGTTTATAAAGTGCTTTTACAACTTTTAAATAGATTGTGTAATACAGAAAGTTTGAGTACAGAAATGTCATACACTACTTCCAGGTAACTGAGGAACAGATGGAGTCAGCAATACTCCCTAGCACCCACGAATGGGTGGAACAATGTCTTTAATTTACTGCTGCAAACCTTATCACTTGTAACAAGCATCAAAGCTCCTAAAGAGTTTATCTTCATAAGATCTACTGAAATTAGATCTAATGTGTTTTAATTTCATCTTGCTTTCTGTACTGAAAACAAAAATCTCCAGAAAATTTCAAAATTGACATAATTGACAGGCTTTATAATTATTTCATAATAATGTCTTCTTTCTGGGCAAGCTTTTATAGTCCACCTCTTAGCACTGTATCATTGCAGTATTTTGGAGCAGAATGCCTTACATAAAAGTTATTTAGTTTAACCTTAGATTCTCTTTGCTTATATAAATACATAGCCATAATTTTTATCAGTGACAAAATATTAAGGCTTTAAAGTTTTATAGTGGAAACTCTTAACAGTTTCTATTAATGTCAATATTGCAAGCTTATTTTTACAAGGAGACTTTTTGCTATCTGTTTTTAAATCCAGGTAGACAGCAGAAATTACGCCACCTTCATTAAAGATAATTGCATCCAGTGCATCTTTTCTCAGATAAGCATAAAAATATTAATGCCACAAAAGAACACCAAGAAAAGTCAGATTTTTATGTAAACCAACTGACCACCAAGGAATATTAACTAACGCACTTCACTGAAGCCTTCATTAAGACACTTCCTTCATAAATATATTCTTTACTGACAGACTAAGGCAGAAAGTCTAATACTTGTAAAAATCCTCAACATTAATTTGATATGCAGTACTGCCTTTGCTCACCTAGGCTTTAATTAGAATCAACCAACTTTGATGACTTTTTCATCAGGCCCTTCACACCTTATTTTACTTACAACCGTGGGAATGTCATCACTGATTTTAATATCTTCAGTAAGAATGCAATTAAGCTATTTGCCTACTACACTTTGCTTGATAACTTTGGGTAGCAACAGTAGTTAATTTCAATCCTTCATCCTCCAAATTTTGCTTGTGAGTAAACATCAAGTGGCTACAGGCACATCATCTACTGCAATAATCTATGCATCTATTCTAGATAACCAGTGAAATACACCCATGTCCCGGAACACACAACTGTTCCAGGACTGACTCACGCTCATATGTTACCTAACAGCACTGAAACAAATGTGAAACCACACACAAGAAGTGTCAAGCGGGGACTAGACCACCATACCATCATTGCAACCCCAACAGATGCTTGTGCTCCTGCTCTGAGCCCATCTGAAAGGTTTTCGGTCACTGAACGGCCCAAGAGGGCTGTATCTGAAGATAGGCGGTTTATCAGCTCTCCTGTTCTGGTCTTGTCAAAGAAAGCCGTTTCTTGCTTCAGAATGGAGGAGAACATGGTTGCTCTCAAACGTTTCACAATCCTTTGTCCTGTCAGAAACAGAAGTCAGTCAAGTAAAGTCACACAAGACTTTACACAGACAATATAAACAACATAAACAATATAAACAATAACAATATAAAAATCATAGGATTATACAGCAATGAACAAGTCACATTACAAGGTTTTAATATACCAGGAAAGAGTAATCCTTAAGATGTCACCTAACAGTAAATAAAAATGAAAAATTATTCCAGCATACTTATCCTTGCACTATTAGTTTACTTTTTATCTGTTAAAAAAGCACTGCTGATTCCAATAGAACCTCTTAGCCAGTGCCAAGAATTAATTTAAGATCATTAGATATCATGACTCTGCAAAAGACATGATGACTCTCAGTACCACCTTTTGCTTCTGTTTTTACCTGCAGTTTGCATGAGGTAGACACGAGTAGCATTAGCAGCACCACCACATAAAAAGATTCCACTCAGCAAGGCACACAGGCTGGTCAGGCTGTCAGTGAAATCCTCACTGGGATTTGTATAAATAATGTCAATAACTTTACCCATGAAGAAAGGGGCTGACATGGTTATGACACTGGAAACTGCCAGAAAGCCAACAGCAGCTGCAAATCAACAAGGAAAAGGAAAGTTATTCTGAACTTGCAAGATCATTAATAGTGCAAATAAAATAATTTCTCACTTCAAATTTCTATTAAGCTTGTGAGTGCAAACTGAAATAATCACTAATCTTGTAGGCCTCGTTCTGAATGAGGTGTTTTAAGTCACTGTGTTCATTAATTTGGGCAAGGTCCATTTTAAGATCCTGAAAGCCTCTGTATACAATTACAGTCTTGGAATCACTTCTCTTGTCTAACCTTCCACATCAACACCCAACAAGGTTAACCTTTCATTGATGTCATCCTTAAAGAGCATTAACAGTTGCTGAATTCTCATAAACAAGCCTTCAAATCCTGTTTGGTTTGGGTTTTATTATTCATGCTTGTTCCTGTATGAAAGCTTCCAGTTGTCTTATTTCTGAGATAACAATGGACTGAAGTAAAGATCTGATCTGAGCACCATCTAAACCATGAAGTTTTATTGAGGAAAAAAAATAGAAGAAAAAAACCCCATTTAATTTCTCTTGACTGACAACATTCATTTTGTTTTACTCTTTATTACTGTTGGTCTAAAAGAAAAATAGTATAAGCTTTCAATAGAAGTATATTTGCTGATGAGCACAGATCTTGAATTCTAGTTGCAGCATCATCCATGGAACAACCTGTGTAACTGAAGGTGTATCACAGAGAATGAAAATCACACTGGACCAAGACCTGGGCTTTTGAACTGTATTCTGCAATGAAATTTCTTGAGCCAAGAAGGCAGTTTTATTCTAAAGAGCTTGCAAGGCTGAAAGCTAGGAAAACCCCACATCTTAATTGAAAACTGAACAAACTTGATATGAAAACCACTGAACCACAACAAACAATGACATTTATACAGCATAATTTTCCAACAGCCAACCCCACACTTAAAGCAACAATTCAGAGGATTCCTACAAAACTACTAGCAGGTAATGCTTTTGAAGACAAAAAGACACTATGCTGAAAGTCCTGAAGCTGCCTGAATTTTAGTTCTATTCTACTAAGCTTCTTGTATCACCTTCTATGATGAAGACAGCAGCCAGCCTCTCAGCAGCATACTGCTGTAGGTGATATTTTACCTGACACAGGTTGTTTGATGCCTCTTACCACCTCCACAACACAAGTGGAAAGCTTTGTTTCAGTTCTTACTTCTAGTGTAAATGCAGCTGTGCATTTATAAGGAAGAATTCAGGGTACAAAAAATGCGTACCTTTCATCACCTCAAGCAAACACTTCTCTGCACTTTCACTGCAGTGCCCCAGAGCTCCACGCACTGCCCAAACAAGCTTTATCCCTGCCACTGCATCTAACCTGCAGCCTGTGGTTCTTATTTGAGATTTATTAGCTATATTTCTCTTGTGCAACACTCAGGCCAGCAAGCATGTGAAAGATACAGGACTAGGATCTTTAACTTGAAGCTATAGAAACTGCAAGAAGTCATAGTAGAAAGGGAAAAACTTGCTGCTGCAAACTTATGTGATCCATGCCATAGGCACATCTCATAAGCATAATATTTGCTAGCTAAAACTTCACGAGTGACCTTATTAACAGGCTGGCTGGTGTATTCAAGCTGTGAAACAGCAGGGAAAAATCCAACAAAAGTCAGGTCATTTCCTGTCAGGAAAAGCTGGTCGCTCTGCAAGGCAGCTGGAGATGGACAAAAGCATTGATTATAAACACAGTGCTGCATGGCAGCTCAGTCTCCATTAATCCAGACAGTTTCTCAGTTATGGATGGAACAGGACATATGAACTGCAGATATAAATAAACAGATATAAACAGAGGGAAGAGGACTGTATGGCTAAAATGCCCATATGCTTCTGTGTAGTGGTACAGCCTTCCTGGATTTACCTTCAGCTCTTCTTCATTCAAACTAGCATGGGTTTCACTGTGATTGCTTCCAACAGCCTTAACTGAATGAAAAGCAAATGCTAGTACCTAAAACAAACGGAAGACTACCGAAAAACTTAAACAATATACCTGACTTTATTAATTTAATCACAAATCACATGCAAAATAAGATTCCCTAATTGAAACTGTGGCATTGATTATACCAGCAGAACAACTGGAAAATTGCACAGATGCCAAATGGTTGCTTTTGTTCGTTCGTTCTAAAATGTTGCCTAATTCAAGAAATAGGAACAAGCAAACACATGTTTTATCTCCTCATTCAAAGAAGAGCTGTCATTGTGATAACTGGCTAAAGGGAGGAGTACAAGGTGTTCAGCGACCAGATATGGAGACGCTTCAGTGACACTGAAGTTTGTGACTGAAAAAAAAAAAAAAAGGCCAGAGTAAACTTGATAGTATTAGTTTCCCACAGCTTATTCTGTTACCCAGAAAATTGTGTCAAACAAAATAGTGTATTTTGGAAGTTTTATTTTTTAGAGTAAATCTCTTTTTGTAGGCAATGAGACAGCAATAAAGAAAATGTGAGGTAGATCAGTGGAACTTATGAAACAGGACATCCAAGTGGCAACAGAAGCAACGACAAGGCAAGCTGGCTGCAGCATCTGAGCACCCCTTTTAGAAATGTTTTGCTTGTCTACTTCCACAGAAACCCAGACTGCAGCAAAACCCGATAACTTTATCACTATTAAGATCAACATACTTTCTGTTAAGGCTAACGTGGACTTGCTTCTTGACAGCAGATCTGTAACTTCATTCAAAGACAAGGAACTGGTCACCATCTGATAAACCAGGATGTTTACAAGCAATAACTAGGCAGACCTATCAGAAAGTTCTCTTCAGAATATGCACTAAGTGACATAAACCAATTTTCTACATGCAAGAACACCACCAGGAGAGTGAACATTTCCAATTTTGCTTCTTACTGAAGCATTATTCTTACAAAGCCAAAAAAATTGCTTGCAAGCCTGTTGGGGGATGGGCTGTTTTAAAGACAAATACATAAAGATTTGACCTCAGATGAATTAAGATCATTCAAGCCCATCGGGGATGAAAGACAGAAAAATGAGGTAATGATACTTGGCAGTGCACAGTAACCCAGCAACAGGGCACAGTAGCTAGTTTTCACTATTCAGTAAGCTATGGATGTTACCTCCTGAAATTTTTAAAGTATTGTACTAGTTTTATTTAAAGAGCAGTGCTGGCAGGTCAGAAACAAGCTTTGGATCTATGAGAAGTGTCGTTTTATCAGGAACCATGAATATATGTCCTTTACCAGTTATCTGTGCAGTTTTATTTAATACATGGGGATTTTTTTAGCTTAACACTGACTGGCTTTCCACAAGGGCATTTGGAGTGATGAATAAAATCTACCACATTATCAGGTGCATGCACAAAGATCAGGCTCTTTAGTTCTTCTTTTATGGGAGAAAGATGCATTGGCAAATTTTGTATTTATTGGTCAAGTGAAGTCCATTTCCTTTTAGTGAATCCTGGTCCACATACAAATTTGTATAGCTTTTTTTACTGTGCATTTAACATTAAAACATTTAACTTGTTCATTTTTATCTTGTGTAGAAGATAGTCTTTATGTCAGACCAATCTAGCTATTATTCCTTCTATCTGCACAATTCACACAAATAATGCAGCAAAAAACATTCCCCAAATAAATTGATCTCTAAGCTCCTAACTGATTACATTGGTCAGGAGCTACAGTTTCTGCAATATCTTACCTAAGTAGCTTCATTAATGGTTCACCACCAGTTTAAAATAAGGAACTGATAATAAATAGCTACAGAAAAACAAACTTCCTGTGATGAAGCTACAAGGCTGCTTGGACATTTTGTGAGTTTCATACCAAACACTGACAAAATACGATGAAAAACAAGGGTGGGAAACAACAACAAAAAAACCATGTAGCCTACATTTTTTGGCACACTGCACATGAGAAGACAATCAGTAAATTACTCCTGCATATACATAAATAGGAATTTTAAAACCACAAGAATTGGCCTCAGAAAAATCAAGTGATGGCTGAGTTACTTTAAGACAAGCAGAATCACTTTCCACTAACTAAATACTGTAACAAAAAACAGTGGCCAGGTAAATTTTGGCCAGGAATTTCCCAGCTACTGTGTGACAGCACAGTATTAGCAAGATTTAGAAGGCTAGGGTTCAACTGAGGTCCCAAAGAGATGGGCATTCTAGTGCCTGTAAGCCTCCCTTCTACTCCCAGTAGCTTCCTTGCCATTACGCACATTACAGAATTCATTTGACTCGATGTCAAGGATGGACCAGGTTTTTCAGAAAGATGCCAATTGCCTGACTCGTAATTAATTTTGAAATGGGAAGGGGGCGGGGTGGGGGCAGAACCATACCCTTAACAGTGTGTGAGTAGCCTCCTGATGTTCAAACTCATGCTACAATGCTTAGAAGAGCAACAGTTTCTAAATGAAACCATTTAAGTGTTACTACAAAATAAACACATATTATCTCTCCAATTTAATTTCCTAAAATAACCGACGATTTCCAAGAAACTCCTACTCAAGTATTGGTCTAAGAAACGCCAGCTTGTACAAATAACCAAAAGCATGATTTTCTAGTAGCACTGCTCACAGATGGCATGTTCTATATTTCACTCTGCATCCATAGTTGCTCACTACTCCAATCATCCCCAATCAAATGAACTACTAAAATAGTTTCTGAACTACATTACAAGGAATACACCTAAACAAATCATGTTTAGTCTTAGGTACAACTTTTTTTTTTTCATTGACTTTTCCAAGAATTGGTTTTAAGGACACATTCCTTGAATCTCCAGCAATCCAGTATTTATCAATGAAGGACAAGAAAATGCATCACCCGGTATAATTTTAAAGTACAGACGAATCCAATTTATGAATAAGGCAGTGTTCTGATTTAATGGCAAATTTTAACCCATAGGAAAGCAGCTATTACAAATTTGCCCAAAATTACCAAATAAAACTTATGAAATACCATTTATTGAGCATTTGTAGAGAACATCTGTGTACAAAGCAAACCTTCCTGCTCAGTGCACAAGAATTTTTATACAGGGAAAGGGCACATTTTGCTACAGGATTAAAAATTTTAGAGTTTCTGGTGCTTACTTAAAATTCAATAGAGCTATTGTTTCCTTTGAGTGTGGTTTGGATAAAATGCAACAGACAGATTCTCATAGGGAGAAACAAGAAGGCAGGAGGAAATAAAGGGGATCATTTTGAAAAGGCATTTTTGTGGTCTCACACACACAGCAGGATTTAATAATTTCAACAATGGCCCTGTCCTCTCCCCCAGGAACTGAATTTAACTGAAGATGCAGGTTTACCTGATTGTACCAGATCAGCCAAAGAATTCCTACAATTTTTTGTCTCCTTTGATAAACCTGGGAGGTATTACAGGATTTACAAACTCCTAATTCCACTACACAAAACTGTGGTCACTGGCAGGGTGAATTCCCTGCCAATGGATTTACTCCTCTTTTTACCACTTTTAATTGGGAACAACAAAATGTAACACACATGTCCCATTTAAAATATATTCACAGCTCTACCCTGCTCTAGAAGTAACTGGGTATGGAACATATTACACTGAAATTTTTTTTCTTCTTTTTTTTTTTTTTTGGACAGTATGACATCTGATACATTCATTTTCATTCCTAAGAGCCTCCAGAGGGTCAGAAGCTCCTTCTGCAAGGAGAGCATTGCCAGAGGTGCTGTGTGCCAGTACCCCAGAACTCCGGGCCAGAGCACACCGCTTCTTCCTGAGCCAGGGGATGGTTAAGAGGCCCCGCACAGAGCAAGATGCAATTATCTCCTTCGGTGCCAGTCACAACAGGAGCAGGTCACCTTTGTCTCTGTACCTGCACCTCATCAGCTGACACCATTTCCCCAGCGCACTATGATGGGTGAAGCTGATCTTGCTCAAATTCCTCATAAATCTCCCTCCACTTCCACCGTCTCCCACTGTCCTCACTGCCAGTACTTCACCTTCTGTGACCGTGAATTTCAATGCACAACTGCAATGAGCAGATAATGTCCTGCCATGTGGAATTACAGAAAAGGCACACAGCACTCCAAGGTGGTAATGCTACACCCCTGTGCTACCAAACACTGGTTCTACAAAGTGCAAAAAATCTGGCTGGAAGAGCTCAACCTTCCTGTAGAACAAAACAGCACCTGTAAGCCTCTGAAGAGATCACACAGCATTTGCTTACTGGTTACGGGGGCTTGAAGAGGAAATTAAATGTTTTATCCTTGGTTCATTGTTTCGTACAGCAAAACCATTGACCTTCCTCTTTCTTTGAATACAGGAAAAACAGAGATACTGAGCTTTTAAGGACTACTTTCTCAGTACAAAGCTGCAACAGGAAAAAAGTGCAGCATATTTTAACCTATTTAAGATGAAATGTGTAGATGCAATTTCCCTACAATGACCTACAATGTATTTTGTCTACGTTTGTTATTCCTGCACTCTATAATGACCTGAAGTATTCTCCTTGTTTGCTTTTCCATCCTCCCACTTAATTACAACTTAACAACAAAAGTTTTCTCTGAAGTAGGGCATTAATAAATAAGAATTTCACATAAATTCCCTCCTCTCCTAGAACCAAGACCAACAGAACATCGAAAAGCAGGTGTCTCATTTGCATACTTTTTCCATCTGCATGACTTGATAGCATCAAGTTGTTGTGTTGGTTCTGTTTAAACTTTAATTCATGCCATTTTCTTATCTCAAAAGACAAAACTGCACGTAGCTGATTTTTAGGAACTGTGATAGTTGATTTACTTAGATAAAACCGTCAGCAGGCTGCATAGATTAAGGACTCTTTGCTCTATTTCAAAACATAATTACAAACAAGTATACTGTACCCTGCCTGTGATAAACAAGCCGACAGCAAGTGCCCAGTAAAGGGAACTAAATTAAAATCTCAGTTCGGAGCCTTGGGTCCTAAAAGCCATTCTTCAAATAACTGATTTATTTACTTGATTAAATCTAAATGGGAAAACCACAGAACTTCATTGCAAAATCAGCAGGTAGTCTAAAATTTATAAAAATTCATTTGAATCTAAATTATTTTGGCTGTGTGATACCAACATGTAATGAAACTCTGTAAATATCCACTGTGAATAAATCTTGTGCAAAGTATTTTGCATCTCACAAACCACCTCTTTATGTAAGTCTGTCTCACCTCTCTTCTCTCAAACAGCATTTACCCATTCCATGGCAACTACACGAGTTTCTGCAAAGGACTACAGGCCTCACACAGCCATGATAGTGCACATGCTGTTCACCAATAAAGATGGCTTAAAAAACCAAACCACATAATCATTTAACATTGTTTCCTTACTATCAGTTATTATCCTATCAACCCCACGAGAAGCAATGTTAAGAAAAGTTTGTTTCTACTCATTGTTGATAGTATCAGTGTTAAGGGTGTAATTTACACAACCACGGTGCTTTGACTTCACCATATAGACACTAAAAATAAACAGCTTTCAAAACACCTTACAAAAGCTTTAAACAAAAAAATTATTAGAAAACAGAATTTTAAGTAATTTTTTACAAAAGCTTCAGATTCCCATTTTTACTTCACACCAGAGAGTCTTCGGCCCAAATTTATTGCAGGCTGATTGTGAAGCGAGTGCTGAACACGCACAGAGGCATTAACCAAACGGAACCGAGTTCTGTAACTTTCAAAAGTTTTTACCTTCCCTTCAAAAACCAACAGATTAAGAGGTGGCAAGGGGAGGAAGGAGGGAGAAGGCATGTCTTTAGCTTTTCACAGGTACGGAACGCTCGCTTGGAGGTTCCACGCTGTGCTCGGATGCTGCCGGCGGCGCCGGTTCGCGAGGGAAACATAACCTTCCCTTCGCCCCGGCGGCGGCCGCTCGAGGGGCGCACCCGGCTGCGCTCCCCGGGCCCGGTAGCCCCTCCGGGCGGGGCGCCCGCCGCCCCCTCCCGCTCGGACCAAGCCC
>VXAY01004260.1:2955256-2983326 GCA_013399855.1 Oxyruncus cristatus
GCGGCGCGCTGATAAGGCTGCGGCTGCCGGCCTCCTCCCGGCCGCCCCGGCCAGCGCCCTCTGCCGCCGCCCGGCCTGGGGAAGGGAACGGTGCCTGCCGAAATGGCGCCCGAGGAGACTGAGAGGGGATCTCATTAATGCATATAAATATCTTAATGGCGGGTGCCAAGAGGATGGTGCCAGGCTCTTCTCGGTGGTGCCTAGCGACCGGGCGAGGAGCAAGGGCCATAATCTGAAACACAAGAAGTTCCACCTCAACATGAGGAAGAACTTTACGTTGAGGGCGGTGGAGCACTGGAACAGGCTGCCCAGGGAGGTCGTGGAGTGTCCCTGTATGGAGACATTCAAAGCCCACCTGGACGTGTTCCTGTGTCACCTGCTCTGGGTGACCCTGCCTTGGCAGGGGGGTCGGACTAAGATGATCTCAAGAGGCGCCATTCAACCTTAACAAGTCCGTGATTCTGTGACCCTAGCCTGCCTGCCCGGAGGGGGCCAAGACCTGAGGCAGCCGGCATAAAGAAGGAGGACTCCGCCCCTTCCCCTGTTCCTCCGTCGCAGGCCCACGTGGGTCACGCCAGTGGAGAACATCTCAGGCTGGCCACCCGTGTCCACAGAGCATCCTGCCTGTCCATGATCTGTACAAGGGAAAACCTCCAGCCAGTGGAGAGCTGTCTTACAGGGACACCAGATGCCCGACCCCATGCTTAGGCTGGTGCCTGTGAGATCTGTGCCCATGCTCGGGCTAGAACCTACAGGATTACAATAACTAATGGGTTAAAACTGGAAGGGGGGAAATTTAGGTTAGATATTGGTAAGAAATTCTTTACTGTGATGGGGGTGACATACTGCAACAGGTTGTCCAGAGAAGTTCTGCCTGTCCCATCCCTGGAAGTGTTTAAGGCTAGTTTGGACGGAGCGCTAGGCAACCTGATCTAGTGGAAGGTGTCCCTGCCCATGGGGTGGTTGGAAAGAGGTGATCTTTAAGGTCCCCTCCAACCCTTAACACTCTATGATTCTGTGATCCATACAAACAGCTTTTCACTGTTACTATTTTCTTCACATATTACTGCTTGGCGTATGAGCCATTTTCCAAACAATCTACTGCCTCTACCCCAATTTAAGAAAAAGAAATTGAGTCATAGCTTTTCTGAGGCCACACAGTACTGGGAGCCAGAGCACGGAACTGACCCCGCTGTCCTGTTTTCTCCACTGGAGTGCCCAGTATAGGGATACCTACACTTCAATTTTAAATTTTTGAGTGAAGCTTCTCTGTGAATTAGTTAACATCAGTTTGTGAGATTTAGTTTGCCAGGATAGTTTGAACAACCATGCTTTAAAGACCGCAAATGAATAAAATTGTATTAAAAAATCACGAGAAAACATGAACAGTCTTTTGCTACTGCAAATCATATAGCCAAATTCCCAGCATTTAGGGAAATGGAGGGGTTA
The DNA here is from genome assembly GCA_013399855.1 of Oxyruncus cristatus. NCBI lineage: Eukaryota > Metazoa > Chordata > Aves > Passeriformes > Cotingidae > Oxyruncus > Oxyruncus cristatus. The sequence goes on from VXAY01004260.1 coordinate 2,956,706, forward strand.
GCACACCCAGTGAGCATGCTGAGGAATGGAGCCTCATCCTGGGAAAACCACCAGAGTCGTTTCCCTTGATTTTTAAGTGAATTAGCATAAACCTTCCTTGAAGCCCTCAGGTGATGCGGGAATGTTTGGAGGCCTGCGGTGTGAGTGCAGCAGCACAGTAACCTCACCCTGATGCCTGGGTTTCCTCCTTTCCCACACCAAGCCTCCCTGCCCTCTCCAATGCTGCCCTTTGGCGCTGCAGGAGGATATGATATATATACAGTATACTTAACCACAGAATCAGTCAGGGAAGGGACCACAGTGGGTCACCTGGTCCAACCTCCCTGCAAGGTCATCCTAGAGCACGTGGCACAGGCTTACATCCAGATGGTTCTTGAATATCTTCAAGCAAGGGAGACTCCACAACCTCTCTGGACAACCTGTTCCAGTGCATGGTCACCTGAACAGTAAAGCAGTTCTTCCTCATACCCAGGTGGAACTAACTTCCTCTGCACTCCCTTTAGATATTGATACACATTGATGAGGTCCCCTCTCAGCCGTCTCTTCAAAGGAAGTCCCCGTGACCTTTTCCCAGCGCTTGAGGGGCCTCACGGAACCACAACCGCTGGGATTGCGGAGCACCGGGGCCAGGGCGCCGCCAGGGGGCAGGGCCCGGCCCCCGCGCCGCGCCGGGCCGAGCCAGGGGCGGGTTTTCGCGCCGCTTCCCCGCGCAGAGCACCCGGGGGAGCTTTGTGGCGCTCGCCTCTTCCCGGGCTGCCCTCGAAACAGAGGCGCGACCAATCGATCCCCTCGGGCGAGGAGCAGGACGGGGCGGGCCGCCCGCCCTGTGAGAGGCGGGTTGTGTGTGCGTGTGTGTGTAAGTTGACCCGCACTCGCCCCGTGCCCGGTGTTAGGGCAGTTTTTTGGGTAATTGTCTCCCGTCGGAAAAGGCAGCGCAGCGCGGGGCCGCCTCCCACCGGTCAGGAGAGGGCCCGGGCAGGGCCCCTTCGGCGCGATCACACGGACCGGTCCCGCCTTTCCTGGACACGGGGGCATTTTCGCAGAATCATAAAGGCTGGAAAAAACCTCTGGGATCATCGAGTCCCTTTGACCGAACACCACCACATCAACGAGACCATGGCACTCAGTGCCACATACAGTCTTTCCTTAAACACCCCTAGGGACAGTGACTTGTCCATCTCCTTGGGCAGCATATTCCAATGTCTAATCATCCCCTCGGCGAAGAAATTCTTCCTAATGTCCAATGTAAATCTTCCCTGCAGCTTTAGACTATGTCCTGTCATCCTGTTGCTGGGTGCCCGAGAGATCCCTACCTGGCTACAACCTCCTTTCAGGTACTAGTGGAGGGCGATAAGGTCACCCCTGGGCCTCCTTTTCTCTGGCCTGAACAACCTGTGGAAAACACCAGTACGCAAACTTCTAGTGTAGTTTTAGAGCAACACTACACCAGATAGCGGGCGGGGGGGAACAATTAAATAGCACTTTTTAATATGAGTGAAGGTTAGTTGAGGCTGTTGTGGCCTGAGGAGCCTCATGCCACTACAGTCTGTACCACAGTGCGCCCCAGGGATCAGCCATAGTGTTCCCCACATCAGCCCCTGGCTTGCCATCCCCTGTTTCCAGGAGCTGGGGATTAACTAGGGTCTGGGACAGAGGACTAAGAGCAAACTGGCTGCAGTACTGCAGTAGAGGGCCAGGGTCCTCCCAAACCTGCCACAGCGCTGCACTCCTGCTCCTGCAGGATTCTGAAAGGTGCAGAGGGGAAATCCAGTGAATACAGGCGACAGCACTGCAAGAGTGGTTATTTGACTGGGCGCACGAAAGCTGATGGTGTTACATGTTGTAGATTAAACAGCAAATGCTAAATTTCTATAAAATTGTATGATACTGAAATAGTTTTGTAGCCTGTCTTCATCTTCAGGGAGGAAAAAAAACAGGCACTGCAGGACAAAAGTCCTTGTATAGAGCAAAGCAAGCACTACAAAAGCAACACAGAGCACTGAAATCCCAAAATACACATTCTTCCACAGTGCCATTTTGGAGGAAAAGAAAACATCGTGAAATTAAACCTGACTGAAGCATACAGTTCCCACTGCCAGGTGCACCTGAGCACTGAGGTATGCAGGGTGGGGCTGTGGCATCTCTGCACGTAGATGTTGCTGAGATCTGTGAAGTAACCTGTGGATGCAATAAAACAATCTATTGAGACACAAACAGTGCTTCAGGAAGGCAGGTTCTCAGCGCTTGTGTCTTTCCTGTGCTGGCTCCAAGATGAGGGCTGTTGAGAACACAGGATGTTTTCTCTTGAGAGACTTTGGAGAAGTAAGAATTATGGATAAGTAATTTTAAAAAGAACAGAGAAAGCCAAGCACCCCTTACCTTCACCAGGACAAGGAGATCTGACTGGCAAAGGTGCTGGAAAGTTTAGATGCAGCAGAACTTTACGCTCCAGTTTGGTTTAAGCTTTGCTTCTGGGGAAAAAATAACATATAAAAACACAACCACTGCCAAACTCACAGATGATTATACAGTCATCCTAAGTGGTCATGAAATATTTGCACTAGTGGAGTGGAGTTGCCAGGAGGGAAGAGTGTGCCTAAAATTCTGGCTATTCTTTTTAAGTCTGTTTATTGCATGCAGATTACTCTGCAATTGCCTTGAGCAAAAATGGCAAAAAGTGACAGCAGTCCTGCACATGTCTACAGCTAAGCTGCTCACCAAAAAAAAAAAGTAAAATCTGTGCCTTGCTTCAACTCCAGTAATGGGCTGAAGTTGTGATAACTTAAAATACTACAAACTCATATGTGCACTCACAACTCTACTCCTAAGGAGCAAATGTTTAGGGCTTGGCTGATTCCTGGTGTTGAAGCGCATGCAGCTCCGGAAGGATCTGTGCTAGTTCTAAAGGGCAAGTTGTCAGAACACAAGCTTTGCTGTGCTTTTCTGGATGCCAGACAAATGGCCATTTTCCACATGCAGTTGGTACTTGTTTGTCTGGGGTTGTCTTACAGCATGACCTCAGTTTATCACTGCAATGAGCACACAGGAGTTTCTGCCCTTATTTGCCCTGTTCCTCTCCATGAACTGCAAAGCTTCAGCAGCTATTGCAGAGCCAGGCCCGGGGCTGGCCTAAGGCAGACGTCAGAGGACAGGTACTATCACTGCTGTCCAGAGAACAAACTCCTTCTGGCAGGAGTGGTTACTTATCTAGCAGCCTTGCTCCACTTAGTGTCGACCTACTTCTCTATCCATCACTTTTAGAAACTTCCTGAGACTCAGGTGCAATGCAGCCTTTGGATGCCTCAGAAGGAGTATTGCTGCACCTCCAAATAGACCCATAGCACTCACTGCTGTCTAGGTAGTCCACTTAGGTAAATGTAAAAGTGGAATCTAATCTGCCATCTTCCAAGGTAGGGGCAGAGGGTTCAAGATATCCCTATATATAACATATAACCTCTGTACACATGCTGCTTGGTGCTGTTATAAAGCAGTGTCCATGAAATAGGAAGTCAGACACACTTGAAATTGTTAAAAAAGATTACTAGTCCAAAGACAAATTTTATCAGTATTTTGTACTTGAAATACCTTAAGCATGGAGAGCATTGTTGAGTTATTTAAGTCAGTTTTGGCTCCTATCCAGTACCTTAAAAAAACCCCCATAGCTAGTGTGCAGCATGACAGGATAGTCTTTGGCAAGGGACATCCAGGCAGTTAATTTAACTGTCACACTGGCATCTTGTAATGGTACAGTTTTAGAGTCTGGCTCATCACAAGCGACTAGACACTGCTCAGAAGAAAGGCCATTTCAGGACTTTCCTGAAGAACCCACTAAGCCCACAGGTCTAACAAAAGTCAGCAAGTGTTGAAACAAGGTTAACAAAATGGCCTGAAATCCTTTTCATTTTTCTTGGCAAACCCGAAGGATCTGTTAACGGAAATGCTATTTCTGTAAAATGTTTTTAGACTTAAAAGACACTTGTAAGAGACAGACTTGTAAGAGATAGTCTTTTCACAAAGGAACCAGAATGGGGAGGAATAGGATGAATACCATTTGGGAAATTGAGACATTTGACTGAGCAGTATGGCAGCATACTGCATGGGAGATGTCAGTGTTGAAAGTGAGAAGGGAAACTTTAGTATAGACCTGTGAATGGGTGTAGCAATTTATTAGAGCAAATACCCTTTCCTTTCATCAGTATTCAGTGACTAAGCATGGACTTTTACCTCAGCTTTGCCTGTATTTACTGTGGCCTGGACTACTTAACATCTTTTGAAAGGGTGTTTTGCTCTTCATTGTCTTTATCAATTCAAGAGGTTACAGAACAGAACAAAATTATCATATAATGAATGTCAAGAACAAGGAAATATCCCCCCCCCCCATAAAAACAAGGTGCAGAACTTCTTGCTGCACCCAACTGTGGAAGCTACAAGTATATAGCTGATTAATAAAAGAGATGAGACTAATTTAGACAAAACTAAATCCATCGGCAGCTATTAAAGACACACAGCCTGCAGTTCTGGTGCTCTACTATAACAACTCCCAAAACCCAACAAACCGTAACTGTGAGAACACAGGAATGTGTAAAACAAGGAAGGACTGCTGTCCACTGTCCTCTTTTTCTCAGCATCTACTGATAGCCACTGGCTGATACGCAGTGCCCGGTGCACTGTGGATCGTCCAAGAGGCACATGAAGTGAAGAGCTTTGCAAGGGAAGGAGGACCCAGTTATGTGACAGAGAAAGCATTACACACAGACACACGAGCTGCAAGATCCCTGCTATGATGCTTATTTATATTTGAATGCTTAACTATGTCAGCTTAAATGCTTTTGTGGTTTTTGATATATATTTAAAGTAGTTAATAGATGCTACAGTCCAAATTTTGCTAGACTTAATGGTATTCCTCCCATTCATACTTTCCTCCCAGTTCTGCCTTAAAATTCAGCTTGTCAATCAATTGCAAACACTTCTTAACAGTCTAGCTTATTTCCTGGCTTCCTTCCTTCAAACATTTATGTTTGATGAGCACCAAAAAACTGTCCACACTGCACATAGAAATTTACAGGCTTGAAGCTCGTAATTATTTTTTTCCAACACCTCAGAAATCACTTTTACATCTTTTAGTCTACATACATATAGCAGGATTTGCTTCCCAAGTATCTTTACTCTTGCCACTCCTATATGCAGAATACTTCACAGTAATTCCAAGTAATAAAAAGCCCAATTCTGCTGTAAAACTAGGATGTTAAAGGGAAACTTTGTTCTCTACCCATCTCACTCTTATTTCTGTGTCTTTCCACCCCTTCTTCCCGTGTTTTTGGTTGCTGTTTGCTCTACTTCAGGACCAAAAGTCTAGCTGCTCTAAATCTAAACACTGCTCAGGACATATGGCAACAAACAGCAAAATGACTTCCAGAGAGCACTTGTGAGCCTAGGTATTCACATGGGCATTCAGCCAAGAGTAATTTCACAATGAAACCTTTGGGCTACAATGTACAGAATCGAGTGAAAACACTCAAAACAACTGGAGAGATTACTGCAGGTTGAAGAATACCATGTGTTTGATCTGGAGAGCAGTATTGGCTCAACAGAGCTGACTGAAGATGAAGGTCTCTCTAGAGACCTGCATAGCACAAAGAACCAGAAATACAACCACGACCTTTTTTTTTTTTCCCTCCTCAAAATGCCTGGTCCTGGTCTGGGATTGTTAAGCTGCTTGACACTTTTGATGTGCAGTTGTCAGAAGATTGGCAGTGCCATTTATCTCCAAGTGTACAGAGGGGTTTCCAGTACTCCCAGAGCTGACCCACGGAACATGCTGATATTAATCTCAGAAAGGTCAAACACTTTTCTGATAAAATACTTTGGTTTACCAGTGTGTAAATATACAATAAAGTAAAAAGGCAACTGTGAGTTGTAGTCTGAACTCTTAGATTGTTTAGGTGTTCTCAAGAGAATTTTCCCATGAAAATCCAGAAGATCTGAGGGAAGCTGAAAGGAATTATCATTTAATACTAACAGCCTGTCTAGAAGACATTTGCTCAAAAGAGGTACTTTAAAACATCAAACCACAAAGTAAAGGTCATGCAGCACTACAGAATGAGGCCTTCTGGTGCACAGTGTCAACCTCATGGGGTACCTAGATGCTCCATGTGCATTTCAGCCAACCTGCAAAACTGTACCTGTGCATTTCAGCCAACCCACAACACCCTACTCAATGATCTGTCACATCAGCTCTGTGGAAAGCCAGTAGGGGGACATCAAAACAGCATGCACCAAGTGGGAGAGACCACCAGACTCAGCCTCCAAGTGCGAAGTGCGTTCTGGCTCAAGCAGTGTAGAAACATGCTGCTGCCTTCTTCCCATGCAAGTCAGAGTGAACTTCCCAGAAAGGGACCAAACCATTTTTCTTTTTCTTTTTAAACTAAATGCTTTTAATAGAAAACAAAATACAAAATAACTCTTTCCAGAAAGCAGAAATATTTAATCTCTCCAAATGTCAAACTAGAACGTGCTTTTTCCGCAGATCCTTGTTGTAAATGCTGATGATTTATCTCACAAAGTGTTCATGAAACCGGTATTGCAACATTTGAGAAAAATCCAACACTGGCAGAGCTGCCTCTGTGTACACACAATAATTTAGTAATACTATTTTTCCCATGTCACTTTGGGTGTCTCTCTTCATCCCCCTCTCCCTAGACTGCCAACTTCCATTTATGGAAATATTTCTGTGAGGTGCAGTGGTGGATTGACATGCCCTGTTTCCATTAGGAGTCCAAACTTAGCCACTTAATTTCTATTGTGCCCTCCCTCCAGACAAGGCAAGTTGTTTATTACCCTTAAAGCCACCGCTCTGCCCCCACTGTCCTCCCATCCTCAAAACACAGTGCAACCAGAGTCAGAAAATTTCCTAATTAATGGAACATAAATACAAATATCACAGCTAGTATCAGGAACCAAACCCAAATGACAATGCAGAGATGGGCCCCAACTGAGGTTAGATTTCCATCCCCTTACAAAAAAGAACAATGGTACTTTCTACTTACTTAGTCCAAAATATTCCAGAAGTGCTATAAGGAGCTGTAATATTTAGGACCACTATCACTGTAGAAAATACACAATGTTCTTTTAATAGAAGGGTCTTAAAAATGCTGGTCCTCTGCAATACCAGGAAAACAAAACCAAAACAAAACCAAAAATACTGGGCCAGTAGTTCTCCACACACTCGAGCCTCAGTTAACAGCAGGTAACATGTGCCCATCAATCAATGCAGGATATTTAAGTGCAGGTCAGCAGCTTATCTGGTTGGCAGTTTCACTTGTCTGGACCAAGCTTTTGGTTTCCCCAAGCTACTGGATTTACTCCCCTTTTTCCCATTCCTACAAGTACAAGAATAGAACGTATATGCATTTTCATCACTTCTCCTTTTTTCCTTATTCTGTTCAACAGCACAGGCCTTTTTGTGACATCTTAAAGCATTTGCATTACTCTGAACATGCCTTTCAAGGGGCAAAGGAAGAAACGTGTTTCACAGTCAGTAATCTCAGCTTGCAATGGACTCTGACATTCAATACACCCACCCACTTCCCTAAAAAAAAAAAAAGAAAAGTTAATGTTCCTGATTTTCTTGTGCAATTCCAGTCACTAGAAGAAGATTACAGGCCATAAACTGTACGCTCAGTACATTATTCATTTGTCCAGTATATACACCAACCAGTTCACTGGAAGACCCATCCGCAGGGGCGTTGCAGTAAGTGTTCCGAATGTCCCAGACCCGAACTGAATTGTCCATCGACGCTGAAGCAATTAAACTACTGTCAGGGCTAAAAGTAAGGCTGGTTATGTTGTCCGTGTGCCCCCTCAGTTCTTTGTAAAGAGTTCCTGATGCCAAGTCCCACAGCTTTAGCCGCTGGTCTTCGCCTGCTGATGCCAGGTACTTACCGTTGGGAGAGAACGCAAGCGCCAGCACAGGGCCACGGTGCCCGGTGAAGAGACGCACTGAGTTGCCCTGCTGAGTGCTCCACAAGCGCACAGTTTTGTCCGTGGAGCCCGTCGCCAAGTAGTTGGAATTGGGGTGGAACTTGACGCAGTCTACGTCTGCCAAATGGCCTGCGTATATTCGCAGCGGGTACGTCCGATCAAACGACCAGAGCCTTGCAGTGCGATCGTGGGAACCACTGGCAAAGTACAGGCTGCAGGGGCTAATATCCAAATCCCAGACAGGATAGGCATGCCCTTGGTACAACACAGTGTTTGTAAAACTCCCGAGGTCCCAGTATCTGATGGACATGTCCTCAGAACAAGATAAGAGCCCTGAACTGTCTGAAAGGAACCTTGTGCTATACACAGGTCCACAATGTCCTCTCAGGATCTTCATTTCTGTGCCTGTGCTGTCATCCTCTTCCTCCTGGTCATGGAGGAGAAAAAGAAACAAGAAAAGAAAGCATGTTTATCTGTTCAACAACTACAGGAGCCACCAGCAGGAAAACAGGTGGGTGTTAATACAGAAGGAGTTATTTTAGACATGGCAGACAGTTAGCACAACTCAGACACAAACACTGCTGGTGCATTTGCTGTATCTAAGTGAATGCTGGAAGAGATGGTGAGATAAGACTTTCTATAATGGCATTATCTTCATTTTGGGTAGTCTCATGCTCAATCCAGAAGGCATCTTACCCAGGACTGTGTGCAAATAGGGAAAAAAATAAATATTTAATGACATTTTTCCTTTTGCTAAAAACACATGCACAGTCCCTATCCATGCTCTACTAAACATTTGGCTAAGAGGTTCAAACAGATCTTGGCATCTACTCTCTTGGTGCAGTCATTACTGGAAGCGAATCTCACAGTAGAGGGAAATAATCACAGATGTCTTAAACCAAAGGCAGGATATGGAAAGACAGAGCATATCTGACAAGCTGTCTGCTGGACATTCCTTCTTAAACCCACATACGAACAGAAACCCAGTAAGGCCGTAACATTTATTTCCCCCTGCAAGCTCCATCAGGATACTTTCACATCCTCACCATTCAGGAACACCCTTCAAGAATAGCAAATGTATGCAGCTTATTTAGGTCAATGTATCTATTCTGGGGTAGGAAAAGATGAATAATCACAAAAATGATGGCACCGGAAACCTTTTTATCCTGTTATTCTCTAATTCAAGTAGTAGGGCAGATAACAAATAAAGGCTTTCTAGTTTAAAGACTGTTCAGTGAGCTGTGCTAAGAGAATCTCCACATGGAGGGTAAGAGCCTCTGAAAGTCTACTCAGGTATCATCTCTTGACACTTGAAGGCTACAGACTACAAAAGTTTCAAGAAATCTCAAGAGAGTGTCCTTGCCTGACAAGCTGGGGTCTCACTGACAGTGCAAGATAACCATGGCTTGTGGTGTACCTGTGTAGTAGGTTGAGACCACCTTTCCTCAGGGCTGTCAGGCAGGCACTTTTCCTCAGTACTGAACACTCATTTACAGACAATCTCTGCACATCAAATTCAACACAACACCCTTTTGTTTGTGAGCAGCCCCTTTAACTTTTATCATAGTGAACTGGCCTGTTTCCTGCAGAAGGAGCACTTCCTGCCCTGAGAGGAAACTCAATTCCCCAGGGCTGCTGGACTGCTTTTGACCAGCAAAAGTCGGTGTATTGTGAGTAGCTCTCTTCCCTCTGACCTTGGGACCCACAGACAGTTCTGGCTTCAGACTTCACACCAAAAGTGAACAAACTCTGACTAAGCTACCTCCCTGCCTTTCTCCATCTCAATGGCATATTACATAGTAGGCAAGCAGTATTTAGCAATGCCAATTCTCTTCAGAGCAGTCAGTGCCCATGGGAGTTTTATGAGGTGGCTGGAAGCCACCTTCATCTCTGCTATGGAGGTGAGGCAGAGATGAACTGCAGGCTCTAGCATGCAAAGCCCATTTATATTCAAATTGCTTTTTCTATCTCAGATAGAGCACTGCTTGCTGGAATCTACAGCATCTCTAGGCTATTAAAGGAGAAAGTATAAAATGCTGCAAGTATCAGCCTATTTAATTATGACCATAAGATTCCTGACAAATTACCAGTGGAAGCCCATTATCTATATTGCACTACAGTTTCTGTAAATTTTGCAAGTCCAGGTATTTAATTTTATGCATTCAAAGTAACAGAAGGCTACTCAGGCTGTCTGCAAGCACGTCCTCTTTCTCTCTTACTAGCACTTCCTCTTCTTTCCTTGTATTACAGTGGGAGCTGATTTGACAAGGCTTCCTGCAGCATTCAAACCCATATTCCTGAATGGTCACAGGTAGCAAATCTTATCTTTGACTTCTGTTTGACACCCACTTAGTACAATAACTGCACACTGCTCACTGAAAACAGTACACCTATAGGGCTTCTGAGTCACTACATTTTTCCGTTTCCTCCCTATCGAAGTTAATCTGCTGACCCTATTAACAAAAGCAGCTGGAAGTGCAGCCATTAACTTACTGCCTTGCAAAACCAAGCTTCATTTCTTTGTCAGATCAATCACACTCTTCTTTGCATCCCACAGCTACTACCGCCATTGTGGTATGCATTTGCAGCAGCTATAGAAAGACTGCAATCTGTGTTATAAATCGACAGCGAGGCAGGGAATCCCTCTTCACAATGTTTTTTTCAGGATTTCAATTTCACACCTTGAATGTGTTTCCTGGATGTAACATACAACTGGGCATGCCCAGATCCCATCAGCTCCTTCTGAAGTGGTTTTTGCTGCAGGTTAGCATAAATTATTTGTATTTCCTTGGAATGGACAGAAAATTAAATTAAATAAATCTATGTTAATCAATAACCTACACACATACACTAACAGCTACATTTTATTAGTTGAACTACCTATTTTGAAAAGAAGTATCAAAACAGATTTTAAGTAACAGGATAGAACTGGAAAGCCTACCCACACTACTAAAGTGAGCTAAAAAAATTTACTCTTAAACACTGAACAGGAAGTCTTCTTGAGCAAGTACAAGACTCCAAAAAATTATGTTAATAAGAAACTGAAAAGAGCAAAAATGTAGGCATGTTTTGTTACACAGGACACCTTCTAAATGATATACCTATGGAGAGACTGCCCAAATTCTCAGCTATTGCTTAAATCAGTAATGGATTTTGCATGACAGTCACTTGGACCCAGAAAAATTTATAGTTAATACATTTAACCATGTAAGCAGCAAACATTATCTAACTGACAAAAATTATCTTGGTCTTCCACCCAGCATAAGCCTCAAAGGAATGAATAAGCCTCAAAAAGCAACAATAACATCCTCAAAGAAAAACAAAATCTCACACCACTCCTTTTTTTTCCCCCCTAACTAGTAACAGGTTTCCCTAGGTGTCATCATCTTTCTCATCCTGCAGTGCTCTTAAAATGTCAAGAGGGAAGATTTCTTACCTGCCTACAGTAGAGATCTCCTAACAGGAAAAGATGGGGAAGGATGGCTCTCATTGCAGGACATTTCTTATTGCTCCTTCCAGAATTCCCTCCCATCTGCCATTGAACAAGGTGTCAGCATCTTCCCCACTCATTACCACTTGAAGGACCACTGCCACTTAAAAGCAGAACCTTAAAAGCAGAGCTAAAAGGGGTCAAGTCTTAAATATTCACAGGATTTAAAGGATGCCATTCTTGCAGCTTGGAACCAAGCATTATTTTCTGCTGCTGATTTATGTACTACCAGCGATGAGCATGGCAAAATTGAAGAGACAGACAATACATCCATTTGGACAGCTGCAAAACTACATTTTTATACTGGACCTTAAGTAAGAGACTAAAAAGTGGCATTTGTGAGATGCTAGTATAAAGAAAACAGAATTACTGTATCCCAAAATAGTAAGCCTCTCCTGTTTCCAAGAGGAAAGACTACACTGGTGAAGTACACTGTGGCATCACACTGAGCAAAATTCACTGAGCAAAACTACACGTAGAAGATGATTTTGACCTTAGTGACACAAAGGCTTTACACGGACTAGGAAAAAACATTGTTCTCTTAAAACTTTTGCCAAGTCTCGACCTTATTTACATAGGTGCATGTGTGTATACACACATATGGAAAAAGAGGTAATAAACTAAACTCAATGGTACAGCTTTAGTGCCATCCTGAACGAGATCCATTGAAGCTAGCATAATTTTAGACCTTTATAATCTCATAAACAGAAGGACCTATTTGTTTGCAGCAAATCAGAAACCAAGATGAAGACTAATTATTTCATGTATGACTATTTAAGTACAGTATCCAAAGCTAATTACACAACACAGAAGTTAACCAAACCAAATTTTAACCTCAGTGAGAACAACTTGTGACAACTTGTCAAAGCACATTCAGGATTTTTGTTTTTTTGTCAAAAGTTTTCATCAGATTTATCCCTGTGAATTGCTGCTAATCAGACTGAAGTGACAGTCTGAAACACAGTCCCTGCTCACACTGAGTTGCATGACTGATAACCGCAGCCCAGTCGAGGTGGTCTGCTTTGGTCTTAGTATCTGTGGCTTCCACTCCCATGGCACCCAAGCAACTGCTGGTCTGTCCCCACCTGCAAACCTGTGGGTGCCTGTGTATTTTCATTTAGGGCTACCAGACAATGGAATTTATTTCCTTTGTAGTCAAAGGGGTTTCATTTACATTTGGTAACCAGCAGTGTGTTCAAGCTGGTATCTTCCCTTAACTTTCAACTCCTGCTCAGGTCACTATTTGTTTTGTTAGTGATGGAAGTTATTCAGGGCAACAGTGACTTTCATCTGTGCTGGTCTTCGACCAATTTTTGGTTTTTAGATCTGTGCACAAAAATTGCAGGATACAAAGTATCAAATAGCCAACAAAAACCATTTGCACTCAAGCTTCCACAGCTGTTTCATAATACAGGTACAATATGCAAGTATGTGCCTACGTGCCAAAAAATCCTAATATACACACCCCTGATAACCTGGCATTATCTCACTTTTCTATAGTCCAGAGCCAAAGAAGGTGACCCACTGATTTACCAGACAAATTCTCCTCTGTTGCAAGTTATTGACATTTGGCTTCCAAGATAGGCAATAGTCACATGTCCTATGAACTCTTGCAGGTTGTAATGAAAACAAATCCATAGTCCCATCTTGGTTGAGCTTGACCCACTTACCTTTTCACTCTGCAGAAAGGGTTTAACCTGGGAAGCAGTGAGCATGCTGCTGTGCTGTCTCACCTCAGTGCCTGCCTCTTGTTTTCAAGCTGACTAACAAAGCAATTCCTAATCACAGATCTCTGCATACACCAAACTCTCTGCACTCTTCCAAAATAAACAGAACCCCGCCACTAAGTATTTTTACAAGAAGAAAAAACAGTGGAAAAAAAAGCTATTTCTACTGCTAAATGCTCAACACAAGAACAAATGAGGCTTTTTTTTCAAGAGGGGAGTGATTAAAAACCAGAAGAATCACAAATATAATATATCTCTAACCAGATATAAGAAGCTACTTAGGCAGCTGTGTCAAGAGGTGAGGAAGGGTGTGACTAGAAGCAAAAAAAAAAAAAAAAAAAAAAAAAAAAAAAAGAAGTAAACTAGAAGATACTATCTAGCCCGGCAAGTGAAGGTATACACATCCCTGACCTTGTCTCCAGCACTCCAGAACAGAAAGCCTCTCAAGTTTCTACATTTCAGATTCCTTAACAGAGACATTCTGCATATTTTTTCGATGATAACTCTTCACCTCTGGTTAAGGTGATGCCTTGAATGCAGTTTCGCACTTAGGCATCAGATCAGACTCTTTCGGTTCTTTCCTTACTTTCTTTTCCTCTTCCTGTGTCTCCACCCTTCTGCTCAGCTGTTCTATTTTCCTTCTAGTTTTCATTCAGTGCTGTGTTTCTACTGTCCGTATCTCCTCAAGTCATCTTCCCATCCCTAAGAAGGCTCCATGCTCCTCAAGAAGGGGAGCCTTCTCTAGTCACCTGTCCTTACTTGGCTGCCTGTCTACTGTCATCTGTTCAAGGACAGCTGGAGGAGGGAGATCAGCACTCAGGACTAGCAAACTATGACCCATGCACAAACCCACTGCACCTCAGTGCAGCATTTACAACCACTCCAGGAAAGACCAAGAACAAGATAAGGCTATAAAATCTGTGCATCAGCAAGGCAGACAGGTTGTGGAACAGCCTCACAGTCCCCTAAGACATCACTAGATAGTTCACAATGCGTGCCCAAAATAGTCCAGCAAAAGGGGTAGAAGGGGAAATAGGCATCCAGACCTCCTCATCCAGGATGTCACAAGCCAGACGGATGCGGGACACATCAACAAGGTGGGGCTCAGATTTTAACTTCCTGGAACGCAGGCTCCACAGCTTCACACATGAATTATCAAACCCAGCAGCAAGCAGCTTGCTGTTTGGTGAAATCTCTGCCGTGTTCAGCAACTGCTCTGTGTTATAGAAGGCATAGAAGCAGATGGTCGTTAAGGAAGGGGGCCCGTCCTTGACACGTTTAATGCTGTCCTGCAGTAAATCCAGCGCTGCCTCATTCTGCAGAATGGAAGCCGGCACATCGCTGGGTTCCAGGCCGTTGCTCTCATTGCGTGAGGAGCTCCCACCGGCATAGAGCTGGTAGTCAGTCCTCTTGGCAGGCTGCACATCCAGGTGAATGTGCAAGGTCAGGACTTTGCACAGGGCGTTGTTGTTGTCACTTTGGAGGTAGCGAAGAAGGTAGTTGTAGCTGTCCTCTTGAAGGCGGATGACATACTTGTTGTCCAGAAAAGCCCGGAGCTTCAAGTTGGACAGGATATCTTGAATAGTCATGGTAGTCTGCAACTGTTCAATGATATCCTTCTGGCTGGCATTCTGCAAGAACATGCCATGGAAGCGGCTGTAAAAACTGTCCACTGTGCTTTTTAGGCCATTCTGGACCATGTTCAGATGGAGGTAGACGAAGAGGGGATATAGAAGAGGCATCACTTCATGGCTGTGCTGAGAATCTGAATCTATGTAAAAAACAGCAACAAACTTTGAATGATTCATCAATCCTCTTTCTACTGGGAATAAAACAGAGCAAAGATGGTTACTGAAAAAGCCTTGACAGAGCAAGCAAAAGGAGACTTTTGTTGGCACATCTAAGTGAACCTTTTCCGTCACCTAAAGGTGGTACAGTACCTATTACAGACCTCAACAGAGATTGTCAAGTCGGTGAGGTACCCTGTCAGAACAAAATGCAGAGATTTCAGAACCCTTTTTAGGTGTGGGATACCTAATATTATACCACCTCATAAAACACATGACAGTTGAATTTCCCCCATTTATTTAAGAAGAAAAACTATGCCCTTTGTTTATTGCAATAAAGGAACTTGAAAATTTATTCATTATATTTAAAATAGTATTTAAGTGTTTAAGTCAAAATTATTTACCTAGCTTGTATAGGCCTCAGCTTTCTTGGCTTTTTTTCTGCTTAGCTTCAATAAAACTTGCATGTGGTACTGCTTTGTCCCCAGAGCAAAGAAAGCTACAGTTTCCAAAATGTACTGCAATACGCTATGTTTTATTTCTGTGCCTGCCCATGTACACGCTTTCTCTCTCTCTGCCAAGGCAAATCCCAGCAGTAATTCCTAGTACACAGCGTAACAAACCCTCAATTAGGCTGTGCTGTACCTTGCAGAGACTGATCTGCGCAACAGCTCCACCCTTCCTTCACCAGCTTCTTGGGCCTGTTTGCCAGCTACAGGAAGCTGTGAGGAAGCAGAGCCCTGCCGCAGAACACCACGAAAACATACAGGGCTACAATGAGTTACTACCAGAGGACCAAATGGTCCAAATTACTGGAAAACAAATAGGCACTGCCGATCCTCAAAATGGAAAAAGCACTGTTGCTTTTCAGCTTTTTCTTCCCTCCTGCCACTCACCAATGCATATCCTTTTTTCCCCCGTTTCCACTAGGTTATTTTTTCCTCCGTGCTGAGCACTCTGCCAGACTTTCTCTGGTCCATACTGTGCCTCTCTCTCTCTCATTGCTATGAGTAAATACAGGTAGGTCTGGCATGCTTACATACTTAAGCATCATTCTCCTTCCTGTCCCACTGAAACTGGGACAAAGCCAGTGAAAACTGTGGTCTGCATGTAGTAAAACCTCTAAGCAGCCAGCAGGTAGTCTTTTCTCTCTACATGCACTAGTCCAAAAATGCAACAAGAGGAAGGACCTCATTCTGCAGTGGGGGCAAAAGGGAAAAGATGGGAAGTTGGCAGAAAAAGGAATGAAGAAAATGTTCCCTAGGAACATACAAAGAGATGTTACAGGAGCTGGGTCTCTCTAGCCTGGAGAAGACCAAGAGGGTATCCAATTACTGCCTTCACTACCCAGTGGGACATTACACAGGAAAAGGAACCTGCCTCTTCTCAGAGGTGCTCAGTGGAAGGATATTAGGCAAGCTGCTGCAAGGGAAATTCTCACCAAATCACTCAGCCCTGCAGCTGGGTCTCAGAGGTGCAGAGCAATCTGTACACTCTTTGATTTGCTAAACCTGACTGGAAAAGGCTCTGAGCAACCTGACCAAACTCCCATCCTGCCCTTCTCTGAGCAGCTAACTAGAGACTAGTTAGTTTAGTTCTTCAGTGACCCTCATCCCCTGCCCACTCCTCAGTGGGGCCGGCATCACAGAAATGGGAAGTGTCCTGCTGTGCCTTGTGGCTGGCTGGCAAGTTACTCCCATGGAGAAAGAACTAGGTCATACATGTTAGATATTAAAACAGAGCAAGAGGAACAACAAAAGAGATGAAAACGGCAAACCTGAACACCAAAACCACGCCTAGCACCTCCTCAAGCAATTAAGTGACTGAACAGAGCCACCGTACTTCTCAAAAAATCTATTAAACCACAAGGATTTAACTCAAATACTCAAGTGCAAATCTGCGTAACTGCTGCAGGTGGCAAGGTTCTAAGACTTCACTATTTTCTGCCTCTGCCTTCCTGCCTGCATGTTTCTCTTCCCTTCAACAACCCTCAGAAATATTAATCCTGATGTTATGCATCATGGGATCAGCTCCCTACACTGGACAAATGTCAATGTGCCCAAATGTGGGAGGAGTGACAATCTCACTTTCCTTGGTACTATTCTCTAAAAATTCTATCTGCTTTCTTCTTCCCACATTGGAGACTCTTAGAAGAAATAAGGAGATTCCCAAGAAAACCTTTTCAAAAAAAGGGTGAACAATAATAAAAAAGAAAAATCATTATCGTCTTGGGCACCACCACAGAGTGAGAATTTTTTTTACTTTGTCATATCCCTCCAGTCTCAAAACCAGTAGAAACTTAAGGGAACAAATTCTCCCTTAAAAATCCAGACCACCATAAAAATAAGCTAATTACAAATAAAATTAGAAACCCCAAAACTAGGAGACAGCAGAGATCTACACTCATTTCTAAGTTACCTGCCTTTCACATAAACCACTAATCTTCCTACTTGTCCTGTGTGTGTATGCTGTTGTCTAGAAGATCTAAAAAGCCAAATGCTTGAACAAGGGCAGACATCTACAAACTTCAAAGCTACTCAGCACACAGACAACAGCCAAAATAAGAAAAAAATCAAATATTTCTATTTGTAGTAACTGAAATAACAAAACTAGAAGTCAGAATATTGTTAGAGACATGATTTTGAATTTTATTATATTGTGCTTTACTCATTGAACAGGAAAAAAAAAAAAGAGCTATTTTCCTCTTTCTTGCTTCCCAATATTTACCTGTGAGAAAATTACGTAATCGTCCAAATTGTACTTCATACTGCTGTGGCTCCGCCAGGCAGGGGGCTGCAGACACAACATTGGCACAACCAGACTCAGATTGGACTGTGAAATAAAACAAGTAAAAATTAAATGGGGATTTAAGGAATTTTGCATGTGTGTCTGGAAACAAAGCTTCTCATAAAATTCAAGACATGCAGCCACACAGATGACGTTTCATCTTTGAAACCATCCAGGTATGACATAGTCCAGAGCATCTAAATGTGGCATTAACAACCTAGACAGATCACGAATGAGAAAGTATAATGAAAGCTAACCCTCACCTCCCAAAAATCTTAGCAACTCATGTGCTCCACCCAGAACACCTCTTAAAGTTTTCAAATACAACCTTAAGTTCCAAATAAATTCAGACTAACACCATCACACATCCTTTTAATAGTTTTATAACACAGTGGTTTTACTACTTTGCACCCAAAAAAGATGAAGAAAGCAATCTACAATCTATGTTTCTCCAAAACAATTTCATTATCAGCAGGTCCCACCAACTGTCTTAAACAGAAGGTTTGCAGTGACACTACCTCAGATTCTCAGATTCCTTGTCCCAGTCATTATAGTTTACAACAAATTATAATCATTATCATTTACGAAGTCTCATGGATATGGTGGTAAAAATACATTGAATCTCTAAGCAAACACTTAGTAGTTTTTAATCAAAACGTGCCCTCCTCCCTGAAGATTTTAGGTTAAAGGGTGGCTGGTTACTGACCACAAACCCAGTTGTTATGGTCTTCTGAGATGGTGCTAGGCTGTTTTTCAGAACCAGTATTGACTCTGGTAAAAGTGGCTCTGAACTACTTAGAAAGGGAATTAGCTTATTCTCTGGCAGCAAACCTTTGCTGTTCTGCTAACTGCCTGGAATCCAACAGGGGACTTCGTGCAGTTTTACAGACATGCACAAACATACCCCAAGCATATGGAAATACCAGTGATTAGAAACACAAGTTCTTCTCTTCTAGAGCACAGGAGGGTAAGGAGTTTCACTATTTTCCTTTCATATTTTTTTTTTCTATTCATAACTATTTTTTGCTCCACAAACCCTATTTTTATTACTTTCATTTCAGTTTCAGTTTCCCCTGGCCTGCATCACTTTCCATTCTCTCTCTTTGTCTTTCTGCTTCTGAGTGATTGGTTTTTTTTTGTTCCAGCATTTGGCTCATGCACAGAGACACAACTCTGACATCCCTGGAAGTCTATAAACAACATTACCAAACATTCACATGCTAAAGAGAGATAGGCCAGCCTCCAACTCATCTCAATGCTTCTAATTAGAAAGAGATCAGCACACGGTATACACGGGCAGCCTGTTGCTATTCTCCTCCCTCTCTCTCTGGTAAGACACAGGTCTACCTTCCTTCATCTTATGTAAATACAGGAGGTGTGTTTACCAACTCTCCAGGGCAAGCTGAGTTCAGCTTTTGAAACAGAGAGCTGGGCTGTGCTCATGATTCTCTCTTGGAGAAAAAAACCCAAACAGATTCCAGCACCAATACCCTACTGTATCTTAAATCAGTTTGGAAATAAATATAACCTGCTGAAAGGTACATCTACACTGAGCTTTCTACAGCCTGGCTGGTTCAGAAACTCAAAGTTGGTAAGAACTCCAGGCTCACATATTGGTAGTACTTACAGCTAAAGTAAAAGGCTCTGCTATTTGGACTTAAAATGTAATATAATCAATATCCAGCATGAAAAAGAAAACGGCATGCACATGTAGTAACTCAATAATGCTTAGTGTCAGTTTTCAATTTCACCCATGCTACTTATTATAAAAGCAAAGAAAAATAGAAATATGACAGCCTGTCTTTTATGATGTGTCACAGGGTCCCATATAAGGTCCCACTGAGTTCTGGTGATCTCATTTCAGCAGGAATGGGAACGATTTGACACCTTGCTCACTCCATGAAAGCACAACTCATTTGCCTTGGCTTTATGAAGCGTTCTCTCCATGCCACAACCTTCTCTGCATAAGCAACTTAATTCCAAAATGGAAGTGTACTTCATGCTTCAGGAAGTGAAATTATCACCTTTGGCTACCTATCCTGAAACAGGCTGACTGGACAATCACTATGCCCTATTCTTTCAGTAACAATGAAAGCTCATTTCCGTCCAGCAAATAGTGAAGGAACCCTACAAGTTACATTCTAAGTCTTTGCCTTCCCAAAACTTTACACCAACCAGAAACTGCAAAAAGGATCAAGAGCTCAACTGATTCCAAAACAAGTGCAAAATTTCAAGCATATTTTCCTCCTGGTAGGAATAAAACACTGGCTATATCCTTCTCATACATTGATAAACCTACCATAGCTTCTTTTTCATCTTCTCCAGTGGTCACAGGAACATCTCTTGGAAACATCTGCTCCTTTACTTCACTTTCAGTAAGTGGAGCCAGCTATGTGACCTGATAGCAAATTGAAAGGAACTCACTCCTAACTCAGGGATATGGATAGTACCCCCCTGGTCTTGTGTGTTTGCTACCAGCAGATTTGCTTTCAGCTAACAAATGTGTGGCTACTGTAAATGCAGTTTAACAGCAACTGATTTGTCTTTTGAGTGTGATGATGTACAATTTATTTCAGATAGTCCTTGGTCACTCATTCTGTCCTCAAATATTAATCTACTTTTCTACAGAAATACAGGATAGTCACAAGAAAGCTCTGTGCTGCAGATGTGATTGGGCAGGGTCCTAGATAATCTCTTCTGGGCTACCTCCCCCACAAAAAAAGTTGGGCCAGATGATCTTCTGAGGTTCCTTCCAACCTGGGCTGCTCTGTGATTCTGTGAAAACAGCTCTACAGACATAGCAAATGTATGAAGAACTGGAGAAGGGCTGAACTGAAGAGACTATGGAAGACATGTGGAAGTAAAATTGAAAAACAAAGCTACTTCAAACCAAAAACTGAGGACACTTTACACTGTGGAAGAGAAATTGCAGAATTGAAGACTGAAGTAAGCAACTCTCCAACTTACACAGGCTAGTTAATTTAAAAGTCAAACAAAACATCTGAACACAAAAGGAAGGTGAGTTTTGTTATGGAAAAAGCAAAAACATTTTCAGAAAAACATATTTGATCACTTTCCCCAAAATAAAGCACTGCAGTCTTTACAATCTGCTCAGTTTTTATTCAGTTTGCAAAACTAAGATGACTGCAGCAAAAAGTATTTTCAGTCTCTGTTGTCAGAAAAAGTAACAAGCTGGGTTTTGCTTTTTCAACAGTCATTCATGGAACTGCAGCATGCTCGCTGACAGCTAACTATGAGCATGTTTGACAAGAAGTAGTAAGCAGCTGAATACATGAGAGCAGACCATTTTCAGTTCTGTTGAAAACTGATGACTAAAGTCTGAATCACCATCCACAAAACCCATACCCTGGTAAGAGGATACTGACTAATAAGAAATCTAGTAATAACATTTGGTGGAAGATAGTAAAGAGACAAAACCCAAACACACACTCATTCACGCTCTTTATGGAAACTTTTTTTCTGCATGATGCCACCTGGTATGGTTGGTATCACATTCTAAGCCCATTTCAACACTGACCTTTCTTCCCACTTCTCACATACAATCTCCCATTTAAAAAACCAATTTAGCATTTTACTTTGTTTTCATTCCTTCCCCATCTCCCCGAGTACTTTTTCATGGAGCTGCAACAAACTTTTGACAGTTACACTGAAAGGAGCAAGGAAAAGAAAAGTATTAGTAAGATCTAAGTCACTTCTAAATAAGGAAATACTACCAAATTTCCTTCAGGTCCCTGAGAGAGTCAGCCTGAACATTTACCCACAAGTCACTCACCTTTGGATTGTTAACTAGGGTGAAATACTCTGGAGGTGGGAAAAGCTATTTTGGCATCCAATCTTATGTAGCCACAAGAAGAGAGCTATATAAGAACTCATGTTTCGACAAATCACAAGTTACTAAGGTCTACACCACTGTTTAGCCTGGGATACCGACACAATCTAAGCAGTTTCATTAACAGAAAACATTTTCACTCGAAGGTTATCCCAGTATTTTCTATTACTTTTACATGTATATTTAATTTCTATAACCTCCACATTGCTTCCATCCTTCTGGTACTTGTAAGTGCTCAAGCAGCAGAATTTCTTATAACAAAACAACTACAATGCAGACTGTCACAGACACAAATTGAAAAGCAGGTAGTGGCAGGATTTGGAAGTCTTTAAGAAGAGAAGAAAGGGCATGCAGGGAAATAAACTGTCTCTCCACTGAAGGTTTTGGATTTTTTTACCCCAAGTGACAAAGCTGACTAGTCCAGAAAAACACACAGCCTTATCTCTTCCATTTCATGTGATATAACCAAGGTACAACAGATTTTCCTGCTTCTACTTAATTCCTCATCTAGGTTCTTCTCACCTCCGTCCCAAAGCACCACTACTCACCAGACTTCATGTTCTTTGAGATACAACATATGTATTTTCCACTACCCTGACCTGGTATCTCAGCCTGCTGTTTCACTGACTATGAATGTCACCTTGTTACACTTTCATCCACATTTTCATTCTTCAAAAGTTCATAACTCATGCCAACTTCACATTGAGAAACTTCTTTACTTCAAAAGGAGAGCTGTCCACATGTGCAGGCAAATTCACGTAGTTGCCAGTATACATACAACTCTGGCAAGTACTCACTGAAGATTTGAAGAATTACCTGTGAGATTAGCTGCCATCTCTTCAGCAGTCTGACACAGCCTCAGCCCTTGTTTTAGGGGACCTTCTGAGTCCACATACTGACGGCGCTTGAGGTAGCAGGACACTGCCATCTGAATCTGTTCTGTGCGTACGCGTTTCATGACCTCAAAAGAAAAGGAAGAGATGATGAGGCTCTTGCTGTGTAAGCATAAGCAAAGATCAACTTACACCACAGTTGTATTACTACTGATAGAAAACAAACAGCTCAGTATTTCGTTGCTGAAGTCAAACAACTTCATTACTGAAGTATGAAACAGAACCTTTGGGCATTTGCCTCTCAGTACTAAGGCGTACCTAGAGACTTTGTATCAGAACCCTGAAGATATTTTGCTGCCTAATTCTACTAATTTCACTGAGGAATCAAAAATAGGATTCTGGTCTAAAACCGCAGTGGTGAGCTGAAGCATTTGTTTTTGTTAAAAATAGCTCATAAAAAGGGAATATTTTTCCTCCTCCTGTTTTTACAGTAGCAGTTTGAGTATTCTTCAGTCATTTTCTGATTCCTTTGCTTGACCAACCAACAAAACAACTCCAGAAGACAGAGGGGAATGAGAAATTAACATACAGAAATCTCATAAACGTAATGCTTTATATAGCAAACCTATTTGTGTAGTCCAGGAAGCAATAGCTTATCATCTGAACTTAAAGGTTAGAGCCAGACTTCTGGCACTTTGTTCAGGTTAAGTCCCCAGAAAAAAACCCAGAGAAATTACAACAAAAGCAGAGCCTTTGGCCTTTGTCACCTGGCTCCATCTACCAAGGCTTACCTCCTACTAAGGTTAAAAAGAAAAAAGAATCTTTTGAAGTTTTTTTATATATATTTTAAGAGCCATCCTCACAAACACCACTTGGTAGTATCTCAAAAGCAAAAGGAACTCACTGCTGGCTTTTAGCCCCTGGCTTGTAATAAAGGAACCTCAGTAAGATGAATGCAATAGCTCCCTTGCCATTTAAGTAGTCCCTGACTGCCACCAATCCTTCACAACAGCCACTGATTTTACACAGAAGTTTAGACAACCTAAAACGCTTCAAATAAAGCAGAGCTAAGCAACAGGGATTTTTTTTCTATCACAATACTAGGTAAAGCCTGCCTTGAGAGAGTTCAACACCTTACAGCCCCACTACCAATGACCTGCATGAGTTTCACAAGTGCTTTCTGGCTTAGGCAGCTAAATCTGATGAAACATAACCTTTTGAGAGAGAGAGACAAAGATGCCCTTCCCGCCTTGTAAGAACCATATTCCTAACAAAAGGACAGCTTTAAAAACATGATCATAAATGAGGCTTTTCTAATACCCATGCACACTTTAGTGCTTATCCCAGTTGCTGGAACAATAAGCCTTCTGTGAAGTTAGTTCCAAGTGGGTGGGGATGCAAGGTTCCAGCAAAAGTTACTTTCAACAGATACATGGAATTTCAAACTCATATGCTTTGGTGAAAACCTTAAAAAGGTTCCCATTTGTTCTCACAGGTTAAGTAACTGTTGAGGGTGGGGTCATCAAGAGGTGTGGAGTTTTCAAAGCATTTCCAGATAGACCCAATAAAATAAAGAGTTTTAACCACACCTTCTTCCACTGCAAAAATAAATTTCCTTTTCATCTTCCCTGCAATTAAAGAAATTATATTTGAGACTTATAACATCTTTTCTGCTGCACAAAACTGTGGAAAAGACAGAATTCTAATGAAGGCCACGAAGAAAGGTGAAGACAAGGACGGACCATCTAAACCCACCCTTAACTAAAGTTCACAATGTATTATGTTACCATTCTGCATTTCAGCCAGCAACACGGACTCACGTGCAAACGACTTGCCCAGGTGCAAGTTAATGCCTCCACATGCAGTCTGGCATTCAGTTTAGAACTGGGTAGCAACTTAATTCTATTTGAGATGCTCTCCTAGATGTTTATTTTAGGTCTAGAAACTGTTTTGGAAAGTTTGCAGCTGGA
Source organism: Oxyruncus cristatus (assembly GCA_013399855.1). Taxonomy (NCBI): domain Eukaryota; kingdom Metazoa; phylum Chordata; class Aves; order Passeriformes; family Cotingidae; genus Oxyruncus; species Oxyruncus cristatus. The sequence continues at coordinate 2,981,130 of VXAY01004260.1, forward strand.
CTGATGTATTTATCTTATAATCCAAAGGAAATGGCACAGGACAGATTCAACTTTATGTTTCTGAAGCAGTTTTGGCCAGTCAGAACTGTGCAAATAGCCTCAGGCCAGCGATTCAAATGCGAAGTTGGAGCATTTAGAAATATGCTTGTCCATATTTTTTTTGCTTCAGTTACAGGATCAATTTGTGCTAGGTTAGATTTGGTAAGAAAACCCTTATTCATTATGGCACAGCATACTTGTACAGCTGATACCCCAACCTTGTAATTGATTGTAAAAACCAAAAACGGGTGAAAGATGCAGAACTCCAGAAGACCCTTTGAAACGACAGTGACAAATAAGAAGAGCACCATGATCAGCATTTTCAAGCTGCTCAATGAGCAGATGACCAACAGAGAAAATGGTAAATTTGAAACGATAGGCAAAAAACCAGCAGGTTACCCAGTAGTCTCAAATTCTACCATCAAGATCAGACATTTTAGCAGCAACAGAGAAGAGCCTGGGAAAGGAGCAGCCGCTGGCAGCTAATCCAAATCCAAGCTTCCTCACAGCTTTGGGAAAAACAGGGAAGCCCCAGTTTCTTCAGTCAAAACTAGCAAGGTGGTGTTTGCTGCTGATTTATGCAATCTGTACAGTTTCTTGCCCTGCAGTCACAGTACTGCATGTTACTAGAAGTATCTCATGGGGATGTCTTTCCCTACTCCCAGGTGACACAACAGGAACTACCCTACAAGAAATGCATCTGCACCAAGAAACACCCGTTGGCATCAGACACACTATCATCTCTACTTTAATTTCAGTCCTGGCTTCTTCATTCACTTTGCCTTTATACCTCACCCTCATCATTACAAAGAACAATGTCACACCCAAGCAGGAAAAGTATTAATGAAAAGCGCAAGAGCAAAACCAACATTCCTGCAAATATTCTTTATCAAGCCTTTTATCAAAAGTCGAATATATCCTAGAGTAAATATATGCAATGCCTGCCAAAATGCCTTCAGCTGGTTCAAGCTGAGCCAATTCACAACAGGTCAATGATGCAAAATTTACAGGCATAAGAGGACAAGCCTGCTGTTTTAACTTCCCATCAATTTCAAGACTCTGCCTCTCATCACCGAAGATCATCTCCAAAATATGAAAAGCACATGAAAACCGAAAGCATATAGAGTTCCCTGTCCATGAAACGCAGAAAGCTTGAAACAATTGTTCAAAAGTCCCAGCTGCCTCATTCCTCTCTAGCAACCAGAGAGAACAATAAATACTAATCACATTAACTATTTTTACTGATAAGCAAAATACACACGGAAAGAGAGAAAATATCACATTGTGACTTTGCACAGCCACAAGGCAGCATCTTCTGCAATACTGTAAATTTGAGTACAGAAAAAAAGGATATTAAGGTAATTTTTTTTTGAGGAACCAAAACCACTGAAGCAGAGCAGAAGCTAATCACACAAAACACATCACAAGTTCCTCCTTCCTCAGTTGTGGATGGAGAAGTACAATCTTTTATCCTTTATTGCTACAGGTGAAATTTGGGGCCTACCAACAACATTAACTCCAAATTTTTAACTTTGTGACATTAGGATAATTTGAGATTTACAAAAATTTCAGAATAAACAAGCTAAACTAAGATGAAGACAACCACAAACTAAGAGCCAAGGGATGTTGCACATGCAGTGTCTGCAACTCAGAAAAAACAGACAAGTAAACATGACAAGTTAATTTGGAGACACAGCAGAGGAGTGCTGCAAAATAGGAAAACGGAATAGCAGGAACTACGGAGAAAGCTTTTGCCTGAGCAGTAGCACTCGTGAAGAGGCAGAGAAGGAATAGCTGTGATTTTAGAAGAATCCATTTGCATTTGGAGTTAGATGTAGCTCGCCGTTCATGAATTTAGCTTTGTCCATTCCACTATTTCCCCCTGCTCCAAAGACAGTGCCAAAGAACGCTCGGGCCGGCCTCCTCTGCGCGACCTGGGCAGGACGCGCTTTACTCCAGCCCACTTCCCACCACCTTGGGCTCAGCTCCACCGCGCAGCCCTTCCCCGGCCGAGCGGAGCTGCCGGACATGTGGGCCCCGCGGACGGACACCGGGGCCGGGAGCCTGTCGGGCCCCTCGCCCGTCCCAGGGCTGCTCCGCCGGCCGAAGGGCGCTCGCTGGAGGGACGCGAAAAGTCCCTTCACCTATCAGGATAAAA
>VXAY01004260.1:2984446-3095753 GCA_013399855.1 Oxyruncus cristatus
TGGCCGGACTGGGAGGGCGCGGGGCGGCCGGTGAGGGCCCTACGAAGGGAGGGGAAGGGAAGGCGAGTGCGCCCGGGGGGCTGGTGCGGGTGAGGTGGGCGCTGGGGAGCCGGGGCGGGCAGCGGGCTGGTGGTTGTGGGGGCGGCTGGGCCCCGAGCGGCGCCACGTGTGTGGGTGCGTGGGTGGGTGCCGGGGTGCGGGGCCGCCTCTGCCTGCCTTACCGCCTTCTGGCTCCGCGTTTCTTCCAGTGGCGTGTCAGTCTGTCCGCCTGTCCCACGTGCCCTCGCCATGGCCGCGATCTATTCCGGGATTTACGGGAAGCTGAAAAGCTCCAAGACTTCTTGGGAGGACAAACTCAAGCTGGCCCGTTTCGCGTGGATTTCTCACCAGTGCTTCCTGCCTAATAAGGAGCAAGTGAGTACTTTTTTAATGGTAGAGAGTGAAAGAAGAGAACCCCGATAGCGAATTGCTGTTGGGATTGAATCAATTCATAAACCCCAGATCTAGCTTTTAACCGTAGACAGTAGTGCAAATATCGGTCTGATTTGCGATTGTGGGCAGCTTTTGATTTTTCTGTGGTTATGTGAAATGTTTTTTATAACATCATCTTTCAGGTAGCCTCAGCAAAAAGACCTGCATTAGTGCAGGATGAAAGAGGCTTCCGTATACAGAGGGTGGTGTGTGTGTTCTGTCTCCTGGAGAGATGAGAAATCATTGTCTTCCGAGCTGTTTGGTTATTGCATCCAGTACAGGACACGCTAAAGTCAGATGCTTCTGCTCATAGTTAAGGACAAGAACTGACTGTTTAGATGAGTGCTCTCTGGTGCTCTGAACTTGTGTGTGAGCAAAGAGCACACAGTGGATTCTTCGGGTTCACCTTGTAAGGTGATTTGGTGTTCTCTGCATGGAACCCACCCTGTCCCCCTTAAGCCTTTTGCTTCCGAAGGTCTGTGCACTGTTTCCTCAAGTGAAGGGTGTCTTGTCCTGCTCCTCCAGCCCTGGTAATATTGTGGGGTCTAGGGTTTGCACTGTCTGAGACCTGCGTTTTGGGTTCTTATTATTTCAGTTACGTAGAATATTAAATCTGGACACATGCTATCATTTTGTTTTTAAATCAGTAATGTAAATTAGTAGGTTTCAACCTTTTCCAGTTTGCACACATCTAAATTCCTAGGCCTCAGCTTCTAGGTGGTGAATTTAGACATATGAAGAGGAGGATGTGAACAGAATAGCAATTGTCAGGAGGTGAAAACCATGTGATTCTCTAAGCTTTGATTGAAAAGACTACATTTGCTAACTGGTATCACTTGTCAGAATTATGCCCTGATGAAAGGGCCTTAGGATGTTGACTACTGAAAGTCTGTTGACTTACTGTTGACTTACTTTGGAGTGGTACAGGGGAGCACAGTCAGCATTAGGTTTAGAATGAAAGCTCTCAGGAATTGAAACCTACGGGGGTAGACTTCTCTGCTCATTCAGAGCCTGTTCTGCTTGAAAGTAGCACGGTTCTCAAGACACAAATGCTGTAACTGTGAAAAGGTATTACTTCTGGGTTTCTGTGGGGGTTATTAAAGGTTACTTGCCTTCTGTTAACAGGTATTACTCGATTGGGTAAGCCATACATTGGTTTCAAATTACAACAAGAAACTGGAACTGGATGATGAAGTTGTTGAGAAACTCTGGACATACCTAGACAATGTTATCCACAGTAGAAGACTACAGGATCTCTTAAAGAGTGGGAAAAAAATTGGTCTCAGTTTTTCAATTGCACAGGTAACTAAAACTGTGGATATTTGGTAACATACTGGGTAGCAGTGTATATCTTCTACAGTACATGCTCTTCCTCACAGTTTCAGGTGTTACTTGAAATATATAATAGTTAATCTGATGGCTTGAGGACCTCTACTAAAAGTTTCTCTATTTCTGTCCTGCAATACAGTTTATATTAGTGCAGCACTAAGGCTAAAAATGGCAGAGCATCCTAATAATAATCTTCCTCTCTGTCTTAACTTCTTCAGGCTAGCAGAGTGAACTGCTTTAAGTATTTAAATAGATAAATAAAGGCTCGGTTCCATATGTTGCTCTCCTATATCACTTACTGCTTGTAATACCATTTTGCTTGGGAGTTTAGGGAGAGACAGATTTTCTCTCACTGTGGGGCTCATCATGTGTTTGGTTTGAGTATTTGTGCAGTGTGATGGGTTGTTCAGCAGACCCTGCAGCTTCTTAGGATGACTCCGAATAGTGGTGGCGCCTAATCATTATGCATCTTAATCACATAATTATTTTAGCCTCAGCTGAAAGTGATTGGGGTGACTTCAGTTACAGTTTAAAACTGAACCAAACACAGGTTGAAATGAAGCGAGAGAAGATTGTCTCTACCTGCAGAAATTGAATTGTGAAGTACAGAGAATTGTTTAGATGAAATCTGTGCTTCAGGGATGTTATGCAGAAAGTGTGCCAAATTTAAACATGGTCTGGGTATGAAAACCTGGTTTCTGGTTGAAGATTAGAGGTACAGGAGAGGTACCTGAAGATTAGAGGTACAGGAGAGGGTTCCCTAAAGACCAAGGACAGAGGTGTTAGAGGGTCCAGTGGAAAGAGTTTATTGATCCGTTCTAGTCCAGTGGGGTTTCAACTGAAGAGATGAACCATCCACAATGTGTAAGGAGGCAGGTGAGTTTTTTAACTGAATTAGACACAGATTTGTAAATTGCTACTGAATTGGGTCACAGACAGGATTATCTGGAGGTGAGAAAAGGGAGCAAATAAAAAGGGGATCAAAGGAGAAAACAATAGGGAAATCAACACAAAGTTTGAAAAAAGGAAGAGAAATGCAAGTTTAAGTAAACATTATTTCTTTAGAACTCTGTATCCCTCAAAGAGAAAAGAGAACAGTCCTTTGCATTCCAGATATCAGCATAGGAAACTCTCTCTTTTTAAAATATAAGGGTGATGTTTAGTTATGGACATTCTTACTGAATAAGCTACCTGGATCAGAGGAGGGAGCTGTATTGTGTGTGGGTTTGTTGTTTGTTGGGAGCATAATTTTGGGAACTGTTCAAGAAGGCCAGAAATTTACCCTTACTCAGTTTCTGCAGGATCTACTATAAACCAGTATGGATAGTCTTAATCTGTTGCCAGTAGCACACATACCGAGTGAGGGCTTCCTCCCTCATCTGGTGCTGCAAATAAATGCAGGGACAGCAGATCTTCTGGTTTGGGCCTTGTGATCTGAAAAGCTCACCAGCAGCTGTTGACAAGTCCCTGGTGTTTCTTAGTTGCAGCCAGAGCTCACAGAAGGTGTTGTTGCTTCATTATGATCTTTGTATGCAAAACTGACTGTTATTGTGCTTTTGTTTTTGTCCCTTTTTTCCCAACTTCAGGTCATAAATGAAAGGTTATCAGAGGCCTGTTCTCAAAAAACACAGCAAAACATAGGCACAGTGCTGAACTGCTCCAGTGGCATCCTTTCTACTCCTTCACTCTCCATCATTTACACAGCAAAGTGTGAGCTTCTGGTTGATCTCCTCAGCAAGCTGTGTAAGCTGTCATGTCAGCAGCTGGCTTCTGACGATGCTGTGGGTTCTCAGTTGTTCAGTGTCCTCCAGCTTACCTTTGCTCAGTACCTCTTGATCCAGAGGCAGCAAACCAACCCAAATCGTGTGTTTGGGCAAGTGACAGGTCACTTGCTCCAGCCATGTCTGCTCCTGAGGCACTTGCTGACTGTGAGGGGTTGGACACAAGCAGATGATAACCATGTGCGTCAGCACCTGAGCAGGGAAATCCGAAACCAGATAGAAACTTTGCTGAAGGCTGGGTTGTTCCAGGCTGAGCTTTTCTCATCCTACAAAGAGGAGCTGCTGCCAGAACAGGAAGTCCAGGAGAAGAAGAAAGGAGCTTTTAAAAGTCTTTTGCTACCAGTCAACGCAGTGCAGACCAGTCTGGGTAGTGACTTTTGTGAACCTGCTCTCCACGGACCGGTTGTGGCTGGTTCTGTGTCCCTGCTATATAAGCTCTTTCTGGACTCGTACTGTAAGACAGAAAACCACCTTGTGTGTTTCCACATGTTCAGCAGGCTTTTTGGCTGTCTCAGGCTCTCTGACCTACAACAGGGAGGGAGGGAAGATACACTCTCCCCTGCGGGCTGGAGCACAGAGCTGCTTGCTTTGGAGCAGCTTCTGAGCTTGGTGCTCAGCAGTGATATCTATAATGTTGCCAGTGACCGTATCCGGCACAGGGAGGTGCAGTTTGGGTTTTACCGCAAGCTGGCACAGATGTTGCTGACACACTCCCAAGCTTCCATCCCCGCTTGGTTCAGGTGTCTCAAACTCATGATATCATTAAACCACCTTATAGTAGAGCCAGACCTGGATGACTTAGTGTCGTCGGCTTGGATTGATGCTGAGGCCTCTGAGCCACGTGTGAAGAAGCCCCAGGAGATTCTCATCAACACCGTGTTTCAGACTTACTCCAAGCTGCGACAGTTCCCACGGCTCTTTGAGGAGGTGCTGACAGTCATTTGCCGCCCAGCTATTGATGAACTGAGGCCACCCATCTTCTCTGCTGGCCTGACAGTAAAGCTTCGTGAGTGCCTCCTTGAACTTCCACCCAACCAGATTCTGGACATTTTGTGTCTCTTTGTGGAGAAATGCCAGACCCTTATCATTCCTGCAGTTGAAGGGTCAGATGACATGGCCTTGAAGCTGATGGCAGTGTGCTCGGTGCTGCATGCTTTTCTGTTCAACATGAGGAGCCTAGATGATGTCACTCCTTCCCCTGTGGTGCTTCGCACTCAAAGCCTGCTGACAAAGATACAGAAGGGAATAATTCAGCCACTGATGGAGCTGCTGCAGGCTCCTAGAAGAGAGGAAGAGAAGTCAGACCTTTGGCTAAGAAAGGCCAGTGACACTACTCTCCTCCTTGTTTACACTTGGGTTGAGGTAGACACTCTGTTTGGTGTTAGCTGCAGTAAATACGTGTCTCCGACAGCTGAAATTGCCGGTGCTGTCACTGAACCTGCTGCAAAGCAGGGGCATTTCAGCATTTCAGCTTTCCTCCCTGGTTTGAGGGAACAGTCTTGGGAGAGAGTCATGGAAATTGCGAATAGTTTTGCCTCCCCTAGTAAATATTGCTTAGAACTTCTTACACTTCAGAAAATGAAGATGATCTTAATGCAGACCAAAGCTGACCTACAGGCCTTGCAGCATGCTGCAGCTTTCATCTTGGAGTCTGGGAGATCCGCCATGAGCAGAGGAGAATCTGAACCGTGGGATGGAGATATCAGCACGATAAGTGATCTTACTTACCCCACAGCACACTGGCACCTCGTCATGTCCAACCTGACTATCCTGTTGCCGTATATTTCCTTAAAAGATGTAGAGTATATTGCAAATGTGCTTCTAGAGACAGTAATGCTGGCCAAAGCTCAGGAAGGTGCCATGGACCAGGAGCCTTCCATCAGCACTGAAAAGATATCTCTTGGCTTGATGCACAGCTCCTTTCTTCCAGAAATGAAGATTCTGCACTGTGCTTTTCTGACCAGACTTACTAATAAGTTTTCTACGGTGCTGCCCACTGCTACCGTGGATGCAGTAGATCTGCCACTTCATCAGCTGTTTGCAAGTACTATCCCTTGGCATGAAGAAATTGTGGCTCCTTGCAAAACTGTTGACCTGTTGGAAGTACCACCAGAAAATAGGCTGCCAAAGGATGAGCTCAGCTTGTCTTGGAAAACACTGGAGAAAGTTGCCCAATGTATAGTGTTGTTAGCAAAAAGTGGCTGCCCTGTCGCCCTGAAAGAAAGTCAGCTAGAAAGCTGCCTGGGTTTGCTGGACATTTTTTCTCTTCTGAAACTAGACAGTTTTTTTCCCTCTGACTGTACTCGGTGTTTTCTGGTGCTACTGTCCCTGCTAGCCAATACCAGGGCTAGTGTCTCTTGCAGCAAATTGTTATTCCTGAAGTTTTTGAGTACTTGCCTCCACCTCCTGAGGTGCTTGCAAGCTGGCAGGAATGCCAGCTCTGTTTTTAAAGTGTTACACGCCAGTGATGTTCTTGAGGCTGTCATGACCTCCCAGTTTACAGTGAGCAAATTCTTCTCTGATGTCTCGACTGTTCCTGTTTGGGCGCAGTATCTCCAGGAAGTCCAAGCTTTTCTGGAAAACTTTCTTCAGATGGTAATTGAAAGACGACAGAGTGTGAGGCTCAACTTGGAAAAGTTCATATCTTTCCTGGTAAGCTGCAAGCCAGTCACCGGTGCAGCCAAAAGCAACGACCGGAAAAACTGGAATCCTGCAGCTGAGCAGTTACTGCTCGCGACTTTGACCACACTGTGTCACGTTGTCACACTCTACCTTCAGCAGCTGCCAGAAAAGAAGCTGCATTCTGCAGATGTGCTGTCTGCTCTGTTGGAACCCGTAGTTCTGCAGATGGTCAGAACTGTTGAACATGGTCTTCAGAGTAACACCCCAAACCAGCTTTTGCCTGTAGCATTCATACCATCTGTCACCACTCTCCTCAAAGCAGATCTGAGCCATCCTGTCAGGAGGGGCTGGCAGAAGGAGCCCAGTGGGTTTTTGGAGCAACCTCGCATTAAACTGTACCAAGAGTTTTACTCTCAGATACTGAGGGAGCTGCCCTGTGCAGGAGATAATCTGCAGTTCATTCAGCCTGCATTGCGGTTCCTAACAGTCTTCTGCTCAGTGCCAGAGCTTTATCCTGGAAAAGAAACTGCGGTCATGGTTGGTTTTGCCATAAAAAAGCTTCTTTCTGGTACGAAAACTCTCCAGTTCCTTTGGTAGTTTTGCAGTGCAGAGGCGAGTTAAAATCCATTTAGCAAAGCATACAACTTATTAAAAAGTCTGTATTTGTTTACTTGTGCTAGAGCAGCAAGCTGTCCTTTTATAAATGCATAACAGGAAACTTTACAAGGAGGTAATATTGTGGTACCTGGACCACAGCCACCATCTAATTTGATCACAATCTTCTGAAAGATGTAAACATCTTAATAAAGTTCAGATCCTGAGTTACTCATCCCTGTAGAGCATTTTGACAGTAACTGGAACGTGATAACACTTCTGGATGTAGGGCTGAAGATACAGTGTCCTACTCATGTAGTTGGTATAGTAGACACAACTGAAGCAGCTGATGTGCCCCAGGTCAGATCAGAAATATCCTCTCTGGGGATCTTGGAGGATCTTACAGTAAAATACCCATCTACTTCGGTAGGTGAGGTTATGGAACAGTGGAAGTTACCTAACTGTTATGGATGCTGAATGCCCATAATTTTGATTAAGTCTGTGGGAGATTGTCAGGTTGGTCTCTTTATCCTCGTTAAATAAGGGGCCAGGGCTAGAAATTACGTGACAAACCTCTCCTGCTGGCTGTGGGAGCTAATGACTCCTTTATAGTATCTCTTTCAGAAAGAGAGCTGAACACAGCACAGGTGTAACTGTTCTCTTTAACTTCTTCAAACTGTTGGAATTTATCAGGCTTATTACTGACATGCTCTAGTGCAGTGGTCTCCAAACATTTTTGATTGTGCATACCTATCATTAAAATTAAAGATTGAGCATGCAGCCTTAATATATATTCACTTATAAATTATATACACATGCTACTCTACTAGCATACTATGTACATTACAAAGGGTACACACAGAAGAAGTATAAAAAGCATGAGACAAAGATGAAATAAACACTATTTTTAATGCTTTATTAAAGATACTTTATTTATAATTCACACATCCCAGTGAATTGTCTCATACACACCCTGAGGGAGTGCACCCTACTGGGGAGGCTACTGCTCAAGTGAACTACAGCTGTGATCTCAGTGTTTATATTGGCATTAAGTAGTCAAGAACAGAGCTTGGCTTTCCATGGAATGGAGATGAGGATGTACTGACTCTTGTAATTTTTCTGCTGATTTTTCTCTGTCTCATTCTGTGCCTCACATTATTAGTGTAAGATTGGTAAAGTTCTTTAGCTTAGAGACATAATGAATCACTGCAAAAAGCTGTAATAATTTCTGTTGAATAAGTAAAATATTCAATAATATGAAACATTAATTCCTGTTGAATATTTTTGGCATTGCCACAGATCCTGTGGATACTTGTGGAACTGAAAAACAAGCCTTCAAAATCAGGTGAATTATGAGCAGGGCTAAGACTGTCTGTGTAGTAGTAATCGAGTAAGTAGGGAGTGTGAGTTAGGCTCAGCAGAGACCTAACTTTGTCAGCCTAATGTTTTTGTGATTTGTAATGGGTTTCTGGCCACCATGTAGTAAAGCCCTGTGGCTTGTTTAGCCTGCTTCCTTGGCTTGTGCACCTGCCTTAGTGTAGTATTTCTGTACGACTGAAAGCTTTTTTATTGGAATGATGGCTGCTCTGTGAACCCAAGGGTGGGAAATACATGAGGTCGGCAAGTCATTGCACTAGTGGGGAGAGAGGTAAAGTGGGGAGCTCTCTCTGAATTTGAGTGTTGAAAAGGTACCCATAGAGCTGTTTTATTTTCAATTTGCCCTATTCTTACCTGTGGAAGTCTTTGTGTTGGGAATTGATTCCTTTTGCCTCTTGAATATGCAGGTCCTGCAATCACAACACAGGTGATCCAAAGCATGGAGATGGAGCTGACAGAGGTGCTTGTCCAGCTGCTGGGAAACTGCTCTGCTGAGGAATTTTATGCCATAATAAGGGTGGTGCTGCAGGGACTTGAATTGAGGAATGTTTGGCAACAGAAGTCTAAAGTAAGGCATGAGCTTACTGTATTGTCAACTCCTTCTTCAGTCTGCCATACCTTGAAAAAAAACTGTTGGCTGAATGACATTTGATAAATATTTTTTTCCTCTTCCTGCTTTATGTTCAGTGATCAGGACATATTAATTTATATGTATAAGGGCTTGGTGACTGCTGAAATATGTTCTAGATATAAATTGAGGGAGGTGGAAAGATCATGGAAACCTATTTGAAAAATTTTCTTTCCAGTTTAAGTACTCTGCAGTCTTGATTCCGTGTATTGTCAACAGCAATCACACATCTGTGATAGTACAGGCCATGCTGAAATCTCTTTTCTACTTTCTGCTCCAAGCTCTTGCACAACAGATACTTGCAGTCAGCGTGTCTGTCTGTGGGTCTTCTTAACGAGATTAAAGGTACTTTTAGAAATGCCGTCATTTTTAAGTAAAACCAAAATTACCCCATGCTTTTGTTAGTTGTCTCTCTGAAGACTACTCAGTGATAATCAGATACTACTCAGTAGCTTTATAAACTCTGTGCCTTCAGAGCAGCTTAAGCAGCAGTGGTGACGTGTGGAACACTTTTGGCAAAAACGCCAGCTGTATGCTCCGTAGAAAGCTCAGTGACTTGAGAATGAAACCTGAATTATACTTGGGGGGTTATTTGGCTCTGTCTTATTTGTCAGAGAGACACAAATATGCCACTTCAGTTCTTGATATGTCTTTTTGAAAGAGTATCTGGAATTCCTGTACTGTGCATATAATTCCTGCCACCTGAGTATAGCTTGCAGTACGCTTCTTTCATCAGTCTGTGTAAACAACTAGCAACTAAAAAGAGCCATGCTGCCAAATGCAATGTTCTTAATGTATCTGGTATCCCTGTATTCCCTCTGCCTCCCTCTGTTATCTAGTGGCAGTTGTATGAGAAGGCTTTCCTTTCTTAAAATCACGTTAGCCTTTTTATACAGTAAGGTAATTCTGAAATAAATGTGCTGTGAAGTGCATTTGGGCCAGTGCTGCTCAGCATATTGAGTTTTGTTGAGCTGCTGCTTCACAAATTCCAAAGAGATGTATTGGTGGGAGGACTTTACTGTGTTAAGGCTCTGGTAATGCTCAAAAGTGCCACTGGCCTTGAAAGGGCTCTTCTGTGCTAGAAAGGAGCCAGTGCACCTCGTACCAGTGACTGATCCTCTGCTTTCTGCAGGAAGTGTTGTCAGCTGTTACCCTAACTAAGTTGTTGCTCAGCTGCCCATTAAGTGGAGACAAAGTGAAAGCTTTCTGGTTTACCAGCCCACAGATAATCACAGCTTTAGTGGTAAGTATCTCTTTATTGTAAGTTAATTACCTATGCCTTTTATTTGTTAGAGTCTGTAGCGGTTACATCTAACGTGCACAGAGGCATGAAAGAACAAAAACATTGTGGATACTGAACAAATCCATACCCCTCAGCCTTCCTCAAGTCAGTCTCCTCCTGTAAGTGCAGTGTGTAGGTCATTGACTTCTTATACACAGTAATTTTATGGAACTGCACCATGTAGTATGGAGCTTGGGAGAAACTTGTTAGACTGCAGAGTAGACAGTCTGAGTGTCTTGAACTTCTTCCTGTCCAAAGGAGAAGGTATCTGTCAGCCACATGTTGCAGCAGAAGCCAACAGCAGCAAAACAAAAATAAAGAACTGCTCATATATAAAATAAAAAAAAAATTCACTGAATTATGAAAGGGAAACTTGACAGAAAGTAATCAAACCCAAGTTTCCTGTCTTTCATTTGTACAGCATATAAACATAGTGGGGCGGGTTTTTCTCCTCTTGTGGTGATGATGTTTCTAGACCAGAATTTATCAGAGGTTGGCTCTGCAGTGTGTGGGAATCATGAGCATGCAGTGTCTGCCCTTTTTTGATAGGTCTGCATGCTTGTAAAGGAGTGAACTGCATCAGTGCATTTCTCCAAGGAGGTGCAAAGAGGTGCTAGTTGTCAGGGGACTGGGGAATAGTTTCAATTCCGGTTACACAGCAGTGTTGGTTTGAAGTGCATCACGTGCATCCTCACCCGGGGTGCAATTGCATGAAAATGGCTCAGGTGCAGGAGTCTGCCTGCCAGTCCAGCTGCCACCAGTCTAGTTCCTTTGGCTCCAGTCAGAGCATTACAGTTCTCTGGGGTTCGAACACTGATGATAGGTGGCTAATGTTCTCCTTCTTATCTGTTTACTGTCTTCCTGTAGATGCAAACCAAAGAGGCCTGTCAGGACCCATCACTGATTTCCATCATAGTTGTACCTATTCTAGAGACTGTAGCAGCTCTGCTAAGGCAAGGAGAAGGGGTTCTTGTGAATCCACATCATGTGTCGTTGGCATTTAGCATTCTCCTAACAGTCCCTCTGGATCATCTGAAGTTAGAAGACTATCATGGTGTCTTCCTGGGAGTCCATGAAGTGCTCTTCTCTGTTGTGCAGTGTCATCCAAAGGTATGTCTGTGAGGGGATGGGAGGAGAGGAAAAAGGTATAAAAAACAAACGTAACAGTGATAAGAATTTCTTTTTAATAGTTGTTTTGAAATATTTTGTCCTGATAGTATAAAAGTGCATTGTACCCTTCTTATGTAAAAGGCTGGAAATCTCAAAATCACATAATTTCAGTCACTCTCCTTCTTTGCTTGTGCCTGCATTGTTGTTCTTAGGCAGTGCATTGCTTATCAGCATCTAATGATATATTAGAATAAAACTGTTCCTTTTTCTATGATTGGTTTCTAGAAGCGCAAATGTCTCAGGTTCTGGGACCTCATTCTCACTGGAGGTCAAGATTCTGCAGTCCTCCGAAAACAGGGCTTAGACACTGTTGAAGCTAGTGACCTTCAAACATTGTGTCATCCTGGTATTCTTCTCAGCCTTCTGGCATGGGAAAGGGAAGACGTGCCAGGAGTTGCACGGGGATGGAAGTACTCCTCCATGGAATATGTAGGCAGAGGTGGAAGAAAAAAGGAAAGAAACCTCATGCATTTGTATTAGGACTGAGAGTGGGGAAAGTTAAAGACGGGGAAATGACGCATTCTAAAAGCAAGGCAGTATGCATTGCTAAAATGCCCTTGCAAAACCCCTGTGGTGGAAAGCTGCCTGTCCAGGCTGTTTTCAGACAGTGATCTGTAGTGTTTCTGGACCCCATGTTCTGTCAATCTGTCTGGCTATGCAGGTTCTCTACCAGCAAGGACAAATGCCTTTGACCTTAGGCTGCTAAATCAAATGTTGCTTTGGAGAGATGAAGCAACCCTAATATGATGTTGCTATTTATATTTGATTATGGCTAGGAATGCGGTCCTAGTCCTGGATTCTCGTATGCTAAACACTCTATGGATGCAGAATGAAAAGATAGTCTCTACCTCTACCCTCTCACTCCCATTACTATGTAATCTGATGTTTTTATTTCATGTCTTTTGCAGGTGCTGTTGAAAGCAGCACCATCTTTTCTCAACAGTTTCCATCGTCTGGTTGCTTCTGTCATGCATGAAGGACGTCAGAAAGGAGACAGAGGTACCGTATTTTTTCCACCTTTAAGATACATACATACATTGTAATTTTGTGTGTTCTGGATGGGGAGATGCTGAACAGGGCACGTCAGAATCAAAGTCCTCAAAGCCTATCTGTGGCACTCAAACTTAACCCTGTTTGTCCTTTTTTTAAAATTGAGGATGAGCTTTGTGGTGTCCTGGGCTTAAGAAGATAACTGAGGCTCCTGTAGAACTTGCATGCAGGCAGTACTGCTTTTGGTGAATAAGTTATTCTTCACTGACTGGCTGGCAAGTAGACAGGAACCAGTAAGGCTTGCTGTGCCCAGTTTCTGCTCTTCCCATCAACCCCTGTGCCTGAAATCACGGTGGCTGTGAGCTCTGGTGATGCAGGCTAATGTGTGTGAGTTATAATCCCAAATCGATCCTACTAAATGAAGTTTCTTAAGACTGGAACTATGTTTACTACAGACCTGAATTATCACCATTCTGTTCTAAGTATTAAGCCATTATATGTATCTAAAGCATCAGTTGGGATTAGATGATATATCTGTATGGTTAAGGATTTGGAATTAGTGTAGTTAAATATTCCAAAAGGAAGGAAAAAAAAAAAGACTTATTACTGAAGGTTATTAAAGTAGCCAAGTCAAAGATGTTTACGATGATTATGGTAATCATTCTATGCTTGATACTGGTCAGGACACAAATAACCTGCCATTAATGGTGGTTTTTGAGACAAGTTGACTTCATGGCCTGAAACTGATTGTATCCTGGTTTTCCACTGATGTCCTGCAGCCTATGCCATGTTCAGATTTATCTCAGCTGATATGTTACCCACAGTTGTGGGCAAATGTAAGCGTATGTATTTGTCATGGAGGAATATAGTAGCAAAGGCTCATGATAGAGGAAGAGGTATGTTGAACTGGTGCCAAACATTGAGAATTTCCTTGCTTCTGGGATATATTTGCATAAGGCAAGGGTCACAGGAAATTTACAGGTATGCATCATTGTCAAGTTGATAAACAAGCTGTTTATCGTAGCAGGATTGTTCTGTTTTTGCAACAGATAACATAAAAGTAATTTCTGGATTTCCCTTCTCCCGTATTTGTGTTAGCTCTCTTCATTCACTGCCTACTGACTAAAGTCTCAGCTGATCTCACCAGTCTCAGTTTAAATATCTCCAGTGATGTGGCTTCTGCTGCTATATGCCACATAATAGATCTCATCAGAAAGCTTTCTTAATATGTTCTTTCTAAGAGATGTCTTCTGCTTTTCTGTATGTAGAGAATATAATTTTCCTGTCTTCTTTTCTCTCCTCCACAGTGCTAGTTGGGACTGAATGATGGAAGGGACCATAACTGCTGCTTTTAGCACTTCAACATGTATAACAAATAATTTTTGCCTTGCAGTGCACATAAACTTAAATCAGTGTGCTCTTACAAAATAGCCATTTTGAGAGATGTGTATTGTGTGTTGTGGGAGGCTTCTCAGCTGTGGCTTCATAAGAAAAGAAGATAAAATGGCAAACTGTCCTTGGCCTCATGTAGTTCAAGAATCATGGAAGAGTGGGTGATTCTTCGGGGGTTTTTTTCTAGTGTTTTTAAGCCTCAAATGCCAGGCTGCATCTCACTTTCTGTTTTAGGCAACACAGATGAGTTTGAAGTTATACTGCAATGTGCACACTTGGTGGAACGGATGTATACTCATATTGCTGCAGAAATGGAGGACTTTACTGTGTTTTCTGCTTTCATGGTGGCTCAGTATGTGACAGAACTGCAGAAGGTATGTTCTCATCTATCTTGAAAGTTCCATGGTGTTGTGCTGGCTTTGGAGTTCCTATTCCAAAGGAAATGTGTTAAATTTTGTAAAATTTGTGAAGTTACAGAAGTTACCATGACTCATGGAGATACAGGTTTGATCCAGACTGTTATTTTGAGCAAGAGTTCCTGAGAGTCTTTCTTAACAAACTCCTGAAAACTTTCTAAAGGTGTGGGCTGTGGAGTTTTTTAAGGTTAAACAATGCAATGTCCAGTTACAGAACTGCTTTGGATGTTGCACTTTCTTCATAGAATCATAGAATGGCGTGAGTTGAAAGGTTGAAAGATGACCTTTAAAGGTCATCAAGTCTAAACCTCCTACAATGAGCAGGGACATCTTCAACTAGATTGGGTTACTCAGAGACCCACCCGATTTGGCCTTGAATGTTTCCAGGGATGAGGTATCCATTACCTCTCTGGGCCTCCTATTCCAGAGTTTAACCATGTCTTCCTTATACATCTGGTAGTTAAATTCATTTCCCGGTTAGTCTCATTTGTCCGGGACTGATAGCAGTTAGGGGCCCATCTGGCAAAGTAAGGGTGGAAAATTCTCCTGGAAAATATCTTTTAATCTGATATAAATGATTAAGTGAATGGAAAAAATGTTACCAAGCCAAGAATTGTTAGCTTTTCAGTAATTCTCCTTCTGTACCAAAGATATCACTGCAATTCTTACTGAAAGCACCTACTGCTGCTACTATGGATGCCAGAGCCAGGTCAGTAGTTTCTCACATCCAGATCTAAGTTCAGCTTGTAATTTTTTTCAGCCTGATGGATTTAGATTTCACCAGGGTTTGAATGCTGCTTGTAGCACAAGTACCTGCAAACTGATTGTGTCTTCAGCCTGGGCATGGGCTGAAATACAGAGAGGAATATTAGTCTTTGTTTTTAGGCCCTTTTGTAAAAAATATATTCCAACTGGTGCTATGTTTCTGAAGGATTATGGTGTAACCAGTGTAACTAACCATAAAGGTTATTACAGAAGTTAAACTTGCTTGCCTTTTTTATTGCTTATCTTTTTTCCAAGGTTTGGGAGCAAAACAATTGGAGATGTTAGTTTTTAGCTATGTTATTTAGTGTTCCTGATAAGTTGATTATTGTTTACATAGTGAACTTGGTATTTTAGCAAAGGGGGAAATTGCTGTTAAGACTACTTCTGCTCTCTTTAACCATCTCTGAACTACATAATCTGTTCATCGCTGAGTGTACATCAAATGACCTTTTTAAATTGAAAGGACACTTGCCTCAGTATTAGCAGGAGTACAAAGTCTCGTGAAGAGTTCTAGGAAAGTTCTGTGCAATACTTTCGGTGGGAAATGGAAAGTGATGGATGATAGGTGAAACCACAGGTCAGTAATGTATGCATTGGAACCTTTGGGCGTGGAAAGGGGAATCGGTGTAGTGAGCCACCAGATGCTGTGACAAAGGAGTGTTTTCTGTCTGACAGAGTAGATAGATCACGAGTAGGTGATGATTTATTTGCTTGTTAGACTGCTGAGAATTGATGGATATCAGAGGAAGGGGAAGCCTCAGTATGCCTGTCTTAAGTGGGGCATGTACACATCTTTCATGTTGCTCTGCAGAGGGAGAGAAACTCCTTCAACTATTCATGTCTTCTGAGATCAGATCTGTGGCTTTCTGCCTGTGATCTGAAGACCCTGGGGGGTCCATCAAAAATAACTGAGAAGCATGTTTGTAGATTTAAGTCTCTATATTGGCATCTTCACACTTACTAGAACCCTTTTAAGGGTCTGCAAACTCAAACTGATGAAAGCTACTGGCCCAAATAGTCACTTACTCCTCAAGTGGTTGTGTAACAGCTCCCTCAGTGCTTCCTCTTTATACCATGAAGTATTTTGTATTAATCTAAAAAGATTCCTTGCTGGAGTGGGTGGCATCTCTTTCATACTGTTGACAGTGCTTTTCGCTTGTTGCCTATGAGCTGTTGCTTAATTCAGCAATAGTGAAATACCTCTTCACACATTTAATGTCTCACATCAAGAGCTCTGTAATGCTTGACAAATTGGTTGTGCTAACTATATAGACCATAAACCTCTTACAAGTATAATTAACTGCCAGCCAGTAGTGGCAGCTGTTTAAATCTTAAGCTCTGCTTCCCATGGTGTTACTGGTGTTTATAGGAAACTGCAAAGTGAGAATGGCCCAAATAAGGCATGGATCCAGATGAATTTGTGATCTGAGGGATGTAGTTCCATTAACTGCAGCTCTGAAGTAGCTGCTTATCCCAAGTGGACCATCTGGTCCGTATTGTCAATAGCTGTGGGTTTTCCTGTGCTTTTTCTCTGCAGTCGTTTCTCTGCCCTGAGAAGGGAGAGCACAGCCTAGTGCATTCACTGGGAGCTGTGATGCTCAACTCTTTTCTAGTGCATGGTGTAGGGAGAAATAACATGTGTTATAAACCAACCAATTGATCAATTGACAGAGAGGCAAAAAATATTACGATCTTTTGGATTGCAAACTCTTCAGGGTCACAGATCCAAAGAAAGGCTTATATGCCTTAATGCCTGCTGTATGTTTTTCTCAGCTATGTTAGTGGGTCTAATAAAATATATTAGCTGTTCCACATTTAGGGCAGAAAGAGAGCAGGAGCCTGTCACAGTGATTAGGAGTGCACTTCATTAGCAGAAAGTTTATTAGTTGCCTAAGGAAGAAAGAGCCCTGAATTTTAATGACAGCTTTTTATGTAATTTTCATTAGGCCTGGAGTGAAGAGGCTTACATCTGGAGGCATAAAGCTAATTTTGGGATTCAGCAAAGATAAGACATGGTTCTGCAGCAAAAATAACGTGATTATGCCAGAGGCCAGCACTGTCTCAGGCAGTGAAGTATTTAGGAAGTGATTTGTGAGCACAGGACAAATTTCAATTAGCCTGGAGCACCAGAGGACTCCAGAGTCAGCACTGATGTTCCTGGTTGTAGTGGCTGTTTTGCTGGTTGTGTGGTTGAGCAGGGGTAATGTTGGGAGCAGGGCAGGGAGTCTTGAGTCATTTTTTGTATCCCTTCAACTTTCTGCATGAACTTCAGACAAGGTGCCTGATTCCCAGTGTAAAACAGATTAAGGAAATGTACATCTCCTGAGCTTTTTGAAGGTTTGTTTTATTAAGGCTTGTACATTGAAGTCTTCAGATAAAAATTGTTAGATAAGTATCAAATTATTAAGTGATAACTTAAAATTGTTTGACTATCCAATGTAAATGACAGAGCAGCCTAAAGGAAGTGCTCATTTGAAATTGAGATTTATTAGCATACAGCCGATATGAGACACAGAATCTACTGAAATGTGTAATCCAGGGCAAGTATTGCAGGGTTTTTTAGTTTTGATTCCAGGATGATTAGTGTCTTTGCCTCTGCAGCAATGTATATAGTAGTACTCTTGTAGATTTTATTGCAAAGGTTGTGCTTGTTCTGCAAAACATGTTTGCAAAAATCAGGAAAATACTGCATAAGTCAAAATCTTGGTTTTTATCTAAAGGGATGGTCCAGATGGTCTGATGCGCTGGATAAATTGTTGTCAGCATTTAGTATATACTGACTGTGGAAATGGTGTTTTCTTGCCTTTTTTATCTTCAAGTTTAATGCAATTTGTTCTTGTTATAGGTGACTTTGCACCCAGCAGTGAAGACACATCTCACAGAAGGAATATATCACATCCTTGACCTTTGCATTGAAAGGGACGTCAAGTTCTTAAATGCATCATTACCAGCAGGTGTAAGGGAGGTCTTTAAGGATCTGTATAATGATTACAACCACTACCACAAAGCAAAAAAGCAGGGGGAGGAAAAGTACACCGCATGATGAATCCTCTCTGGTGCTGTGTGACCAGTTATGAATTGACCTTGCAGTGCTCGGAGCATCCTCAGCTGCTATTTGGTTTGGGATGACAATGAAGATCGAATCTGAAGAGGGTCACAAACATTGCCTTTATACAGCCAGCCTTCATAATGAGAAAAAGGGGAATGGGGAGGGAGGATGTGCTGTTCGGTCTGGTCCTGCTGTGTGCCACAAGTGGCAGAACTGCTGTGCCTGTGCTGGCCCCCGATGAACTCCCTTGGGGCACGGGGATGCTCACTGCTCTTCGGCAGCAGATGGCAGGCTTCAGCCTCTGGCACATCACGGTGGAAGCAATAGTCTGGTGTAAAAGCCAGTGAGGGATATAACGCTTCTTTCACTTACATGGTAAGCAGAATTAAAGCAGTTAAAGTGCTTATTTTTGTACCCTGTTATTTTACATTTTGTTACTGAAGAAATTTGTGACTATTACACAGCTGTGCAGTAGGTTACTGTGCAAAACTGTGCAAATAACAGTAAAAAATATGAAAGTTTGTATCTCTTTGCATCATTGGTTTTACTTTCGAGCTCAGCCCTGTGCAACTGATCTGACCTACTGAACTTCCTTCCCAAATGTATTATCCTGTGATGTCATGATAATCAAAAAGACTGACTACTTAGAGGTCTAGTCAATTTATTGTCATTAAGCAGTTACACTTAGTCATCTGAGCTGTGGTCCCTGTGAATGTACATTTTTAGTTTGTGACAAATGCTAATTACTACTGTTACTATCTGAGACCTTTTTGTTCTAAGCTTAGCCTTGTTGCTTTGCATTCACTCTAGGTTAAGAGCAAGCCCTAGACTTTTTGCAGCTCAGCTGACAGTAATTTAATAAGATGTAGTAAACTAATCACATTTGAGCCTGTAAGAAGCTGTATCAAATAGCTCCCTTTCATTAGCTAAACTACAGAAATTTATTTGCTTGAAAATGATAAAGACTAAAGATCTAAATTTCTGTGTAAGTGGTAAAAGTCTTCACACATACATGGAGTTAGTAGAAAGAGCACAGTACTCTCACATGATTGTCTGCTTTAATCTGTAGGTAGGGGGTGGGCAGGGGAAGGCTGGCATGTGCCTTACCACTTTTAGTGTGTCCATCTGCCTCATGGCAAGGTCTAAAGGACGAAGTTTGTCTGGGGCAGGAAATTCCGCATGAATCAGATGAGGGAGGTGAGGAGGGCTGGCTAAACTTCATCCTTTGGACTGAAGATGACCCTCCTCATCCTAAAAAAGCATCTTGGAGAGCTTTGATACTGTGCAAGCGCTACTCAGAAGTAGTGATAGTGGTATGTTATCAACACTGTTCTAGCCACAAATGCAAACCACAGCACCTTATGGGCTACCACAAAGCAAGTTAACTCCATCCAAGCTGGACGCTGTGCACCACTGTGCCAGTTCTGTATTTTACTTCAGAGCTGAAAAGCTGATGTGGGCCAGTGATGGGAAGGGCAGTTACTGCTGCCCCACCAGCCAGTGGGACAGTGATGTAGGTCCCAAAAGGGAAACATGCATGAGCTGGGGTCAGCCAATTGAGCACCAAAGAGGGGAGTTCTGCAGGGTGAAGAGAATTAATACATCAGTTAAATGAAGGAAGGTTATGAACCCTGGGGGAGGATATGGAAAGAACAGTGGGAACAGTGAAAAAAAATGAGAGCTAGGTTTGGAGCGGGGGAGGAAGGAAATGAGGTATCATCTCCGGTGTGTAAGTGTCAAGGCTCCCCTGATGTAGCCATATGGTTGCAAGCCACACACAGAGGTCAAAAGCTTCTGAGTGCAGACCACAGAGTAAATAACATCTTAACCATTGCTGTAAAGGAGGTAAACTAGTTGAGTTGAGATCAATTTTATTTCATTAATGCTAATTTTTTAAACGTTACCAATTTTAACTTCTTGGTTTGGAAATGAAAACCTTTAACCGACTTATGTGGGCAGAGGTGATGGAAATAACAAATTCCTACTATGAAAAGGACACAGTGCTTGAATGAATGAAAACTTGAAACTCTGTCACAGTTAAACCTTTATTTCAAGCGTGCTGTGTGACTGCCACTTATCCCACAGCCTTCTCCAGGCAAAGCAGCAGAGTTCTGAAGCACAAAGCAGTGTTTCTGTGTAGAAGTGACAGAGGGGTTAAAAAGAAGGCCATATTTCACTTGCTAATCCCAGGTTTTTGTCCAAGAACTGCTCCAGAGGTTTTTTTAGCTAGAATAAATTAAGTCACTGGCAGGGGACCACCTGCTGAGAAAGCAGGCTTTGTGTTCCTGAGTGCACTCCCAGTGAGTGCAGTGTTCCTCTGCTGTCACACGATGGGGCCATCCTGCAAGGGTACAAAGCACCATCTGAAATCAGTTTTGGAGCCCTTCCTCATATACTGGGTTAGCCTATGAGCTTTGAACATCAGGAAGGTAAAGCGTTTGGAAGAAGCACCGTCTCAGGGATAAAGGACAGGATTGCGACCTTTGTTTAATTTGAGCATTAGCTTTGTGTGACTGAACCTAAAAGCCCTACAGGCTTCTGCAACAGTTACTCTTGGCCAGATTTCCAACTGTTGATACAGCACCTCTCTTGTGAGGGCTTTTCTTGCTGTTGCATGAACAGAAATGCCTCCTGTAGGCAGGGCTCACAGGCTGAGATATCAGGGTCCTGCTTGCTGTGCCACTGGCTCAGCCTGTGCCTCTGTGTGTGGTGTTTGTGACTCGTGCATGGGCAGTGCCCGAGTCTGCTGTGCCAAAACTAGATCAAGTATCAAATAAGAAACAGAAAGGGCAAGAAGGACAGTCAAGACCAAAAAAGATCACTCTGGGTTTATTTATTCCTTATTTTGTGTAACTGCTGTGAAAATCAGCCGATTTTTCTACTTACCTGGGGCTTGATGCTTGATTTCTCTTCTTGTTGTGGATAGAAATGTCAAAAAAGGTGATGGTGTAATATGGTAGAAATAGTTTTGCTAGTTTAGAAAGTTATTCTTCCTGTTCGTATCTGCTGGGAGGAGATAATGTACCAAGTACTTTCCTTTGAGTTTGAAATGGATCAGAAAGTTCCTATTTGTTTACTTCTTGATGCAGCTCCAGGGCTTCTGGTTAACGAAAGGCTCCTTCCAAAGCTTCCTTATGGGTTAAAACATAATAATATGGATAATGGAGTACTTTGAGAGAGTTCTTTACTGTTATTTACTGTTTTGTTAAATGTCTACAGTGATAATAGTTTGGTGATGATACCAAAGTGAGTGGGGAAGTGAACACTTGCCAGCATGCAAGAAGACCTGGATAGGCTGGAAGAGTGGGCTAACAAAAACTTTGTGAAGTTCAACAGGGACAATCATAAGATCTTGCACCTGGAAAAACGTAATCCAGGAGTGCAGCACAGGCTGGGATGTGCCCGTCAGGGGCGCAGCTCTGTGGAAAGGGACCTGGGAGTCGCAATGAACAACAAGCTCAGTGTGAGTGAACAGAAGTGCTGCTGCGGCAAAGAAAGCTGATGGGATGCACAGTCTCATCAAGGGCATCACTAGCAGAGATACAGAAGTCATTATCCCACTCTACTCAGTGCTTCTCAGCCCACACCTGGAATATTCTGTTCGGTTTTGGTCCCCAGTAGGCAAAAAAGATGTGGACAGGCTGGAAAGGGTCCAGGGAAGGGCCACAACGTTGATCGAAGGACTGGGGAGCTTTCCATAGGAGGAAAGGCTGATAGAACTGGGTTTGTTTAGCCTTGAGAAAAGAAGCTTTGGGGGGAGACCTTATCACTGTGTTCCTGTATTTAAAGGGTGGCTACAAAGAAGATGAAAACTCCCTTTTTACAAGGATTCACATAGAAAAGACAAAGGGTAATGGTATAAGTTACTCCTGGGGACATTCCAATTGGACACGAGGAAAATTTTCCGCAGTGAAAACAATTGGCCGTTGGAGTAATCTCCCCAGGGAAGCGATGGATTTGTCAACATTGGACAATTTTTTAATTCTTTTTTTTTTTTCAGCAAAATGACTGCTTCAGTTTTTTTCAATGAGAAACATACAAAAGTGCCATTGTATCATCGCTGACAGTGCTGACATTTGCTGTTGAATGATCAGTGACGTATCCTGCAAGTGGTTAAAGTTTCCAAAAAGGAAGATGCTCCTTTTTTCTTATTATACCTATCATGTACTGTTTATGTCCCAGGCAAGTGGAAGTGAAACCTGACTTGCTATGGAGCAGTACTGATTTGTAGTCACATATGTTGTTTTGCTTTTTTGAATATGAAAGAAGGTTTTTTGTTCTTTATTTGACTTTGAAGTCTCAAAAATCTGTGGAAAAAAGTGTGTCCCTATGACCTTCTCAAAGTTTTTAGTCTAGGACAGCCCTCTAGCAAACTCATTGACTGTTCTTTGAGAGAATTTGGGAAGAATAAATAAATGCACCGCAAGTGCCTAAAGCTGTATCGTTAACCTTTCCTTCCAAAGAAGGATGCTGACATTTTGTACCTATTTCTAAAGATTGTAACAAGCAAAAATGACAAAATCCATTTTGTCTTTTTAGCCATCTTCTAATGCAAGCATAGAATGGCAAGAGGTACAGGCCTGCAATGACTTTCCATTGGTGGCTGCTTGGTCCTTTCTAGGTGTAGAGTTGTTTATGTCAGGAGAGCCTTATTTTGACGTATGGTTCTGAGGCTTCTCTCTTAGGATTGATATAGACCAATGTCTGCACCAAAGCAATTGTCATTATTTTGATTACTTTTTGTAGATGTTGGATTCAGAATGGCTTCTTGAAACAAGTTCCACAGATGATCTGCTCTGAGCTAGACGTCTTCTTGTGGAGGCTGCTGCAGAGCCTGGGCCCTCTTTTTCCATCTGAGAAGTCACTTCAGTTTTCTTCCCCACAACGAGAGGACAGGCGTGTTTCTGCTGATAGATGGCAGAGAGGATTTGGAAAGCAAGTAAAGAATAAAAGGAGAGAGAAACTGGGGACAGGTCCGCTGTTAATTCATCCAAGTCTGCTGTTAAGTTCAGAAGCCCCTACTTTTATTTTTACAGCCTCCACTTAAGGGATTGGTTCTCCAGGCCTTTACAGAGCTGTGCTGGGGCTGCTCAGGAGTGTGCACAAAGCTCACACATTGCTGTCCGAAGGATGATGACCATGGACTGCTTCTTCTGTAGGACGGGAGAGAAGAAAAAGAGCAGGAATGGGGGTCTAGGATGCAGCCAGACTATTGCCAGGGCTTGTGCTGATGAGATGACTTTGTTGATTATTCGATTTTGGGCATCAGCAGCTTACTAGACAGAAAGAAGCTCCTGGTAGCTGAAAGCAGAGCAGCTTTGAAAACCAGGCCGTCCCTGATTTTCAGTGCATCTTAAACACACGTTGCTTTATCTGATGTGCTACAAGCACCTAGAAACCTCTCTGGGTGATGGGCCACCATGTGTGCAGCAGAGTCAACTGTGAGCAGGCACTCGCTGTCCTAACACGCTGCCAGGTGTGAGAGACGGTGGGTGGGAGAAGAAACAACATTGTAGGAAGAAGTGATTGATTTGTGTTTAGTTTTTCATGCCAGTTTTAGAGCAGGACGTGGGAGTTCCCTCCAGTAACCTCAGGGAACAGTATTCTTGGGTTTGGGGTTTGTTAATATCCCAGGAAAAGAAAAGAAGAGTAAAGGACCATGTTACAAAAAAAAAAATCAAACTTTCTTACTGGGTCACAAGCAGACAAATCCATAAAAGACAACTTGGTCAGTACTGCCACCAGTAAATTACATGGTCAGCACAAACAAAGACTCAGCTTTATCAGAGAGTGTATTAGCTCATGGAGGGAAGGCTGATTTATTACTCTTCATCCAGTAATTGTCAGCCCGTAATCCCCCTGGAGGGAAAGTAGCTATCTGCTTATCACTTGAGGAGAGACACTAGAACAAACATGCTGATTTTAGCCTGGAAAAAAAGCACTGCCACTCGAGCACAGCTGCTCTGTCCAAGCACAAGTGGCTGCTGCTTGTTCTCAAGGCTCAGGAGTGCCGCTGATTTTGAGCACCCAATGGCTGGGAGTGCTCAGGTCTTTGGTCATGCGTCTGCTGCAGGTCACCTGTGTGCTCTGTTTGCTGAGTGCTTACCTTTTTTGGCCTTTGACACAGACAGGAGTCTTCCCTGTAAGGGATTTGTGCAGTTTGCAGAATGTTTAATGCTCTGTGGGCACCTGAGTGAACTGAGATTTATTTTTTTTTTTAACAGCTACAGAGGTGAGTGATACAACATTGCTTAGTTGATTCACAATATCCCCAGTGATAACCAGAAAATACATTGACCGACAGCACAATTTCTGCCCCTTTTGTCTTCTCACCAGATGTACGTGAAACTTGCTATAGTTTTAGTGTGCATTTTACTTTCTTTTCTAGGATTTATTGGGATCGTTCAATGTTTTTAGGAGACAGCTATGCAAATGTGAGCTGCTAGTACCTGATTTCTTCAGACTGAAATTTAAAATATGTTCATGAAAGTTTTCATAACCTAAGCCCATAATACTGAGAGCCTAGTGTATGTGCCTCTTGGTACTGTATGCAGAGGAAGTGGGACTAAGAAACCTGTTATTAGCAGCTCGTATTTTGTTTGTGCAGTGACATCTAAGAGACTTTCTAAGTAACTTATTTTCCCT
Organism: Oxyruncus cristatus; assembly: GCA_013399855.1. Taxonomy (NCBI): domain Eukaryota; kingdom Metazoa; phylum Chordata; class Aves; order Passeriformes; family Cotingidae; genus Oxyruncus; species Oxyruncus cristatus. The sequence continues at coordinate 3,008,958 of VXAY01004260.1, forward strand.
TGCTGTAAAGGAAGATTTCTTACTGCAGCAAGAGGTAAATCTGTTCTTCAGATCTCAGCCTGTCCTGTATTGTCTCAATGAGGAGAAACCTGGGGAGGCGAAATACTTTTGTTCCCAGGCCATGGAAACTTCACCATCTGGAAACTTCTTTTGACTCACATGCCCTTTCCCTGCAGTAGTACTACTCCTCTGTTCCTGGTTTTGGAGGACAATATGTAGCTGTGTTGTCTGAACACAGGCAGTATCTGGAAGAGAAGTTAACCTCTGCATCCAGACCTAGGGTGTTCAGGAGTACTTGTGGTATGGGCATCTTTTTGCCTGCCACACTGTAGCAGTGGTAATGTTTAGAATTAGCTTCTGCACATGATTCCTAGGGACTTTGGGGGGCAGGAACTTTTCCTCAGAGCTCCCAGCACTTTTCATCTTCAAAGTGGATTATAATTATTAATACATTAATTAGGCATTCTCCCCTTCCATTCTGCTAACAAGGTTTATTAAGCTGAATGTATTTATCTTTGGGCAGCTTCTACAAGCAATTGAATGAATAATTTTCCTAATAACTTTAATAGCAAAGACATGAAAGGGAACAGGGATGATGAGAACAGGCGACCGAGGCAAATAAAGCTGTGCTGTGAAAGGAGAGAAACAATTTATTCTAGGTGTAACTCCACCTGCCCCTGCAATTCCCAGCTGAAAGCTGTGCAGCCTTTCTTGCTTTTGTCTCCCCTAACCTACATGGAATTGCACATCTGAGTAACATTTGTGCTAGCACACACACAAATGCAAAAAAAGGAGGTCATGGATGACTCGGATCTGCAGGAAAGGAGAACATGAAAATATCTTACAGTTGCAAGGTGGAGAAAGGCTATATGAACGTTTGACTTTTACGTATGCTTATGTCTTAGGTGTTTTTATGAGAACCAATACAATCTAGCAGATTGTTTCACAGTGGGTAAGTTGCAGGGGTGGAGTAAGGTCATGGAAGACTATGTCAGGGAGTTTAAGGTGTTGAAAGCTGTCGTCTAAAGCAAATGAAATCTTGCTTTCCTTCCCCATCTTTACCCTTCAAGAGTTACCTGTCGTGCCCTCAAAGTACACACAAATACACCACGTGTGGCTGTTACCATACAGATGCAGTTTTGCTCTCACAGTTAATATTTGTGGAAGGACATAAAAGATTTTCTCTGAACAAGGACACGCTCCCAAAACAGTGCAGAGACTTGGTGACTTAGTGGCTGGGATGCTGCACTGTGAATTTAGTGATTTTTGCAGTGCTCTGCCATTTGCCAAATGATTTCACCTCTGTCTTCTTCCTGTCTTGTTTATTTAGATTCACAAGCTTAAGACCAGGAGGGACTACTAGATCATCTTGCCAGACCTCTAGTGTATCACATCACAGTCCATTGAGTGTGATATACTTACTGCTGTAGCAAACCCAATAACCTGTGGGTAGTTGCAACATATCTTCCACAAAGCCAAATTTTTGACATTAAGCTCTTCAGGGCAGGAGTTGTGTTCTGTCCATGCTTTTAAGTGGAGCTTCTCAGCAGTGTTATTAAACCAATTTCAACACCATAAAAACCAACAACAAGGGAAATACCAATAATGTTTCTTACAATAAAATCTATTAATATTTTATAGGTTAAGCTTGCAAAGTTGTTTTTGTTTTCCTTTTTCTTTTTTTGGCTCTGAAGCCAGCCACTATGTATGAACTCTAACATTCAGAAAGGAGACTAAGTAGTGGCTTTTCAATTCTGGTATGCAAACACTTTTTCAGGGCAACAGACCAGGTCCTGGGAAGGCTGATCAGTGCAGCAGGGGAGGTTGTAACAAAAGAACACCAGCATAGTTAGGAGCTGTGCTCTAGCAGTGAAGATTGGCAGTAAATTGATCTCCATACAGCAGTAAGGGAGTAAAATGGTACTGCTGATGGCATATAGGACAAATGGTGTGAGTCTCATATGTAGATCTTGCTAAACATGGAGAATCAGCCCCATTCTTATATCTCTTAATTCCTAATCTAAAGATCAAGTAGTCTGCCTGTGCCACTTTGTTGGAAATTGGCTTACCAAATGGAGCACGTTGGGGTTTTTTTGTAAGAATTCTTTCAACTAATGTGGGTTTGACACTCCCACAGCTTTGCTTGAACTCTGTCAGACCAGGGAGATGTTTGTCAGCATCTTCTTTTACTGGAAGAGCTAACCCAGTCTGAAATCTTGAAGGAATAAAACCTTGACTTAAAATAGAAGTGTTTGTGACAGGACAGGGTGATAGGAATGCAAGGATCCTTCCTAACCACCTGCCTGGTTGTCAGAGGAGCTCATCTCTTCCCCTCGCTGCCACTGGCTGTCTAGAATTTGCCATGGACTGCCTGCAGGCTGCGAAGGGACCAGATGAGATGAACATGTGCACTGAGAAGTGACCAGAGTTCATTTGCTTTGACAGGAATGGTGCACACACACACACACGCCCCGGCAATTGGAGGAGCTTCAGCTGGTTTAACCCAAGCGGTGCAGGGCTGTATCAATCTCACTGCACCACTGCACCCTGTTGGAGGTTACTTTCCCCACAGCAGCATCAGGGGAGAAGAGCTGTGGTCTTGTCTCAGATCCTGCAGCTCCGAGCCCGATCCATTACCCCAAACCCCTGGGGGCAATGGTTAAAAATAAAATGCTGAGTTGCAGAGAATCGAACACACTTCTGCTCTCTCTGGTCCCTGCTGTGGGGCAGTGGTCTTTGGCACACAGACAGAACAACCATGGCTGATGAGACTTAAGGGGGTATCTGAAAGGGACGCAGCTATGGCAGTGCAACTAAGAGGAGCTGCCTTGGAAATCCCAGGGCACTTCTGGTCCTGCACACTCAGCCCTGTCACAAACCTCTCAGTCTGCCCTGTATCATGTCTGTGCTGCAGATGGAGGCATTCACAGCACCAGCAGTCAAACTCTCTCGGCTCGTTTCTCACAGTTGCCAAAGCTCAAAAGTGAGGTTTCAATCCTGGTCACTAATTGCCTTGAAGGCAGCGGGGGGGATGCTGTCTTCCCTTTAGCCCTTGTTACACTGGCACCACAAGTGCTGCCATCACAAATACCTTCTTTAAAGGTGGCCAAAGCATAGCCAGAAGCACCACAGTTACACCTCTGGTGGTAAAGCAAACATGCCTTCCTTGGCTTCAAAGTTTTGCCTTGGACTCCAGCACAAGAGTAGATTCTCTTCTTACAGCAGCATGTGAGTTGTTCAGACTCTGCTGCAAGAGAGAAGGAAGGGAGTGAAACTGGGCTGGAGCAAAATGAAGTTTATGGTTGCAGGGCTTGTGATGCAGTTTCCCCTCCATAGCTGGAAGTGAGCTTTAAGCCTGGTTCATTGAATGAGATGAGCCACTAAGGCTTCATTACTTTAGGTACAGCGATAACACCCCAGTTGTCTCGAACTGAGCAGCTTGGGAGTCTATACTTTTTGGACAATCTTGAAACATTCACAAGTTCAGATGCAAGTCTGTTTCAGCGTTTTGTTTCAAAGCTAATAGGAAATGTTCAAGTGAAAAGACCACTGCAAAAAATCTTCAGTGCAACTCAGTTCAAAGCAAGGTCTGCCCCGCTGCTTCTATTTATATTACTTCAAGAATGTGTTTATTTTGTTTTTCCAAGAGACAGCTGCGATGGAAATTGCAGTATGGAACGGGATGGGTTAAGACAAAAAAGCTATAGTAGCCCTGTCTTCCTCTACTTTTGGAGCCAATGTAGGCTGCAGGTGAGCAAGGCCACAATGAGAATAACTTCTTGCAGCTGATGTTAGCCGGAGTAGTGGTGGATTTCCAGAGCTTTGAAAAGCAGGTCTTGAAGATTGTGTGGTGTGTGTTACAGTGTGGGTGGTTCCATTCTTCTTGCCTTGGATTCCTACAGGATGTGCTACTTTTCCCTGTCGAGGTGTTTAGCACTAAATGTGAGCCCCATGCAACTGTGGCAGCATAGCTGCAACGTGTTAAGTGTGTGCTGCTTGTGTTGTAGACTTTATCAAAGGTGATGTCTTCCACTGCTCTTTGACCAATCAAAGGCTGAGGTGGATTTGTGCTCAGCTTTTGTGGATACCTTGGCTCATGAGCCTTCATCTTGCCCAGGTTCTAATCTTTGATGCTGGATTGGGTCATCTCTGTCAGGCATCTTACCCTCCTTGCTAAGTGCTCTGTCCCAGCATGTGCAATATTTCACCCCTTCATGCACTTCCTCTGTTTGCACAGTGATTACAGAAATAATTTTTGCCTGCATTACAGCATTCCTTGGGTTCCAGAAAGGCAGGCTGTTATAGTAATTGTTAAATAAAAGCAAAGCTACAGCTCAGTACTGAGCATGTAATATTCCCCCAGCCAGATGTGGTAACTATGTCCATAACTCTCAGGCTTCTGAGAGCTTAAATGAATCTGAGAAATTAATGTAAGACCATTTGAGGGGAAGCCAGCCTCTATAGCAGACCACAGAACAGCTTCACCTTCTCTAAATATTTCAACTTTTTTCAAGTCTTGTTTTCAATGTGCACCTTCCAAAATGCCTTCTCTTTCTGTTATTCTGCTGACAACAGCTTCTGGGGGTCTTCTGCAACAGCATGAAAATTATAAGCCCTGCCATTTGCCAATCTAATGGTATGCCGTCTGCGTTAAGCCATGCTACTGTGTTCATCCTTTTGCTTCTTCTGTCTTGGGCTGGGTATTTCCACAACTAAGAATTAATCAAATGCTCCAATCTGCATTTTGGGAGCCAAGGAAAGATTCTCAGTGTCTAAAAGAACTCTGCCCTGCCCTTATGAGGAGGGAGGGGAACCCCAATGTTTTGTCACTGCCTGGTTTTGGCTGATTTTTGCTTTAATCATTTCCTTTTGGCAGAGGACTATCCAGCTTTCTTTGCTCTCTACCGGGAGCTGACTCATGGAAATGGAGTTTTCCCTTGATGCATTATGAGAGAAAATATCTGTGTGTGTTTGAAGAAGCCAGCGAGCTAATGTGCAGGTGATGAAGATTTCTGAATGTGGGGGAAAAAACTCATATTTGGCTATTTTAAATAAAGCTTCCCATTTTATGCATCAGCCATTTGGACATTCATCTATACTAAACTAAAGATTTGTCTGCCTCATTGCTCACAAACTGCAAAGCTGGTGACCTGAATGTGGTTGCTATACAGAGGTGATAGCTGGTAGTGGTTAGAGCTGGTCAGATACCATGGTGATAAGCCTGATATAAAATCCAAACCTTAGTCTTGCTGTTAGCTCTGTGCAGATCTTGTGTTCGCTGTTAAAACATCATGGCCTTGGGCATCATCATCATCATCATCTAGGCTTGAACCTGTGATTTGTGGATCTAAAAGCACAACCTGCTGTGAGCTGGAGGCTCAGGCAGGCAAGAGCACTGTGACCAAACATGAGGTAAAGCATGTTTGCGTAAGCCACAATGAAAAAGATTTAAGCAAATACATTTTTATCTCACTTTTGTGGTAGGCTAAGTGTGTGTGCAGTCTGCTGCTGCAGCTTGGCAGATAAGCAGCATCTTCTTGAGCTGTAGCAACTAATCAAGTAACTGAACTGTGAGAGGAGGGGCACATCGTTGTTATGATGAGACTGAACTGTCTCAATAGTATTTGGGATCCAGTCACAAGGAAACAGAACTGCAGTAGGCAGGGGTTTAGACTGTGTTTGCCCAAAATCCAGTTGTTTATAGTGGAGATCCAGGGATTTGTGTATTCAGGGGTCTCACAGGATGAGTGCCTCTGTTACATTAGAAGTGTCTTGGCAAACCAAGCTCTTTAAATTATACAGTGTGTCACCTGTTCTGTCAAAAGTTGGGATTTTTTGCATGCTGTTTGTTTTCTTCTGTCATAGGATTAAGCACTCCAAAACTGGGGCTTTCTCAGCGTCCTCAGGAAGTTATTTCCTACCTTTAAAGATTAATGTCATGGGAATTTTTCTTTGATCTCAAGCCTGACTTTCATTGGCTCAATTTTATCCTCTTATTCCTGGATACAAGGGACAATGGCAGGAGAAGTAGGATTTCTTGCATCAAGGTTTGGAGGCATGATACCACTGTTGCCCTAGCTGTGGACTTGTGGGTGGCCAGTCTTTGAAAGAGTGATGCTTTTCCCCTACGAGCAGGAAACCTGCTGCCTTTTAAATGTGTTGCTTGCTGACCCCTAACTGATCTTCGATGCTTTTATTTTGAGACACACCCCACTGTATAAGATATATGTGCAGCTACAGCCGTAGAAGCTTATCTGTATGCTGTTGCACATGAGCAGGCTGTCCCCAAGGCTAAATCCTGCAGCCTAGCTGGGTATTGGCTGACAAGCAGGTGATATGCAGGGAAAAAATGGGGAGCACAGAGGGTATTTGTTTGGCTCCTGGGCCTGAAGAAATGGGTGTCTGTGCTTGGGAACAAAGACAATTTGCATTTAATTTCTCTGGGCTGCAGTGCTGGCAACAATGGTAGATGTTCATCTGTAGCACTAAGCCATTGCGCAGTCTGGGCTGAATGGCTGTCTTTGTTCAGGGCTGGAGCAGCAGGAGCACTGCACATCAGGGCCAAAGCACTGTGTTGTACAGCGTGGCCACAAGCAGGAGGCAGGGAAAGAGAAAAACTGGATGCTGATAAAGCCTACCCCATCTCTCCCCCTCTCCCAGGGGAGGTGTCCAGCGCTCTTGGGAAGCCCTAAAGGGAAAACAATGCCATCCTCCAGTGGCTTTCCTGTAAGGTTGTGATCAGTGCCTGTCCGTGCTGGTGTGCACTGACAAGACCTCAGACCTCCGCTCTGCACTGAGAAGGAGAGAAGGGGTTGGCTGGGCTCTTCCCAGAGGGAAGAGTGTTGTGTAGGGTCACTCAGTAGTAAGCCAGGGCACGCACAAGGTGCATCCTACGCCTGCAGCTAATCGGGCTCCACACGTGAGATTGAACAGCCCTAAACCTTACCTGGCTGGGACATGGTCTCCTCCCTAGATGAGGTCTTCAGAAGGTGGTGAAGGGGGGTAGGTGTGGAGTTGGAGTATTAAGTTTGATGCAGAATCTCTAGCAGACACCTGAGGTCAGCCAGGTTTTATGTGGCGGATGCCTCTCCAGATTCTCTTGGGGCAGGTTTGGCACTATATTCACAGACAGTTAACCTGTCATGCAGCTTGGAAAGCCCCTCCCAGAGACTTCAGGCACTCAGTGGACTATGAAAATCATATCCCTTCGGACTGGTGGCTGGCATCCACGGAACATGTTGCTGCATCCACCAGCAGTGTTATCTTTCACACAGCCTTAGAAGTCCTTGCAGCAGCCATCTTTCTGATACAAGTACCCAAGTGGTGGTAGTTTATCTGAAACCACAACCAGGCAGCAGCTGAGGGTCTTCTTACTGGTCTTTTACCAGGAGTGATTGGAAGTCTGCTGTTTTCTACAATAGGTGGAAGGAAAGTGTGGGATGTAGGATCCTATTCTCTAGCTCCACAGGGAAATGGTGTTTGGCTCGGGAATTGACTGTGCCAAACACTGACTTAGAAACCTGAGCTTCTTCTGCTCACCTACCCCATTGTACAGTGCTCATCATGCCAGCTAAATAAGACATAGTGTTAATTGTACTGTGTGCTCCTAAGCTTCTTTCCATGGCTTTTGGGAAGCTGATTAAGAGAGAGAAAGTAAAGTGGGGATTAATGGGATCCTGGTGGAGGCTTTGGGGAAAAAAAAAAGGAAATTCCTCAGAGAGGAAAAAGAGGGATTTGAACAGCTGACAGCAAGCCTCTGCAAACAAACCGGGAGAGTTAGGCAGCAGATGGACTAACACTGTCTGGGCTTATGCCAATGCATCAGATTGATTTTAAAGATGAAGCACCCACTGCCTGGGAAAGCAAGCCCTTCGAGTAGGAGCACTTCCTGGCAGCTGTTCAAACACTAGCTGCTTTACAGTTCACTTTTGGTGCACCAGGAGTCAGTGAGAAGCACTGGGGACTTGGGATATGAAATATGACCACTGGGGACTTTGGACCAATAAAGGGGTTATTTTTGTAGGGAGGATTGTATGGAAAATACTGTCCAGTTGCTCAGAAATTCACAGTGTGCAATTAAAGAACCAGAAGAGATCAAAGGACCATCAAGTCAAACTCTGCCTCCCAGCATGGTGAGTGCTAAATCTTTCAAGCAAAGGTGAAGATTTCTCTGGAGTTCAGTTCCAGAGTGGAATTATTTTGCTGGACCTCAGCTGTAGACCTTGCTGTAGATCAGCCCCTGTGTCATGAGGTATGACTGCTGTCCCAAACTGGCTGTGTTACTGACATCTACCCTAATGTGTCTGAACTGAACTCAGAGGCTACCTCAGTGATGGACTTGGATATGTACACTGACGAATGCCTCCTTCTCCCACACCATCCTTTTCCTTCTACAGAAATGATATGAGCTAGCGTGGTTTATTTTTCCCTCCTGTCCTTTTCTCAAAATGAAATGAAAACTTTCTTGTTGAGGGAATAAAACTACTGAATAATAAAACACGTGAAGACTCTTCAGCAAAATAAGCATTTCCACAGCAGTTCATTCCATCAGACTATATATACATATATATGTAATATAGCCTAATAGTCCACCTAATTTATGAAGGCTGTTCCAAGGTTCTCTGTCGTATTTTCCTATTATATATCATTTGGTTCTCTTTTAAGTACACCAAACACAGACCCTAAGCTGGTACCGGCTCCCAAATCTTGAATTGCCCCCTGAACATAAGCTTGTACAAAAGTTAATCAGTTTTTAGGCTGATTGTACAACATATGCAGTTGTGATCAGAGTCTATATTTAAGACCTGGCTGCCAAAAAGACTTTGGCAATGACAAGCTTACAAGTATTTCAGCAAAAGGCTGACACAAAATGTGGGGTGGGTTGGGAATGCCACACAATTTACGCTCTGCCCTGAGGAAATGCCACCCCCCACCCTGGCACAGCACCTTCCTCCGCCTCTGTTGGTGTTGCAGCAAAGGGTACTTGAGTTTGTCATCCTGCCTCCTCCTCCATCCCAGGGTTTCTGATGCAATAGGATCAGACCGAGAAAACAAGTATGATGCAGGCCTGATGTGGCAAAAGGAGAAAGTGCTTGGAGGCTGCCAGCAGGTCTGATATCAGGGGTGCAGAGATGTGGAAAGGTAGAGACGGAGCAGCATCAGCTGCTAATTTCCATCGATGAAGAGTTCCCTGTTCCCTTCACTGTGCTGCAGGTTGTTTGCAGACAGAGTAGTTTGGAGAAAACCAATATCCAGCTGTCACTCAGAGCTCAGATGGGTTAGCGTGTCTTGATTTTTGAGTAGCTGGGGTCTTGCTGAAGCAAGAGAACCTGATTGGAGAGGATTTTCAGTCAGAGTTTCAGCTGTGAGTTAAGACAAACTCTTACCTGTTCGCTTAGCTGTGAGTCTGGGAGACAGTGGCTTGGCCTTTCGCGGCTGGTGTATTTGTTCAGATGTACTCCACACGAATAGCATGACAGGCTCTGACAGGCTCTACCAGCTGCTTGGTCATTTATGACATTGTGTAAAATAGACATGGTGGTCCCTAGAAAGCCAGCAGGAATTTGGCACAAGAAGCACTAAGTTCAGATGAATATTCACTAAATGGGCATGTATCCAGATTTGTCCAGTTCAGTGAGAGGATTCCCAGAAATAGCATTCCATCAATCAAAGCCCCCTCTTGGTCTGCTTTACTACAAGACTGTTGGTAAATATTAAACCAAAAGTTATTTCTACCAATAGAGTCTTCTGTTGTAACCTGCCAGTTTTACACCCCTGATTTCAGTGAAGCAGCACTGATGTGAAGCTGAGACAGTTTGATAGTGAATCTGGTCCTGCATTTGCTTTAGCAAACTTGTTGAATGGATTTCTAGAAGTGGGAGTGTCATAGTAATTGATGGGAAATGCGTCAGGTAAGAAATGATAGGTTTCTGACTGATAGCCAGGCATGTTAAAGATATGGATGTTTACTGGCCGGAACAGTTACTGGAACAAAGCATTTTATGATTTGTGGAAAACAGATGTAAACATAAAATTATTTTGTTTTACTTTCTCCTCTCCTGGTCACCAAGGACTCTTGATTATAAATGTTACCTCCCTGCTTAGAGAATAGAAGTGTTTTCTGGGCAGACTCTGGGACTGGTAACACCAAAGTCAACCTGGACTCATGCCCCAGCACGGTCCATGGAGCTCCTTTGCTTTTACACCAGCATTGTGGATGAGCTTACGGCTCATGAAAGCAATCAGAGCTAATCGTCGTGGCTAGAATTTGAAATTTTAAATGCTTCTGCTGAATGGTTCATGAGCAATCTACAGGCTAGGAGTTATTTGCGGAAAGTATCCAGCAGTTAATTTCAAATCCCATATACATTTGAGATGTTCATAAGCTACTTGCAGACAATTTGCAAACAGAAAAAGAGGATAAAATTCATCAAAATAAATGATCTTCCATGAATTATTCATTTGGTTCCCATCAATCATGCCAAATCTCTCCCTTGTTGTTAGTCTCTGCAAAGAGATCAGGGATTGAATTTAGCTTACAGACAGAAGTATGCATTCACCCCTAGAGGTGCTTCAGCAGAGCAAACTAGCTGCATGTAGGTGATGAGAATAAGAAAGCTTCGGCGGCACAAAACATTCCTGTTCTGTGGATGATCAGCAGATTTTAGCCAGCAGGGCTGTCAGGCAGGCTGCTTCCAAAAGGACTGTTTTTAAATACAAAACCCAAATCACCAAAGGGGAACTTGAAGAGGAGAAGAAAAGAGAGCAGGTATCATGAACTGAAAATGTTTCAGGCCCCACCATGGCTTCCCTTCCTTGAGTGTGTAATGTATTTATAGTCATGGGCACTCTCCTGTAACTAGCAGAAAAGGGACAGCCAGAACTAAAGAACTAAGTGGTGTCTGTGCAACATCTGGGAGAGAGGAGCTGCACAGTGGGAAGGCTCTATACCCCTTGATTAGTATAGTGGAAACTATATTTAGATACAGCTTTTTGGGGGGAACAAAGGCAACTAATTAAAAGGAAAGGGCCTCATTCACTGCTGTTTTGCTCAGGTTGACAACAGAGAAATATAGCTGACACCAACTGTATTTTGATAAATGGCAGTGGCATAGTGCAAAAAAAGAGCACTAAGAGCAAATAAGCTGACTTAAAAAAAAAAAAAGGTTTGAATTTAATTCAAAGGCAATGTAGCAGCATAAGCCCTCAGCACTCAATGGGCCCTCATATGAGGCTCTTGTAACCTGAATTTAGTTGCAGCACGGATGTATTATCCCTGTGCTTTCAGTAAAGGCATTGCCATGCTACATGCACAGCCACAAGCCAGATCCAACTCTCCAAAGCCTCAGCCCAGTGCCTGAGGTGCTAGGTTACATCTCTTACTGTTCAGAAAATGGAAATAAATAGGGCATAATAGAGTTTAGGGAACTGAAGTGTCACATAGCTGAAAGAGGGGCATCTAGCAGCACAACTGATAAGAATGTCAGCTGAAGCACCCTCTCTGCACTTCAATTTACATCTTACACTTTTGCTGTGAGCCCTTTACTTGAGAACCACTCGGCAACATTTAATTTAGACAAGTGTACCTGTCGTCTTCTGCCTGTTGCTTCTGATGCTGATGCATAACACAGACAGCTTGCTGGGACTGGTCTCCCAGGCTAGGAGAGCCAGGGCTCTGGCAGCTGGCCCCCTGCCTCCCGATGCATGGAGGTAAGTGCCTGGATGGTTTCTTGTTTGAGTCCTGGTTTTGAAAAGGGAGGTATTCCATGACTCCAGAAAAGAGCAGCAAGGGGCTCAGAGAAAGGTCATCTGGAGGAAATGCTGATTTAATTTTTTAATAATCTCACCTTCCTTGCAGCAGATTAGGAACAGGCTCATACAGCCTGGTAGCTGTATTTGAGTTTATTTCCCCTCTGTTTCAAGCTTTTATTTCAGTCTATTTGACCTAAAAATTAATTCTAATTTACCCCATACAAAGTAATGCTTTATTTTACTGTATATTATGTGTGCACAGTTTCAAGGTCTTAACAATCTCTTGTCACTGATCTAAGGCAAGCTAAGGGGAAGGCTTAACAGAGTACTGGTGAGCTGATGGCACTGGGGATGTCAGAAGGGAGGCAGCTCATGTTTGTAACCGGGCTACCTTGAGTACCTGCCCCTGCCTGCCTGGCCTGCCACCCCTTTCCAGAAAGGCTCCCTGGCCTCAGAGGAAGGGTACAGGCAGCTGTGTGGTCAAGAAAGCAGCAGTAAGAGAGAGAAGAGCAAATTCCATTACAGAGCTCAACTAGGGATTCAGCATGAGTCTAAAATGCTAAATTTTGGAGATTGCCAAAAATTGTACAGGAAAGGATTATTCAAGATCAAGCAGCAGGCCTGATCTATTTGTGAGGAGACTTGTTTCCCTTGCCTGCCCTTGCAGACCAGCGCTGCCATGAAGACATTGATGGAGCAGGTGCCATTACATGACATGCACAGGGCCTGTTGTGAGCTGAGCCCAGACCTCACTCTTGTCCATTTATAAAGTCAGCTCAGTGCCTCATCTGCCTGAGAAACTCCACAAGCATCACTGCCTTTTCATGACATCCCTGTTTAAGCACAGGCAAATCCTGTGCTGTCTTCTCTTAAGGTCTGTGCTTCAAAAGGCTTCTGAAAGGGAATACAGCAGCTCTTCCCCTCTCCTTGGTCCAGCTGACCCCTTTTCAGCTCCCCTCCCCAGATTCACACCTCTCTGCCAAAAATCAGTCATCAGCTGGGAGGCCACTGGGGGGCCCTGAGGGGAGCCCAGGGCCCACTTGGAAGCTGCCCCTGTCCTGTGCAGTGGGTGAGGTTGGTGGGGAGGAAGAGTAGACAGGCCTGGCTGAAGCTGCTGTGATGACACCTCTGATACCCCTGCGTGGCTGGGGACCATGGGGGCCTCCAGGGCACTGCTGGGGGGAAGTGGGAGCAGAACAGGGTGGCTTTTGTCAGCAAGGGTTGGCTGCTGTGTTAGCCAGGACCTCCTCTATTGGGAGGCTGTGTGCTGGTGGGGAGGGACAGCCCTGCAACCCAAACGGTGCTCCCTGGTCGTGGCTGCCAGGACAAGGTTCCCAGTGCTGAAATCTGGGCAGTGCTGTCACATTGCAGCTGGTGGCGAAGGGGTGGGGAATGCTGAAGACTTGGTGCTGCTAAATTGCTTTGCCATTAGTGACACAGGCTCCGTTACCTCAGTTACCTCATGTTTCATTTTAAATACGTTTGCTTGCAGGCGGCAGTTTCGCAATCTTACTTACATTGCCATAGAAACAATCTTTCACATTTCTCTATTTGTTGTGCATTTTTGTTAAAGGCTCTTTCTTCTTTACTTATCCACTTCATCTTTTCACTTGCCGATGCTTTCTTCATTACGTCCTTCCAATTCTCTCATCTTCTAGCTTGCCACACTACAGCTAAGTATTTTTCTTGGTATAGATACCCAGCTCACAGCCTTCACCTGTATATCTGTCAAAATCCACTAGTGATAAGCCACAGGGATAAGGAAACCGGGCTAAGTGTGTGCAAGTGCGCGCGTGCCTATGCCCACAAGTGCTGGGGTGAGGAGAGGAGAAGGAAGTGGGAAGAAGTGTGATATTCTGATATCAGACCGGTTGCCCTTGACAGTAATGAAACCAATTTTAATTTCTGCTTTGTGACCAGAAATGAGGTTGCCCATCAGATAAGGGGCTGTGGGACTCCAAGGGATTTCTCACTCAGTTCATTTACGCTGGAAAGTAGCACTGCTAAAACTTCTGTGCTCCATGTAATTATAAGAAGACAAAAATCTTTTTGGGCATGCTGATTAGACAGAGAGATTTTATGATGAATCACACTCCCCGGTGGATTGTGTTTGATTGTTTGCTTCAGAAGAGAAAAGGAAGAGAAAGGAAAAGGAAGATGTTTAGGGCTTTTCTGACTGCAAAGGGTGAGTTTTGCTAAGATCCAGATTACACCTTGTTTCGCTTCTCCTCTGTTCTCATTGGCAGGAAGTGCCCAAGAAGAAATAAGGGCTATTCATGAGAAAAAAAACCCCACAAAAATATATTCAGTGCCTGATCACACATAAACAAATACGTCTTTTTTTCCCCGCCATTCCTCATGGGAGGCTGCTCTACTGCTGGCAAAGAGACAGGCATTGATGCATCCAGGATCACCTTGCAAGTGCTGAGTAGGGCCAAGGACAGAGCCTCCTCTCCTTGGACACGGGGCATGGCTTTTGTGAGCCAGGTTGAACGTTTGTGCTGAGATGCTGGAGCATCTCCCAGAGTGAGCCATGTCACCAGCTGCAGAACCTGGGGAATCCTTTGTCCAGCCTTTGCTGTGGCATGAAGAAGGGGAGGGAAAGGAGGTGGTCACCCAGGCCTCTGTGTTAACACTGACTATTTTATTTCTTTCATTATTTTTAATTTTGTATTTGAGAGATCGTTTAACTGCCTTGCATTACTCTTTAGCGATACCCCTTTAAAGGAATTTAAATTCCTCTTCCTCAGAGATGAAGCCATTCTGTATGTCCAGGCAATGAAACTGTGACAAGTGGGGGAAACATATAGGAAAAGCCCTAAAGCCCTGCTTGTCTTGCATGAGAAGTTAAACAAAAACCAGAATTTCTCCTCTAAACAGGGCATGAGAAGAATCATAGAATCATAGAATCATAGAATCATAGAATCATAGAATCAGACGGGTTGGAAAGGACCTCGGAGATCATCAAGTCCAACCCTTGATCCAACCCCACTGTGGTTACTAGACTATGGCATTAAGTGCCACGTCCAGCCTCGTCTTGAAAACCTCCAGGGATGGAGAATCCACCACTTCCCTGGGCAGCCCATTCCAATGGCTGATTACTCTCTCTGTAAAGAAGAACTCACAGTTGTAAGAGTGTTTGATTTCAACATCAGGAAGCCACATGCAGCACAGATCCTTCCTTTCCTGGCCTTTAGCAAGCACCAAATGCATAGGGTGGACAAAAGGAGGAAAGCAGGACAAGATTTAACTTGATTCTTCTCACCCTTCAAAATGCTCAGGGTGTTCAAAGGGGAACATACTCAGGAAAGTTTTTGATTCTTGCTGGGCTTCTCCTCATTTTTTCCCTTGGAAGCAGCCATGTACCAAAATCTGTTTATAGTACATAGTTATTAAGATCAAATGTAGCAGTAATAGCATGTGACAGTCTTCTCTTTTCTGAATCAATTTGTACCATATATGAATCTTAGTTCTGTCAGATGAAGTGAACTGTGACAATGTCTATCCATCCATCAGGACAAATCAAGCTATTCCTACATTTACTCGAGGAACATCTTAGTGCATTTAACATTTTTTCCTGTGGCAGAGTTTCCCAGTTTTGTAACGCTAAATGTAAGAACTGTGGGATCACAAAGTCCTTCAAAATAGTGAAAACTACATTGGCCATGTTGGTGTCATGTAATCACTTGTATTTCTCATATTTGGCTTCTTCATTTTTTTTTCTTTTCTTAATTTTATGTGCAGGGAACTTCTTTCCTTGTGTCACGTATGGATGTCGTGCACAAACTCACAGCTGACCCATAAAGATGCTCCAAGTGCTATTAGCTAATGGCAGCTATTAGTGTTCCTGGCCTATTGGTGTGGAAGAGCCAGGGCTTTTAGAACAGAAATGCACACTTTTTCTGCCTGATGATGATGCAGTTCAAGTTCATTACTAGAATTGAGTTCCCGTAAGTAGTGGGAAACTGCTAAAAAGAGAGGCTGCAGAACTTTTGCTTGGAGTCTGAAATATGTATTAGTGCTAGGGCAGAACACCTTTGCCCTTCCAGGGAGAACTGGGCCAGCCATGGGCTGCATATCCCCAGCAGAACTTGCTATTTATAAAAGTATGTCCAAAAGCTAAACTCTGGGGTACAAATTCCTCCCTTTTATAACTCCATTTGAAGTGACAGTGACCATAATCTGACTTCCAAATGGCTTTTTATGTAAAACTGTAATTTCTCTACTAAGGAAGCTCATGGTGCTTGTTCCATCAACCTGAATCCATAAAACTCTTCAGAACCTCAGGCACAGCTATTGATACTTTTCCTTTCCGAAGTTATTTTTCTCCCTTATCCTCTCTAGAGACCTAATTACACAAGAAGCAGTTGTATGAAGGATCAATAACTGACTCAGAGCAAGTGATGCTTCCACTTGGCAGCATGGTGGCTATCGGCGCTTCCTGATACTCAGACCATTAGGGATCATCCTGACCAACTCTGACCTTCATTTCCATTTGCAGTGGGCTCCTCTAGAGCACGCTGGCCTGTCAACAGGTTTATCGATATGATGAACTACAAATTCCTCCTGCTTTATGCATCCTTCCCCACAATGAGCTCAGTCACACCTGATGACTGCTGGTGCCGTAGGAGAGTTTTTTCCTGGTATCACATTGACCCAAAAAATGCTAAGAACTGTCTTTACTCAGCAGCCAAACAGGCTTGGCTGGACAGAAGAGAGCACAATAAATCCTTTTGAAGAGTTCCCAGGTGATGGGTGACATTCAAGTCTTACATCAGAGTTTTGTTTTCATACCACTTTGGCCACATTAGGACAGCTGTAGGGAGTTATTGCTCCTTCAGAGGTAAACATGTTTTGGTTGCAGAGTAAATGGATAGTCCTTTTGCACCTCCCTGCTGCAGAAGTGGCTCTGCCAGAGAGGGAAGAAATTACCTCAGTTTTTAGTTGAACATTTGTTGTTTTTTTTTAGTAAAAGACGTTCCATTGCTCAGGCCAAAGGTTCTACATGACATATAGCAATGATGCCTTCACCAACACAGACACTGCTGCCCTTGAAGGACCTAGCCCTGTAACTAGGGACTGCTGAGTGAAGCCTTTCCTGCCCTGAGCAGACTTAGTGGAGCTGTCGTGGAGCTCATGGAAATAGTGACTATGGTCTGGGTAGTAACACAGAGAAGATCGCATGTGCTGTTAAGTACTGGGATGTGTAGAAAGAGACTATAGGCTCGTTCTCTTACTTGCACTTACTTAAAATGTTCTCCTGTAACTAAGCAATAAGTTGTGGTAAATAACCCTTTTATACCCTGATGCTTTAGTTATAATGTTTCATTAAACAGCTCTAATTGAATGTCTGGAAAAGCTTACATCTCCCACAAATTCTCCTCTGCTAATGGAAAGGTCATGTAAACAAGCGTCACTTTATTACATCCATTGTTCCAATAATGCCCCTTCCAAATGGGAAAGACTTGAATCAGAGCAATTTAGTCCTTGTCTCAGTGTATTTTCTCTTCTGGTCAGTTTTACCAGGGAGCAAAAATAAAAGACACACTGAAAATATGTTAGCGTGAAAAATGGTTGCAGCTTGCATACTGCGTGGTCTCATGAAGCCACTTTGAATGGCATATTTAAAAACCAGTTGCAGAGCACACATCACCTCCTGGGGCTGACAGAGCCACTGAACTTTCTGCCTCAGTGCCTGCTTTGCCAGAGTGTGGTTGGTGTGCTGGCAGCCCTGAGGTCGATCAAAACCCCAAAGCGATGTGAGGCAGACAGAGTCTGAATTGCCTTCCAGCAGTCAAGGCACTGTGGCCACCAGCAGGGTCATTCCCAATTTGCCCTGACTCATAAGTTGGTTCAGGCCTGTAGTTTGGGTCCATGTAGTCAGGGAGAACCAAAGTTAGCCCCGTAAGGTAAAAAATACGTGTGTTTGTCATTTCAGGGAATCTTATATAGAAGGTAATTTATAATAACAAAGAAACCTGTGTCCCCATTACATTCCTTCTTTCTTTTCATTTCTGGTAGATTTGTGCAGTGGTTCTTCTCTGTTAGTAGATAGTGGGCAAGGCCAGGTGGATTCTTCTTGGACTTGGGACACATGGGTGCACAGGTTTTGACCATACAGAACTCAAATCCTCTCTGATGACTGATCTGAACTTTTCACAGTTAATAAAAGCTGATGGTGACTTTTCACAGTTAATAAAAGCTGATGCTTTTATTCCCAATTTCACTTTAGGGTAGGCCTTTTACCGGCTTACACCTCCAGTGGGGGCTGCTTCAGCAGATCTTCTTTAAAGATACACTGGGACAGCAGGACCTCTGTCTGGACCAAATGTATGGATCCTTCATTACATGTGAAGAGATGTTCAAAAGGCTTCAGTAAGCATTACTTTCCCCTCGGTCATCTGAGCTGTAAAGCTTGCAGGCAATTCCCTGGTGGAGCCTTGCACTCAGAGCTTTAGAACTCCATCCCCAGCTCTTCTATTTGTTTTTCTCAACGACCTTGGACGAATCATTCAGCTACCTTGGTCCTCAAGTAACCTTACTGTAAGAGCAGCAACCATATGACCCTGCAAGAATGGTGTCCTGGCACCACAGCTGCATTCTACACTGTCCCTTTGTTGCACCCCTTTCTGTGTCTTTGATCATCAGGTCCTGTTATTGCATGGGATACTCCTCGTTCTCTAGTCTATTTTGAGGAGAGAAGGAGGAAAATAAGATCAAGGCAGTTACTGAAGGCAAGTCAGTCTCAGATTATAACTGTGCTATGTTTAAAATATTTAATTCCACAGTATGAGTCACTATGACTTGGCTGCTATTGACCTGCGTAACCTGAGTCAATATTGCATAAAAGGCCCTCTCGTTTTGTCACTATAAATAAAATCTGTGATTATTCATAGTGAATGCTGAGTTTCTATTACCATAAGCAGCCTTACAAGAGCATTACGCTTCAAGATGGGGCTGTGTCAGTACTTTAGGGCCATCTGAAGCTGCCTTCATGGGTGACCAGCTTGAAAGGGGCAGTGCTTCTGCCCTCGAGCATTTCTACCCCTGCCTGGCAGAAGGCGAAGCCTGCATCCATCAAGAACCAAAACCACTGAAAAAATTGTGCAGTGATTGCAAAAACAAGAAAGAAGCTGAGGGAGAAAAAGTGAAAGGAGCTAAACATAGGGAAAGGAAAGAAAGAAAAGGAAGAGTTAAAGTCTTTCCATCCTTGCCTCCCACAGGGCTAATTTTCATTATTGGCTGCTGTTTTATGGCACCATCCCTTCCAGCTCCATGTGTTGTAACTGGGCTGGCACATGCTATGCACATTCTAAAGGGACATGGTAATTATTTGTTGGATAATCAGAGAGTCTGTACAGGGATCTCTGTTTGAGATGAGTCCTGCAGAGCCATCTGGCCCTGCCTGTGACCAGTCCCATGCTAAACCTACCTGTGATCCCAGTCCATCCTACAGAGCCTTCTCCCCTTGAAGGGAATACAAATGCTCAGCAGATAGCACCGGGTGCCTCTGAAGGGGCATGAGTTAGCAGAGCTGCACTCATTGTGTGCTTGAGGGGGGATTGCAGTGAGCCCAGCAGAGTTGTGGGCTGTTGCCTATGTTGGTATCTGCGTGGACCAGGCTCGCAAGCAGCTCTAGCCAGTGGAGGATGAGGATGCATGAGGTTCTGTGCTTGAAAAGGGGGGGTGACACCTTGAACAAGGTGAGGAAAGAGCAAAGGAACTGGTGTACTATTTGAATATGCCAGACATGTCCTTTCTAAAGTTTTCTTCCTATATTTACTAGTGGTAAAGCACCATGTTAAAAAAGGACAATTAGATACTTAGAGTGAAGTGTGGCCTCTCGATTTTGTCTGAGCTGTGGTACTGAGTGGCAGTCCTTAATTGGCTCTGTGATCAACAAGGGAACAGCACTGATCTGTTCCCTGCCCTTACCCTGCAAGACACAGGAGAGACTTCCCTGTCCTACAAGAAACATCCACTGAGAGCAGCCACGTGTAGAAAGATGCTTAGGGGTTGGACCATGGTGCTTGTTTTGCAACTTTACCAGAGAGTCCGTGATGGAGACATTTTCATATTGGTGTAAGCTTTACTAGTGTTGAAAGGGACTCATCTGTCAACCCAAACTTCTGCTTCCCCATTGCATGCCCTGCCCTGCATCAGGTCTTCTCTAAACCCCAGTGCTTCTCCTAAACCCTAGCCCCAGAGAGGGGCTGTTTCCACCACCACATCTCATCCGCCTCACTGTCCCACACAGCACAGTGGACATCCCACTGTGCCTTTCAACAGCAGTCTTAATGTCTGTGGTTGACTCGGTTTTCTGTATAAATCAGGTGTCTCAACTGCTCAGCTTGATCTTCACACTAAGTCCTCGCATAGATGGCAAAGTCTGTCGCAGACAGAACGGTCTTCCTCATTAATTACTTCACTCTTCAGGTCCTTTACTGAAGACATCTCTATCCACAAAACAGGTAAGTAGATATTGTTGGCTTATTTTATGTCAGGCAAAATTAAGTCCATGAAGTGATCAGCAGGGTTTAAATAGAAAAAGACAAATATTAAATGACTTTCCTCGAACATTAAGGTGTTCACTGTCCTCAGAGTCCTTGGCTTAGATTCACTAGAAGAGACCATTATTACAACAGAGTGGCAGTGGATTGGTTTGAAAAAGATTTCATGTTTGAATTGAAAGACCCACCTTACTGAAAGTATCTGGCTATGTGTGTGTCATGAAGAATGCAAGCACCCAGGTTACAAGCCTCACAGCACTGGGCTGGCAAATTGTTCTGGCTTGTTCCTGTTATTTACCAGAGGTTCTGGACCCGGGACTAAAGTATGCAGTCCTCTCTAAGGAGGCTCCCATTACGATTTACACTCTGACACATTCTTTGGTGTGCAGACTATAGTGATCTAGGACCCACTCACAGTCCTTTTTCTCATCCATAGAAGTTTTCATGTGCATGTTAATTGTGACCAAAATTACTATTTTTCCTGGAAGCATTTGAAACAATGTGAAATTTTGAAGCATGAGTAGGCAATAGAAATTTGCTAAGGCAATACTGTACCACTACATAGATAACCTTCCTGGAAGCTCAGATACGATTGGGATCCCTCTCTGTTGCTTGCACAGTTCCAGATAAGCTTTGTTGAATTAGCCTCTTCCCCTGGATTGCTCATCTGACGTATTTCTAACTCACCTTTGGACTCAAATATTTTTACACCAAATGGTCCACTGTACTCAGCAATCATTTACATAGCACTCTCATGATTGATACTTCAGTGTACACAGAGGCATCCAGGACGTGTTTTCAGAAAGTGTGTGTTGAGTATATGTTTAAAGATCGAAGAAACATAAAATTAGTAGCAGTCCTTCAGTGGTGGCTGCTTACCCTGTCTTGTGGAACGGTGTTAACACCTAGCATCTAAGTTGCTGTCCTAGGGACCTCTGAGGTCTTTCTCAAGAAGCTACAAATGCTGTCTGAGATACCATACGCAGCTGGAAAGACTTGTGTAAAATGCTGCATCCCTCCACTGAAAACCCTCCAGTGGCCCATGTTGGTGTCATACTGTAAATCAACAGTCCTTGGTGCCCGTTAACTTAGACATTTCCACCAAACTATGCTTGCATTTGCAGTAGATAAGCTGCAGCTAACATTTTCTTTCATCTTCTTCGTAGCAAATTTTTTAAAAATCAGAAACCCTATCAGTAAGGAGGAGCTTTTGCCAAATGAAAATTGAAGGGTTTTTTTTTCCCCTTCCCCTTCACTCTTAATTTCTAATGTTTATTCTAGAAGTATTCAATCTTCATAGAGAGGCCAAAAGCAAACTCCATCCCTGAATAAACAAATTCGTATTCATGTGTATGCACATGCGTATGTACATATATATTCCTAAAAACATAAAAAACCAAGCGCGTGGCATTGCTTGGAGTTATGTAGATGGTTTTGGATACCTATTTTATTTATTGTACTTCTATTTGAGAGGAAAATTGCATTTGGGGCTGCATCTGTCTCTGAGAGTGCATTATTTGACTTTTAATCTGCATTAGACTGTAACAAAGCACATGCCATATCACAGCTTCTGTTGCTTCTAATACAAAGTCTGTATTTCAAAAATATTTATGCACACAGGATTATTTAGTTTGGTGGCAGAGGTGTTGCATTCAGCATTTTTTTTTTTTTGAGAGTATTACTGGTTGTTACTATTTGCGCTGACTGTTCATGTAAATTCAATCTATGGAATGAGTGGATATACATATGGGCTGGTGAGTAATGAATGTCCCCAGTAAACAAGGGGTTAACTTTTCATCTCTTTTCCTCTGATGGGGGAAGGCTGCCAGGGATGGAAAGAAGAAATGGAGGCTCCCTCTCCACTTTTGAGGAGGTGATGAGCCCCATTGAGGAGGGGATCCCACGCGGTTTGTTTCTAACAGATCTTCCTAGTTTCTGCTATGACGATTGAGAGGAAGGACAACAAAATCTGTTTTGCATAATTTATTACATCTTTATATACCTGCAGTGGACCAGTCAGATTTCAATCTGATGTGTCTAAAACGTCTCTATTCAACCGTGGTTGCTCTACCTATTTTTTCCACTTGTCTTGTCTCTCTAATCCCGGCTCCTGCAAATTCTTGGGCCCATCCAGGACTGTAAAAGGAAGAGCAGCAGTGCTGAGCTCTCTCAGATTCCCTTGATGGCAGCTTCTTTTCCCCTGTGCCCTAGACAGTCCTGTCGACTGCTGTGCTCTCATAACAAGATGGCTGCATTTCACAGCGAATGAGATGCTTTATTAGCACACGGCTGTAAAATACTTTGAAACGAGTAGATGAATAATGTTGTATCATGAATATAAAATGAATATTGGTTTATGGTTCCTGAAATATTAATTTGTGCATGGAATCACATTTGGAATGTTTTTTTTACTAAATGTAAAGATCTTTTCAAGTCCTAAATGTCCTTGCTTTGGTTTTTATTATTAATATTCCCTCCAGGAGACACTGACTTTCACTTCCCCTAGACATGCTGACTCCTGCCTGCCAGAGTGATTCAGCAGCTTGCCACTCACTTTTACAGAAGGAAAGTTTTCTCCTGGCTTCTTCTGCTGGCCTAGTGTGACATTGGCTGCAATCGAGGGACATATTAGTGTGGCTGGTTGACTTTTCACAGTGACTGGCCGCTCAGCAGCTGGGCAGCTCAGAGCTGTCTGTCTAGCTGGTGGATCTGTCCTTTATATGGGGAAGGAGATCCCCACTGAGAGCATCAGGGCTCTCTGCTTCACAGCTTCCCCTTTTCCAGGCAGGATCATGTTAAATATCCAAAAGTTATTTATTATTGAGGCTGGTTGCTGACTATCTGTCACAGTCATCCAGGTCTATAGAGGAAAGTCTAGAGAAAAACACTGCTTGTTTGTTTAACTGCAACAAATGCCCATAAAAAATGCAAGGGATAGGGAGTAATTAACACTGTCTTTTCTTTCTTTCCCACACAAAAATTGGGAGCAGGCCATTGTTTTTAATTGAACCCAAGGAACAGATACTCACATTACAATATTTAATTGCATTTTGGTTTTCCTATTAAAGTGTTAAACAGCTGTTAGAGCTTATAAGCACAAAGCCTAACATAAGCCAACCCAGAGACATAGATGTATATACCTGTGTGCAAACCACCTGACTTGGTATGTCTTGTTTTATTAGAGCACGGTATATGAAGCTAAATTATGTGGGGTTTATGGATCCTTAAATTACATGTTTTTATTGATCTCCTGTCACCCTTAAAAATATATTACTGAGGAAAAGAATGCAGTCTTTGATATTGAAAAAGAAATTCAACTGCAACACGTAAAAGATCGGGGAAACTGAAATAACTCATCTTGTGGGGCTGACAGAAGCGTAAAACACTTAATTGTAGCTAATTAGTTTTAAAAATTCCTGGTCACACGCCTTCAGGGACCAGACCAGGAACCACTACTGTAGTCATTCACAGGACAACCTTCCTGGTTGCCCTGAGATAGACATTTTGTTGTAGACATCTTTGCACAAAACTTTCATATCCCCTAAACCACTCAGTGAGCTTCTTTGCCCCCCACCCTCTGCCAGACCTGGGTAACAGAGCTGTGGGGTTTGAAAGCTAGGTTTTCACAGCAGCATAATCTCTGCAAACGTGACCTCTGTCTAGGTCCCAGCCCGGGGGGAATAAGGCCTAGCAGTTCTCTGTGTGGTCTTCCATCCTTGGACATAGATCAGATTTGTTTGTGGAGACCACAATGGTGTTATGGGATGAGGCTGGGCATGAGGGGCTGGAGTCTGGCTTGCCCCCTTGCAGTACCTGCTATCAGAGTGGGAATAAATCTTGTCAGTGTTAGTGGCATGTGACACAGTGCTGACAATGAGGTTGAAAATACTGTGGTTTGTCTTATCTGATGGGGAGGAGGTGGGACGGAGAAGCAGTGTGGTTTTCGTGCTACTCCTCCATGCTGGGTGAGCACGATTTGACTGATGGCTGTGGCGAGCTTGTACCCTGCCACAGCTCATTGCATCGTTTGAGATGCTCAATGATTCAGAGCGATCATTTTTGTATCTTTTAAGAAATTAGTTTGTGGCCTCTTGCTACTGCTGGAAATCAGCCGCTGGCCCCAAAATTGGCATCTCCTTTGATAATGTTTGATCCTGTAATGCAAAATAAACCAACTGCTCACATCTGATAGACCTGAAAATAACCTCAGTGCTGTCTTTTCTTACAATAGAGAAATCCCATAATTTAACCTGTCTCTGGACCCGGATTTTTGTGCTCAAATAAAAACAAATATTAAACATGTGTTCATAACCCAGGACTTGTTTCTGGTACTCAGCAACTAAAAATTCAGCCACGACCCTCATAAATTTTACTAATGTTTGAAGTTGCCTTTTAACCTTATCTACGAGGAGCACCTGTACTGCTGTATTTACCAAGAGCAAGAGTATTTCTTTTGTTTCTGCAAAGAGATTTAAAAGAAGGGACTTGGCCAGTTCATATGCTACTGAAGGTACCAGCAGAATGTTAATAGGCAAGATAAACGCTAATGAAATTAAAAATAGAAGTACTTTTGTGGGTAGCTTTGAGGCTGAGGGCTGGACTTCTGGGTTTAAGGGCATTTTCAGACCAACTTGCCCATCTGACAACTGGATTTCATTCTAATACAACTTTAAGTGGAGGAAAGGTGTGAGTTTGTATTGAGCAGTAAGTCTGCTTTGAAATTTAATTGAAATTCAAAAATCCCATTTTCCAACAGCTGTCCCCTGCCGCTTTACAATTCCTGTCTCTAAATGGAGTTTGTAAGAAACTGAACCGTGAAAGCACAGCATGTGAAGACTTTAGAAATGTTGTCATGAATGTCTCACTTGAACCTCGCTATCACTTTGGTTCTGCTCTCAATGAGATCTCTGATTGGTGAGTGAAGACACTCTCCTCTGGGCATCTATTTTCCTTTTCCACCTTCCCCTGCAGTCCTCTCCAAGGAGGCTCCCACTCAACTTACGCTCTGCTACATGCTTTGGTGCGCAGACTGTGGTGGTGTAAGACCCACCTCAGGGCCACCTGAGATATCTGCGGTGGGGACAGGGACCTTACATAGGGGAGCAAGGTAACTGAGCACAAATTCCAATGCACCATCCCGTTTCTGTGTCACAGCCTCCAGGTTCAGCCCTACCTTGTGCGGAGCCACCAAAGAGCCTTCAAGTGTCCCACTTTGAACCCACACATTGAGTTATTTGTTCCTGAAGAGAGGAAGTGGTGTCACATTCTGAGGGTTGTTTGCGAATCCGGGAATGTTCTGTGTTAACGAGAGCCTGAGCCACAGCTGGCTGACAGAGTGGAAATGTACCTGCAAAGGGCCTGGTGACTCATCCTGGACGTGAATGATATGGAACCAGGTAGGATATCGCTGGCACAGCCTGGCAAGAGGATGTTTCTGAGGACATGGCACACTGGCCAGATGGATCTGAATGGGTAAATCCCTTTATTGCATATATTCTCTCCCCTGACCCAAAGGAGAAAAGACGCATTGCTCTGGGGTACAGTCATGAGCACTGAGTTTGTTCTGTGCAGAGGCTGTTGGTTTATGCCTCAAGGAAAGAGAGAAAACTGCTGTGTTTGCAGAGTTCGGCACATTATAGCCCATGATGACAGTCGTGATGTTATGTAGGTCTAGATTAGCACTGTGCTTTTGCAGTAGGTCTGTAAAACGAGCCTCTGAGGCATTAAGTCAATGTATGTAATATTTCACACTTTCTTCTGGCTTAAGAAGCATGAGATGTTTCTTCCAAGAGCTCTATGGAGAGGGTAAGGCCTCTTCGCAGGCAGAGCTGGACTAACAGTGGTCGTTCTCTGCCCAAAAGGGGGGGCATGCTCAGGGCACAGTGGGAGCAAGGGGTGTTTGCATGCTTCGGAGAGGAGAGCAGGAAGCCCACAGAAACTGGGAATGGAGGCAGCAGAGGAAGTCTTCAGCACTGCTTGAAAAGGTATTGGGAGTCTGGCACTGAAACAAATTCCAGGGGTGGAGAACTTGTCAGTTCAAGCCAAGGCTGTGGGTAGAGGACATTCTCATGTTGTTTGAGGCCTACAGTGTCCATGAAAACCAGACACTTATGTGGCCTTAGTCACTGATCAGGGATCCATCAAAGACTGACTCCAGTTCCCCTAAGAATGGAAGCAACTTGCAGGGTCCTGAGCATTGTCTGGTTGCTCATGCCAGGGGTCATATCAACTTCGTAGAAACACAGCACCAAATTCTGTTTTCTTCTCACTCTTGCTGTAGCAATGGAGAAGGCCATCTTTCCTCCCTCCTTAGGCTCCTCAGAGATTGAGGCTTGAGTGAGGGCTGTCTCACCTGCCTGCTGTAGAAATTGGCACCTCTGCCACACCCCTTGCCATATTATGCATGCCAGAAGAAGGGCTTCCACCTGTGGGGAGAAGACTGGCTGATGCTGACAAGCCTTGTGTGGGTGCAGGAGTGCTGCATTAAAATGATGACAGATGGTGGGGCGAAGAGCAGATGATTTCTCAAGCACACACCAGTTCCCCTGTACTGGCTTCCCCTCTGTTGCCCAAAGCAAAAGGCGCGGGATGGCACCACGGGCTGCTCGTGTGGGACAGGACCATGAGTTCAAGTCCCACAGAAAGAAGTGTTATAAGCAGGGTTCTTCATGCATCTCTCTCCAGTGATAAAATCCCTGGGGGTTTTGTTCTTTACTGCAGATAACTAGCAGCAATCCTTCTGGGAAAAAGCCAGGGTATCTGTGAGCTAGCCCACTCCACAGATATGCTGGGGTGAGAGGCAGTGTCTCCCACAGCAGCAGCCAGGGAGCTCCTGCGAAGGGTGACTCTGTCATGGTGGTTTCAGGAGCAGACACTGAGCCTGGGTCCCACTTCTCAGGGGCAGAATTTCACCTGCAGCCCATTGTCAGGGGTAGTGTTCTCAGTGTATTCAGGCAGATATATGTGCCAATCTGAAGAACCTAAAGTTAATTGGGAAAAACCCAAGTGTTTTTCTCATATCTGCTGGGTGGCAGGAAGGGTGGGAGAGTGGCGCAGATGGGATAAAAAGGATATTGAAGGGGAGTTGAAGAAGCAGGGAGCATTCAAGCGGCACTGCTCAAAGCATACATATAATTCTAGGAGCGCCTTGCAAGCTACATCTTTATTATTGTAAACTCCCCTGACTGAAACCAACTGCAAGCAAATGCTGTTCATGATGTTACACCAGAATCTGGCATCAGCATGAGCCAGCAGGGGATAAAAAAAAAAAAAAAATTAAAATGGAGCTGTATTTATATTCTGGGCATGAACTAAACCTATACAACTGGAGTTAACATACACGCTCCCCACCACCTACCTTCAGGGAGTTTAAGCCTCCCTCTGTCAGTCCGACTCCCACTTGGGCAGTGGTTACTTACAATGCCATAGCATGAGCGGTAGGATTCCTTTGAAATACAGCCTTTCCCAGTCAAACCCCTTTGGATCAGGGCACTGTCTCTTTATTTTGGAATTACGGCATTTATATTAGCAAGGCTGCTAAGGAATTCATGTTTAGAAAATATGCACTCTGCAGAAATGTTTCATGGAAATTAGATTTCAAGAGGCAAAAATAGCACAGTACTCTGAGACTGCAGAAGGTAGAGAACCTTTTCTTCTCTCGTTACCCAGTAATTAATTTTTCTTTGTGCACAATCTGAGGAAAATACTTTATTTCATTAATGCAGTGTCTATCTGTAGGAAACATTCTTTCAATGGATTTTTTTTAACATGTACAACTTTGGTTGAGTGCTCATCGTAGATCTGACAGAACAATTCCATAGAATCATAGAATCATAAAATGGCTTGGGTTGGAAGGGACCATAAGGATAAGGATAATCTTGTTCCATTCCCCCCTGATGTGGGCAGAAAACCTTCCACTAGACCAGGTTGCTCAAAGCCCCATCCAGCCTGGCTTTGAACACTTCCAGCGATGGGACATCCACCAGTTTAATGCTTCTGAGTGTCTTCTTTGTACACTCATCAATGTTGTGTGCACTTAGTCAAATCCAAGTCTGATGTTGGTAGGTTTCACCTTAGTGAAGCCATTGGAATTGCATCTACTTCTACAAAAGCTCTATTTGGCCATTTGTTTGCACAAGGGAAGTGGCAGTGACTCATAAAGTCAGATTGTATCTGACTAAATAATAATGTCTGTGGAAACACAATTCGGTGTGTTCTACTCCTGTTTGTTTACAGTAATTTTCTTAGTAGAATTTTATCTCAGACACTAGTGAGTCTCTGCTGACTTAGGCCATGAGTGTTTCTCCACACCTCTTATTCAAACTGGAAAGAAACAAAGAAATTAACCTTTTATCTGACCTGTCCAGATAGTTCCTTCCTGTCAAAAGTCAACGGAAGCCTTACCTGGACACAGTCCACACTGTCAGATGGTCAGGATCAGCGGAGAGGAACTGGGCAAAATCCATAGACCAGGATGTCCAGGAGGTTCAGCTGGAAGAGTTCATTTCAACTTTAAACTCTAGAAGTTGATGGAAAACCCCTTTCTCTCTTTCCATAAGTAAGGTTACGTAAGGCATCCCCTTGGCTAAGATCAAGATCCTCCATCGTTCGGGGTTCAGATCCATCAAGAACAAGATTTTATCTGGGCCTTTCTCTTCAAAACTCCTTCCTTTTTTCTGGAGTAAGCCAATTACTACAGAGGCTGTTGCCTAGTGACAGTTGCTTGCACAAGTGTCCTTTATTCTTAAAGATTGGTTCAGGGTCTCTTGGACATTTTGTCTCTTCAGCTTGATGTAGTAATAGTTGCACCTAAACAGATGGCTTGCCTTGACTAGAGGGTTATGTGGTGAAGCCACACTCAGACTTATCCCACAACTTCGTCTTGACCTAAAATGGCAGGTCTTGTTTTGAAGGAAAAACAAATTTCTCTTGTCTGTAGTTGATTTTGTTCTCAAAACTCAGCTGTAGTTTAATTCTTGGACACAATCTGACTTTGATTGCATGCTCCACATTGTCCGTAGGAGACTGAGCCAGCAGCTCCCAGGGCTGCAGTTTGGATTTTTTCATCACAGAACTGCATTTGGGGCCACAGTCTCCCTCCAGTTTGCAGTTCTAGACTCAAAGACCCATGAGGAGTCATAGTTTATTGTGCAGAAACTTCTGCTCAGGAGCTAGGATGAGTCTTCTCCATGAGTGGAAGGCAAGCAAATGGATTCTTTGGTCATCTACAGCTTTTCTGTGGCTATTTCTTTTCCTTAATGTGAAAAAAAAATAAAACCACTTGAGTCCAAATGGTCCATATGAGTCATGAAGAAACCGTTCTTCCTTCCCCTGAGACAGTTATTCACTCTTTCACTGTCAGAAGGCAGAATTAAGATTGTTTTGACTGCACAGGAGGTATTTAGGAAAGTTCCTAATAACCTGTATGGGGTATTCACAGCATGCTCATACTTGAAGTATAGGAATCCCATGCAAGACCTGCCTTGCCATTGACTGTTGTTTTGAAGAAGGTGTTCAACACTGTGCCTCAGCTTCCCACGATGAAATGGGAAATGCAAAGCTATCCTAAGTAACACTATGCCACTACGTTCTATGGCTGAATTAATCAGTGCTTGAAAATCACTTTCAGGCAGTAAAGTCCTATCTTTTTAATAGTAAAGTTGCCCTTTTCCCCAGGAGCCCTATTCAGAACCTCTCAACCTTGACAATAAATTGAAATGGAAATCTTTTGAGTACTGTAATGAATACATTATCTTAATTTCAGAGGATTTTTGAAGGGGTAAGATTTTGTGTAGAAGGTGATTTTGAATATTTAGCAACACAACCTTAGCTGAAGCTTTTTTCTTCCATAATTATGCTTTTTAATACAATTCTCTTAGCATTTTAGATTAAAAATGAGGAAATACCCTTTGGCTCCAGTCCTAATTATCCTCTGGTTTTTTTTTATATTCTTTCAAAAGATAAGGGTTTACTTCTCCTTTCCCTCATGCACTTTATAGTCATTTACACATGTAAAATGTTATTATTATTTTTTGGAATCATGTAGCAAAATGCAAATTACTCTACAAGATGAGCAAGCATCAAATCCGAGGACCCAGAGGATAAGGGCAAATCAGCATCCAGGAACAAGCTGGAGAGTCAACCTAAAGCCTTTCAGCTACTTTAGTGTGGTAATTCACATTCACGCCCTTACTGTGTGGCAAAAGGAAGGTGAGGTAAATTCCTCACACTCACTGCAGCCTGAAAGCACACGCATGACTGTAACTTCACTTCTGATCTTACGGGTTGACATCTTCTCTCGGGGTTCTTGCCCTCAGACTAACCCGCTGTAAATGTCGTCTAAATATAGAACTGTAGCTCACAGTGTGCGTTCGCAGTGTATGTGGCCTTGTCTATATTACAAATTAAGTGGTGGCTGAGCGTGGCTGCCAGTTGGTTTAGCAGGACTGATGACCGAGCACGCTGCAAGTAGAGCCAAGGGCAGGCTCAGGCCAGCCCTGAGCAGTGCATTCTCCCTTCCAGTTGCTGTCTGTCTCCGGGCAGGCCTGAGAAACTGGGCTGAAGGAATGGCTTGCTGCCTCCTAACCACAGCAAGACGGAGCGGTTTGGGGCTGGCCAAAGCTTTTGCAGTTCCCTCCCTCCCCTGTTGTACTGCGTAAGCCTGTGCGTTTCAGGGAAGCAGCAGGCTGCTGCTGGATCCAGTTCTGTTCTACCCCATCCTTTGGGCAGGCAGCATCCTGGGGCAGGGCTTTGGTTGAAAGGCAGTCTGGCTGGGTTTTATTTTCCTTAGAAAGCAGTAATGCTTTGTAGGGCTGTCAGGAAACATCAGACTGACAATTTCCTCCACATACTCCACTCTCAGCCTGGAGGAGGGGATGAACCTGAAGGAGCAATTTGGCATGAAAATGAGAAACAGGCCAAGCTGCTAGCAAACCTGGCCTCTGAAAAAGAGATAGGGAGAGAGAACAGAAAAGCAATTACTTCAGAAAGCCTGAGCAGTGGTAAGGTTATTCCTTACTCGAAATTAGTACAGCTGCTTTGAAAAACCCTGACAAACCTTTTTGTAGCTCAGCTGATAGGTTTGCTCAAGGTGCTCTGTTACCACTGAAGCAGCAGAAGACTACCTTTCCACTTACTGAATTCCTCTCCAAAGTGAAACAACCCTTCTCTGATCAAATGTTTGAGACCACCAACTGAAAAAAGCTTGGTGCTAGAGATAGGGAGAAAGAGGTCTAGGTTTATAAAGGTATCCAGGTGCCTAATGGTTGTCAACATTCTCAGGTAACATAGCTAAGTCACTGACCATCTATATGTCTTCCTGAAGTTTGTTGAAGTTTTTAGTAGGTATTCAACAGTTTTCAGGGTAAGGCTTGTGATCCTCACTCGAGCAGTGGTTGTAGTGTCTAGGAAGAATAAATATATGTATCACAAATACACGTGATATCTTCTTGCTGTATGTCCAAAGAAGTATTTTTATGATGTGGCTCATTGCCAGTGTTCCTGAGAAAGTCACATATGTAGTTCTTCCTCTACAAGTTGATAAAACAGTATAATTAGCTTTTGAAATATTTCTAAACCTCTTTTTGCAGTATGTTACCCTTATTTATAAAGAAAATGAAAAAGTCAACAATCCCTTATTCCCCTGAAATCCCAAACCAAGAGCTTCCCTCGTCCGGCACAATAGATAACCTATCATCACAGTGATAAGTTATCAGGCACCAAAAACTATGTGCCTCCTCCTCTAAGGACACTCACATGAAAAGTGAGACAAAGGAACCTGGCAAGTGAATTTCCTGACTTCCTTTGTGGGTTTCATTCCTAATTTTAATGCCATGTTAGAATAAATGTTTCTCATTTATTATTGAAGCCTCTGGATGATTTCTGATCATCTGATCTGGATTAATTCCAGCTTCCTTTCCATTGATAGCTGATTTGGATATGCTAAATTACGTTCTGTCCATTCTGACAGCTGCCCAAGTTATATGGTAATCCTAAATTGCTGCTAGTCATGTCCATCTCTCAAAGAACAAATTAAGACAAACTCTCTTGTATGTCAATTAAGGCTCCCTAGCTTGATTGACAGGATTTTCCCCACTTTTCTTTGTTGTACTCAAAAAGTCCACTAGATTTACAACTCGGAAAGTCAAAGTCCTTTACGTACAGATCAGGCACAGAAAAGAGAGCAGCAGTATTCAGGTCATCCTGCCCATCCATCTCCGCCCTGGAGGGCGTCAATTTATGAAATGACAATTGGACATTCTCTGTGTCTTGTTTCATCTTCCTCTGAAACTGATGATGAAAAACAAATCCCTGGCTATTTCAGGGTCTAAGTGTGACAGGATCAAAACCTGGTCTTGAAAAAGAAGCAGATTTCAGCAAATTCGGAGAGCAGTTAGAAAGAGTCTCTTGGGAAGAAACTCTAGGTGAAGAAGTGCAGCAATCTGGTGGCTATATTGCAAGCAAAGCAGTGTAGACGGGCAATCGAATCCACTGTAAACCCTGTATAGCTGCATCAGGAGCATGTCATTACTTGAAATCAAAAAAAAAAAAAAAAAAAGTCTTGCAAGTACTATAAACAAGGCAGGAAGGCAACATAAACAATTCTTCTAAATTCTCTTCTATGAGGAGCAGGAGTGAGGCAAAGGGAGTTGTAACTCTATTACTTAATGGACACAGAGGGAAAAATAAAGCATGATAAAGTGTTTGAAGTATTCAATGCTGGTTTTGGGTGAATCTTCACTAGAAAAGAAATTGCCATGAAGTCTCATTGTAGTGGCTGAAAAAATGTATTGACTGGTTTGCAATCGTCTCTTGCCAAAATGAGAAGGCATATCAAGTTGGATTCTGGAGGGGAATCTTTTTCTTGGGACTATTTCTGTTCACTGTCTTCATTATCAGGGTGGATGATGGAAAAGACTTCATGTGCAGCAGACACCCAGCTGGGAAGGAGCTATAATGAGATTGGAGGACATAATAAGAAATAGTGATCTTGATGAGCTGGAGAAATGATCTGGACCCAGCGAGATGGAATTATTTTGAGATAAGTTGGAAGTATTACACACTGAAATCAAATGCATAAAAACAGATTGCACAATAAATGCTGAGAGAGCAGTACGGAAGAACTGGAGTTGGGGTTTTGGCGTACTGCAAACTGAGCAAACCAATAATATGTTGGTGTTTTGAGAAAGGTGAATCTTTGGGTAGGAGGTGTTAGCAGGCAGACAGTATGAGAGCTACTTGTGACACTTCACCCAGTGCTGCTGAGATTCCACCTGGTGCAATGTGTCCAGATTTGGATACCATGTCAGAGACAATCTGGGCAAAGCAGCAAAAAAAAGGAAAAGTTTCAGAAGGCACAAGATAAGTGGGTTTGGGTTTGTCTAGAAAGTAGATGACTGAGGGGAATAACAAAGCTTTCAATACATAGAGAGCTGTTTTTTACTTTCCTCCTTGTCTCCTACAGGTAGGATGAGAAATAATTGTCTTAATATATAGCAACATACCCTTAGATTAGGTGTAATCTCCTGTAATATCCTAGAGCCTGTAGGAGAGCTGTAAGCCCTGGCAATGGGGAGAGGAAGGATATTGCAAAATTGTCTTCACTGAAAGCTTTCCAGAACAGGTGAGAGGGTGCAGGGGATGGAGTCAAACACCTCACAAGATCTCTTTGATCTCCTTCTCAAGCCAAGCTATGGAACGAGGGAGAGATTTTGAGAGACTATATAGTCCATTCCTCCTCTTCAAAACACAGTTAACTGCAAAGCATTACTGTGTTTTAGGAAAGGGGATAACTGTGCTTAAAATAATATCACAAAATAGGAACTAATACATTTCATTTCTGTTGTACCACAGCAGAGTCCTAAAATCTGTCTGTCCCTGGCAGAGGTGGCAGTGGCAGTCCTGTGCTGTGGAACGGTCTGCCTTGCAGTCCGGTGTTGCAGGGTTATGTGCAATATGTTTTACAACTATCAGGCGCTCTGTAGGTCATCTCTTTCTTTCATATTAACCTGTCCACAAGGAGTTAGACCCAAAGAGCGGAGGAAGAATCACAATGGGATGAAACTGCATCTGAGGTGAAGCTGTTTGTAGGGACAAGGTGGTGTTTTCCCCAGCTTACCAACTTCCCTTGCCACAAGGCTGGACACCTAGGCTCTGAGATTGGAAAAAAACTGATCTTGGAAAGGAAGAGGATGCAAGCCACTTGTCTGCCATGGGGGCAACCCCCCTGTTGCACTATGACATCAGGAATAGAGATTTACACAGGAAGAGCCCTGGTGGATTTTGTCAGAGAGAATGGTGAATGCAGAGGGACAGAGTTTACTGGCTGTGAAATGTAGACTGTTGGTTCCTGGGGCTCAGAACAGTTCCCCAGTCCCTGCAGACCTGAGTGCAACTAGACCTCTTTTAGTGTGTGAAAGCTGCTGCACTGGAGAAGCCGTGGTACAGGCACAGGGAGGCTCAGTGGGATGGCATGAACTCTTCTCCCTGTGTAAAGGATGGGAAGCTGGCCCCAGCCCCATGTCTCAGTTGCAACTTTTGCTCATGGTCTGTGTTTAAAGAAAAACAGGCTTTGCCTGTACTAAGATACCGGGACATATTTCACCCCGGAATCCACTATTCACACAGGACTGGAGCTGCAGAGATGCTCTCACTGTTTTTTGAGCTCTGGAGGAGAAAAAAGTCCCAAGGAAACTCGACATCTGAGCTTGAAAAAATTAGTTTCTTAGTCCCTCCCCACCTCACTGGAGTCATTCCCATAAAATAATCATTGCTTTTGAAGCCAGGCCTACTTTTCTTTCACGCTTGAAAAGCTGCTACCCCCAGCGCTGCGTACAGGCACTGATTGGCTTTTCTCCAAGCAATACTCAGTGAAGAAATGCCTGCTCGCGTACCTGCTGCAAACTATTTACGTTTCACTCTCTTTGGCAATAAATTAGCTCCACAGAGGAGGTCTGAGCAACAGTTGTTCTGAGCAAGGAGGGAGTTTGGATTCTGCAACACCATTTACGCAGCCAGCCCTTATCATTATGAATATAAGAGAGCAGGGAGCTTATTGATGCAAAATAACACCAAGTGAAGTGTGTTTGCCAGCAGAGAAGCTTCCCATGTGAAAACTCTGATTCCCTTTTTCTTGATGAGGACATGGCAAAGCCAAGTCAAGGACAGAGCCTCTTTTTTTCCAAACCAACTGTTAATGGAATAAGTAATTCTGCAGAACTGTCTTTCACATCTCACTCACTTTATATGCAGTCTAATTAATTCTGTCGGGGAAAATAATTGGCTCAGATCAGGTCGATCCGACTCAAGTTCTAAATAACTTTGGTTGAGTGGTATTTATATTTCAGCAACTAGTCTTGGGTGAAGCGCTCGCACGCGTAGAATACTAAGCCTGTGCTAACTTGGCACAAAAATAGCGCTGTGGTCCGTCAAGTGACATTAAGTCCCATCTATAAAAAGCTGTACAGCTGCCTCAGAATTGCAGCTATCTTGGGAGAGGGGGAGGGGAGCAGACCAACCTGTGTCAGTGCTGCCCAGTGGGTGGCACGGACACACTGCCCATCCTGGAGAGTTTGGAGTGAAATGCTTCTCAGCAAGGGAGGAATGATAGGAATGACCCTGTGGGGACACAGGAGAGCTGGTGAGGAAAGATTTCAAGGGTGCACTTGTATCAGGAAGGTACAGGCAAGGAGCAGTCAGTGGTGGGGAGGGACAAGGGTTTTGGACAGAATCGGAAGGAGACAGGGACAGGGGGAAACAGGGCATCACAGGCAAATAAAAGACTTCTGTGGCTTTAAGCTGTGGCTGTCCTCATCTGATGCACAGACTTGGTTAGAGAGGATGGGCGTGAGTGGTAGGGAGATGTTCTGACAGCTGGACTGCCATGGTCAATAAGTGAATAACATCCTCTCATTGTAATGTGAGGTGGGGTGTTTCCGTCCATGTTTTTTTAAGGCACCAACATCTTGACTTAAGAAAGACACAAATGGAAGGCAGGTGTTACTGTGCTGAAGGTCAGAGTTATAGTTAAAAGTACCTTCAGTTTTCTTCATCCTACAGTTTCTCTGGGAACATTTGGGCCAGTGCTTCTCTTCCCCTCCACCTAACAAATTTTAGATCTGCAGCCAGAAACTCACTCTCCAACTCAGTCTTCATCTCCACTTGCAACAGCATCAGCCCACTCTCTTGGATCCTAGAAAAGGAAATTCATCTTTCCATCTGGTCCTCTTCATCTCCTTGTTCAATAGGTAGCATTTGCCTGAGATAGCTCACCCCATACTGAAGAGCAACATGTTTTTTGCTGCTCTGAGTGCCACAAAAGGTCTTTTTTCCATAAGTAAATTATGTAAACTGGCTTTCCTACAGCAAGCCTCCTCTACAAGCCTGTGCTGGCTGCTGGTCTCTCTGGGGGAAGAATGGGTAAATGAACAAGTGTGAACAACAGTGTCACAGCCTTCTGCACTTCCTTTCTTCCTGGTGCTAAAAATAACATCTCATTTGTAAATAAGGTATCTCCTATTTTTATAGTGCTTTTGAGATATGTTGGATTAACAAATCCACATCCTGACTCCCTCTTTAACCACAGTTCACAACCAGCCTGGGCAGTAGCTATGCTTGCTGTGTCAAATCACAGCATGCTGTAGGTGACTTTCTATCCCACTCTGGAGGATCCATCCTTGTGAAGGTGAGAGATTTTCATTCCAGCTGAGTTTCTGATTTCTCTCCCAGGATTACCAACATGACATGCACGCTGGCAGCTTCTGATCGCTGTAATGAGGACACCAGTCTGCAAGACCTACCATCTCGTTCTTGGGTAGGAACTAAAAGGTGCAGAGCACTCAAGCAAGACTCACTGTCACATTCACTCCCCTGCTCTGTTTGGAGCCAAAAGCTGCCTACTGACTGACAGGGTTTTCCAACACTGTCATGATACTTGCTATCATTAAAGAGACTTGTCTCCTTTCCCAGCCCTACAAAGGAGCACGCCAACATGAATGTTTCTTTCAGTCAGCTCTCATGTTGACCCTGAAGCTAAATCCCTGCAGGAGTCACTGACCCTGAAATTACTTGCCATACAGAAATGTGGGAGTGTGGGGGTCCTCAACATCTACACACTGAGCTGCCGTTCTCCAACTCTCTTTAGCACATCTGGATGAGGTTGAGCTGTGAGACATCATGGAGAGAGGCTACTCAAGCAGATAGCTATTTCTTTTCATTGGTAACCTAAAGGAGCAAAAGGGATAATTCCAAAGCTACTCAAGCTACTGGGCTGTGATTGCAGCCATCACAAGCAGAGGGGAGCTAGTCTTAATACAGCTAATTTGTACACCACTAGCAATAAAATCGTGGCAAGTTAGAGCCCAGGATGCCATGTAAAAATGTGCCTGGAACTGTAGTACTTACTGCAGCCTGAAACACCACTGTTCCATCCCAAAGCACAGGTAGTCCCTGCCTTCAGTTGGGATGGGACCTCTAATTCTAAGGAAACAGCAAGGGATTGAAGTCTGTCCAGCTGTGTCCCAGCACTGAGCACAGTGTTGAAGAAGTCAGCAGGTACCCATAATGGGGCATTCCGAGTCTTCCATCATCTCCCAGAGACTCCAAACCCAAAAGGGATCCTGTCTGTGCTGAATTAGCCGCTGATGAACAAATCAAATAGGAAACCTCTGGTGGTGACATAGGATGGATGCAAGCTGATGTGAACACATAAAAATCTTGTCACCTGTCCCAGCTTCCTCTTCATCCCACCACTGAGAACAGCTGGAGCAAAGTGTGCCTGTGATAATCACAGCACTTTCAGGTCTGGTCCTAAAGCAGGACCAGCTGGATGAAATCTTATGAACGTTGTTATGAATGAGATTGGAACTTTCTGCCTCTAAATAACCCAGCATTAAATAATACTCTACTATAGGAAACTTCTGTGAGAGTGTAACCCGTTTCTCATTTTTCCTTGAAGAGTTTTCCTTCATCTCTCCCTGCCCCCACTTAAAGATTTATTTGGTTTTCTCTCTCTCCAGACTCAATCCAATTAAACAAAAAAATTACTTTATTTGTGTGAGTGTTCAGTGAACTTTACTCAGGAAAAAATGCTGAATATACCAAAAGTAAAGAACAGTCTTTATGTGACTAGGTTTTTCTGGGATGTTTTTTTTCTTGCTCAGCAAAGCTCTTTTTCTCTAAAGTAAAGAAACGACTGAAACCCCACAATTCAATATACAGACAAGTCAAACCTCAACGAAATGACAAAAACACGACATGCTATTTTATTGGTCACTGAATTCCTTTTCCACATTGGGAGCATTTCCATACAAGCGATTAACAAAATAAGGCCTTGATCCTCTAAATGTAAGAGGATTTTAAAACAGCAAAATTAAGCTCTTGGAATATAAGAATGGTTAGACTTGGGATTGTCTGGGCAATATTCATTTGATTCCCATTTTCATATGTACTATGATACCATCTTTCATCTTGTACCTACGTACTTGAATACTAATTTTTCCCTGGGAACCTCTCCTACATTCACTGTCCAAAATAAATTGTGATCTCATGATCAGCCATTTCATACTTTTCATCATTTCTCTTCATTATTCAGAGTGCGTCTCATGTCTTATTTACAATCCACAGTTCAAACTGTGCTGTGGAGGAAATGGACAGCAATTTCCTGACTAACTTTCCTAACTAACCTCTTGTGGTACCATCCAAGTGCTTTCCAAGTTTTTCTGAATTTGTCTAGACAGCTTCTGTGTGAGGTTTACAGGGCTGCCTGGAGGCAAGGGTGTTGGAAAAAGCCCTGGAAAGTGGGAACAGTAAGAACAAACATTTCCAAGGCAGCCTGGTAATGAAGGAGAAATAGGATACAGATTAGCCATGATGCTGTGTACAGAAGGACAACTAGGAGCCCGAGGGAAGGCAAAAATGTCTGTGGCTAAGCAGGGACACCGGCCCTCAGTGGCCTACAAGGGGCTTGGCCGGCCACATCAGCAGCTCTGCAGAGTCTGTTGATGCCATCACAGATCACAGCAGCACCATGCAGTCCTCCTCTCACCCTCCCTTCTCTTCTCTTCTGCTGGTAGGATGAGGAAGATAACATTACCAGTGAGTGTTCTTCCTTTGACTGGCAGGGGCTTGGCAGTCAGGCTACTGCTAGGGGAGGATATGTTGGACACAAGGGTGCAGTGGACACAAGGATGAACTGGACATGATGGGGCAGTTGTGCTGAAAGCCCTACAGGCAGGTGGCAACTAACACGTGGTGAAAACAACTGTAGCAAATTTACTGATGAGACATTGCGTCAAATTCAACCCCAGACCGTCACACTCCAGTTTGCTGGTAGTTGCAGTCTAGTCCAGGAAGCAAGGGCTGAGTTCAATAGAAAAAAGTCATCTTCTCTGATATGGGGTCACCAAGATGAGGGACCTCCTACTGGGATGAAGATAAAGAACAGGAGTCATTTGCTGGTGATTTCTGAGAAGTGGCTGAAAAGGGTAAGTGAGGATTTTCCCCTTGCAGGAGAGCGAGTGTCTGGCCCCTATGCACAGGCCTCCTTCCTCTCTTCTGAAGTGTCCATCCTTTCTCCCTCTAAACCCACCCATATCTTTTCTGATGTATTTGCAGTTGTTCTGCTCAAAGGCACCTCAGCTCAACCAACGTGCTCAAAAAAGCAGGGATTAGCAACGAGGTTTCTCTGTATTTACACTGCTCACACTGCTTATGATTGTATTGCATGCTTTGAAATCTCCAGGGGATATGACTCTGGGCTTGTCATTCCCCAATGAGACTGTTTCTCAATTAAAAAG
Source organism: Oxyruncus cristatus (assembly GCA_013399855.1). NCBI lineage: Eukaryota > Metazoa > Chordata > Aves > Passeriformes > Cotingidae > Oxyruncus > Oxyruncus cristatus. The sequence continues at coordinate 3,049,012 of VXAY01004260.1, forward strand.
CAATGGCATTTTCTTAAGAGGTGGGAAAAACTGCTCTAAGAACTAACATTAGCAGAGCCACACAGGTGGATTATGGATATAAATTGAATGTAATTGAATGTTCTGTATGGGAGAAAACTTTTGATGTGTGGTTTTGTTTGCATACTGGGCAAGGGATATGTAAGTATAAATATATATATATGTGTTTGTATTTTAGGTGTGGTACAGGTAGTTAACTCTTTATGTGATAACAGAATGTGATTATTCTTGCTTTTTTGATTTTCTGGCCTTATTACTCCACTTTTGTTCTGGACCTGAAGCCTGGAAATACACTAAAGACTGAATCTCAGCCAGTAAGCTGTCAAACAATTGTAGTTCAACAAAACTTAGTGTCATGCCTGGATGACTCTGTCCCAAAGTTAAACTCCACATTGTAGAAATGGCACAGCAGAAAATAGCATATTGAACCACGCAAAGGTATGAATCAATGAAGTCATTAGCAAAATGACCTTATGGATAGGGGAGACAATGCAGAAGCCCCATGCAATGGATGCCCAAGAGTTTTCTTTAAGAGCAGGCTATGCTGTAATGACTGGCAATGCAGAGAGCAGCAACAAATTAAGGAGGCCCTTTACAGCAAACTCCCTGTAATTGAATTTCCAGGAAGAAAAGAAACTTCTCTCTCTTTTGTGCCAAATCTTGTGGGATCTCTCACATTGGCAGTGTTAGGAACCTCATTCAGGGAAGGCAGACCTGTTGCTGTCAGCGTCGGTGCAGGTCCCCTTTCGCCTCTCACCCTGGGCACAGTTGTCCCCTGCCCTTGCCTCTCACTAGGCTCAGGGCAGGCACAGGGTGAGCCTCCCTTAGGGAACAGGCAGAAAAAGACAAATGGCAGGTTTCCAGAGAGGACCTGGCACTACGAAGCTGTAGGCAAGACTTTATCATCAAGCTGTAAACTGCCCCCCACAGCACCACTTGGCTGGCTGATATCTTGCATAATAAATGGAGTGAGCACACAAGATTTACCGATTTGAACATCTCTGTCCCTATTATGAATTCACCAAGTGGAGTGAGCTAGGCACCAAGTCTCCACAAGGCAAAGTAAATAAAATAAAATTGAAATCTAATTTTCTTTGGATTCCTACAAGCCTTTAGGAGGACAAGAGGATTGCAACAGATACTTGTTTTCCTATAGATTTCCAATCATACTTTTGTTGCCTCATATCACCTCTACATACTCAGTGCCTGTTTATTTCTGCCCTATTCCATAAAAAGGGGAAAACAAATTGGGGTGAGTCTAATTACTGAAACTTAATTAAAACAATTTAATAATTACTTAATCAATTTTGTATCAAGTGATCTTTTTGGTAACATCTGTACACTGGCAATTTATTAGTTAGTGAAGCCAACCCGGTTTTTTAATATGAACAGACTAATTAATCTGTGGTTAACTCTTGTAATGACCAGCTCTGGCATTTAATTATTGTTGCTGTCATGGAGCATAATAGCATAATTTCCCAGGGTTATTATGCAAATTGCCAACATTGACCACTCCGTGTGAAGTCTAAAGCACTTTCCATGATTATCTCTCATTTCCACATTCTCAGGATGTTTTGAAGCACATGCTTTTCCTGGTGTGAAAAGTTTTACACAGCTTTTCAGCTCAGTAGCAAATTTCTGGGAACTCTGGAGTGAAGCATGCCAGTTCTCCAAGGTTTTAATTGCTGGAGGGGAAAGGAAGAAGAAAAAATGTTTATTTCCCGCATTAGGAACCTGCTCTATGCACACCATTTTGCATGGGACTGTGGAAAAAAAGAAGCAAGATCTCCAACAGGCAGAAGTTGGAGATATTTATTTTAGTATTTAACTCATTTTGGTGGTAAGGTCCTGCGCACCCAGTGAGGTAAGGCAGACCCCTGTGGAGGATAGCTGAGAACTCTCCACAGCTCAGCAGAACGCAGAAGTCTAAATTCAGGCAGATAGGAAAAAAGCTCGATGTGAGACTAGCAGGAGAAGGCAAGAAACCTCCTGGAGTACCCAGAGCTCAAACAGTGGACTAAGAGCTGCTTGTGGTTAGAAGAAAGGGAAAAGAAAATACCACAGACATGACCTAGTCCTGACCTTGGCCTTTCAAAGGCTTTGGGACAATAACGAAGATAAGAGTAATACGTTGAATAATAGCACTTAAAAGGAGGCATGGGCATTGAGTTAGACGTAAAAGTCTTGAGGTGAATATGCATATCTGGAACGTGTATCCACGGACATGGCGAGTCCACATGGACAGGTAGGTGGATAGATGTGTGTGTACAGCCAGCATGTAAATAACGTCCCCACCCCTCCTCCTGCTCACCCCACGGCAGTTGCACACACACCCCCCCCGCCCAGTACTGACCCAGCGTAAATGGTGCATGCACAGGGAGCTGGGGCTGCCCCTTTTGCTTCCCTGTTGCGTCCCAGCCCTGTGCACTTTATGGAGCTAAAGATTTTTTCAACAGATCTAATAAACCTGAAATGTCTGGCAACAGATGCCAAATTTTATAATCTCACTGGAGATGGCAATAAAGAGGTTCGCACAAAGCCAGAAGGAAGGAAAGCAGAGAGAGCAGAGGGGCTGTTAGAAAAGAGGCGAGTGTGAAGGAGTTGCAGGTAGCAGTCAGTAGAGCAGTAAAAGCTAATAAAACCTTGATGTGCAAACCACACTGATCAAAGAACAAACAGATCTTGCATTCTTAGCCCCCATTTCCTCGACCTTCACATAGCAGCCGGTGGGAGTAGCATGGTTGTTTTTGTAGATAAACAGATCCCAAGTAAGCTATACCTGAGCATCTCTGTCGGCCCACTGGTGTGCAACAACCCTTCAAAATCCCTAAAATGAAGCCATGAGCTTCCATGTATTTTCATATCGCCAGCTCTCCCTAGCCTTGTGGTATAGAAAAGGCTCAGGGATGGCCTTGAAGATCTGAGTCAGCTCAGGGGAAGGAAGGTGGGTGGCAGGCAGAGTGGGGTGTGGGCAGAGAGGAAGGGAGAGATGGAGGGATGGAGGAAGGAAGGGAGGAAGGGAGAGAGGGAGGGAGGCCCTTTTTCCAGTGCCCATTTCTGGCCTATTAGGCTGTCCATGTTAACCTCAGGAACGCAAGCGGAGAACTGGTAGGAAGGAGCTGCTGCAATGGACCTGGACTAGACATGATTCTGAGTTTCTGCTTGCTGTAACCACCTCTGACTAATTCTTAGGATGAAGGCACCCAGTCTTCTCTCCCCATCTGCAGCCTGCTGTGAAGTCAGCCCACATCTGGGGAAAAGTGAGACTGTTTCCATAGGGGCAGCATTGCATAGGATTGTCCCAGTCATGATTAGGACTGGAGTAGTTTTAAGAAATCCAGCAGCAATCCACAATTGGTGAAGGCAGAATATGACTCTTATTCTTGGCAATGAAATGGTCTCATAGTGGCTCAGCATCCTGAGCTGGGGTTAACCCAGCTTCCTCTTAATGCAAACACCAAACCCAAAAAGAAACAGAAGAGCAGCTCTGCTGGCCGGAAGTACATTGTGGAGGCAGTGAGTTTTGTCTTGGCTGCTCAGATCACAGAAGGGTAACTATGACCTGACAACCCGGCCATTTACTTGCCAGTGCTGCAAGCTCACATGGGCTGTAAACAGTCTGCAAACATGCCAGTAAGTGCTCTCCTTGCTGGGGAAGAACTGAAGGCCAGACCTCTTGTCAGAGTCTGTCTGCCCTCACGCTGTCACTAGAGGTGACAGGAGGGATTTTGCTGGCATCAGTGGCTTTCAGGAGGTGTAAAAGCAGCCTCCTTCTGCAAGGGCAGAAACAGGCTCCCGCAGTGATGGGTCAGACACTTGAATGTTGCATCTCCCAAACGCCACGAAGCATCTGAGATGTGTGGCCTGTGTGCCACTGTGACTGGAGAGCGGAGAAGGCAGGACAGCAGGAGGTGTGCTTGACTGGCTGAACATTGCCCTACATGTGTATTTTTCAGTTATCTCAAAGGTTTTGTGACTCAGAAGTTTATTTTCACGGGTGGGGAAAAAGGAAACTATTGCATTATTTCTTGTTTATGTACCACAGCGTGCCTCCAGAAGCACAGACGTTCTTACAGCTCTTGATACTGACAAGAGATTAGTTTGGTCCAAACCATCACATTTTTACCAAGCATCAGGGGGTATCCCCCCGCCCCGCCCAGGGGCTGGCAGAAACAAGTGGTTTGGTAATTGGTGTTCACATCTCCCATCAGAAAGTGCATGGAATTAGGGCAGCCATATATTTCCTCCAATTTGGCATTGAACCGGAGGCACAGAACAAGCATAATTTCCATGCTAGATCGGAGATGTAATAGGAAAGCCATCTAACAGGTGAAAAATGAAGTGGCCCCTGACACGGACAGTTACTCCCTCCTGCCTGTCACAGACTTACCCACTGCTCCCTGAAGTCTCTGTGTAATATAAACTGTGCTCATTCTGCAAGCTCACTGCAGGCCAAACAGCTGTTAATAGCACTTGACTGTGCTTCCGTAACCATCTGCAGGCGTTCGGCTCCTACGCAGGCTATCTCCACGCTGCTGCTGGAAGACAGCATTGAAGTACGTGTTGCGATACCCAGACTGCTTGTAGACCAGGGTGGGATGCAAAATCTGGTGCCGCAGAAGCACAGGCTTCATTGTGGGCTGTCCAGGCTTGCTGGCAGTCTGGGTACCTCCCTGTGCTTTCACAACTAACCACGACCAGCTCGGCTGTGTCTGTACACATCACGGCTTCACCTCCTGGCAGTGGGGTGCACATTCCTGAGACAGCAAGTGCTTGTAGGGGGATCATTTTTTTGATTCATGGTGATGGTCCAGGTTGCTAACAGGCCCCTTGGAGTTTGGTGAGGAGGGACCATGCCCACCCCTGCCACAGCCTGGCATCACTGCTGATAAAATGAGTCCTGACTGCAGCATGAGCCCTGCAGGTGGAAGTGAGGGCAGCATGAGGATGGGATGTGTGTGTGCTGGAAGGGGAGGTAGATGGGTAACAATCACAGGTTGCCAGAACTTGGTAGTAAAAGCCTTGTTTGATAAGCGCATTGTGTGTTACATGTTCCTAGAGAACAGCCATTTCTTTGCTTTTACTGTGCCTTCCATTTTTGGTCCAGCATCGGAGGTATGACTTGATGGCTCTCCGGTCCTGGGGAAACCCTCCTCTTTCTACAGTGGACCATGCTCAGATGTGCCTCATCACCACCAGGGATGTGCCTCATCACCACCAGGGATGTCTTTCCATGGTCCTAAAATCATTTAAACGGGTTTCATTAGCAAAAGAGGATCTGCTCTGAAACAGATTTTTTTCTTTAACAGATGTTCCTCTTTGTGGTTATCATATCTTATTACTCCAGTCTTGTTTTCGTAGTATTTAACTGAAACCCAAGTGAGTTTCCCTGCTCTTGTTTTCTTTCCCAGTACGCTATACTTCCTGCCATGAATATTGACCAGCATTAAGTGAATGCAGTCTTTTTTTAAATACCTGATACCTTCAGTTTTTGGTATTTCAATTACATTAGCCCCTAGCTCACTGTACTATCTGCTATATAAGCAAGGGGCTAGGAAATTTGTTAATTTTCAAAACAAAATGCATCCTCAGACCTAGACCTGGATGACTGATGAGCAAAATAATGCTGTAACTAAAGCTTGACTAGACTTTAACATTTAAAATAAATTAATCTGCTTTAAGTGATGCTAACACAGTTTTTCTGCCTACTCCTCAGTCAACACGACATGGTGGGGCTTGATTAAAGGAAAAGGATTTCAAAATCACGTTCCTATACATGGTCACCAGACTGAATTTGAAATGTTCAAATATGCCTGTCTGCTTTGCCTTCATGCTAATCAATCACAGAGGGGAACTGGCACATCACCCATTAGCTAACCAATTAGGCAGCACAGCTCACAAGGTCTGAGTCAAATATTGGGCAAGATAGCTGTCCATCACATTTGAAAAATAGATTTAGGAGTTAATGGTCTGTCCCCAGACATGTTATGAGCGGAAAAAATAGCCTAAATGTATGAATCAATTATTTACTGTGAACAATTCTCCCATTTTTTCCTCATTCAAAACACCAGATAGTTAAATATGTGCCATTATCCCCACTTTCCCAGATTCATAGATCTTAAGGCCAAGGGGGTAATTAAGATCAGCTCGGTTGACCTGCAGCTTAATACTGGCTAAAAACTGTCTTCTGATTATTTCTGCACGGAGACCATAATTTTTGCTTGGGCAACAGCACATCTTTTAAAAAGACAGCTAATTATGATTTGAAAATATCGTGTATTACAGAATCCAATACATCCCTTTAAGCTGTTTGGATAATTAACCTGGTTGCTAGCATTTCTGTCTTGTTTCTAATCTTTCAGCTTTCAGCCACGGAATCTTACTACACCTTTACACCACAAGATTACAGATCCATCTGCCATCAGAAATCCCTTTCATAATGGTTTGTAAGTCAGAATCAAGTCACCTTTTGCCTTCTCTTGGATGAGCTAGAAACACTAAGCTTTGTTAGTCTTTTACTATACAGCCAGGTTGTCCCATCTTGGATTATTCTTCCAGCTTTCAGCTGAACCTTTTCTTGTTTTAGCTTTTATGAGGCAGACACGAAATTTGCTTAGAATTGCCAAAACCCATAGCTGGCAGTTCCCTGCCTGGGGACTACATCCAGCCTCATAGAGCTGTGAATTAGGCATTAACTCAGAAAGAAGGGTGCATTGGGCACAGAGCTGAAGCTTGCCTTATTCTGGAGTGCAGTGGTGGTGGCTTGAGTGTCTCTATTGCATTCAAAGAAGCTAAAATCCAAGTCGGTAACATAGAAAAACTTGGTCATTTAAAAACCCAGTTTCATGATGTTGAAAATTTTTAAAAGCCAAATCATCCTGGAGAGAGTTTAAAATACAAGATATCACAGTAGTTTTATTTCCCTGCAGCTCAAAATGGGTAAAGAAGAGGTAGAAAAGTTCAGAGCAGGACAAGAGATGTGATCACAGATACAGTGAAAATACTTTTATTCAAAGAGCGATTAAACAGACTAGACTTTGTCAGCTTGGAAAAGAGCTGATTGAGGAGGGAAGGTGATAGAATGCAACTGAAAATGATGCAGAAAAGGGGAATGGCAATGACTGAGTGCAATGAGGAGGAGGCATCGAATGAGAAGACAGAGTGAACAAAAAGAAGTGCTTCTTTATCCGTCCTCTAGTAAACTCGAATGTTTCCTGTCATGTGGGCTGTGTGGCTGCTAAAATCTATGAACATTCCAGAAGCAACTGGGTAAAGGAAGGGATGAAAGATCCAGTAAAGGCCCCCAGTGCCAGCTTAGACTGCTCTGGGGGACACGTAGGGCCTGGAGTAGTTGAAAGAGAGGTACAGGGAGGCACTGGCTGTGTTTGAGCTGCATGGTTGTTTGTACTCCAGGCAAGCTGGCCACTGCTGGAGGGTCACTTTGGAAGGCCTTTGATCGCACTCTTTCCTGCTGTTCTCAAGGTCTTAAAATGGGAAGTGTAATTGGGAATTTTAAACAGTTGCTTATTGCATGCCCCAAAGCCACACAGCTGCTCAAGTAAGAGAAAAAAAAGTTGCACTGGTAGAAAGAACCAGGCTGGCTTGAAATAGGCAAATGTAGCTGAATACAAATGCACACACACTCAGAGGAAAAAGAGATAGTGAAGAATATAAATGAGAAGGGTGGAAAAAGAGAAAAAATCTTAATGAAGTGACAAGATAGAGGGAAAAAACCTAAGGCAAGAGGGTGAATGATGGGAAAAAAAAGGTTTTGGTATGTCTTGTAATACGAAAAAATCCTAACAATGATAGTAGTCTGTAAAAACATGTTTTTAATGTTGAAATGTCAAATAGTTTCAATATATCTTGTTGTTCCAAGTGGGTTTTCGAAAAGTCTGCATGAAGAATTCACAGAGGGTGGAGATGAAATCTGTTCCCTTCCAACAGTAACTTGGCAATATGTGGAGCAAGAGCTAATAAGCTGGCTGTTTTTAACCAGTAGGTCTGTCTGCAGCAAGAGCTTTAAAGAGCTGGATGAGGAGATGTGTGGGCTATTAAAGTTGGTAAATCATAGAAATGCTAGAAAGACTTGTCTGGAGAAAAAGTTGATAGAAATATTGGTAATTATAGGCATATCAGCTTGACATAGACTGAGCATGAACAAAATAGTGTGATTTCATTAACAATAAGGCAAAAAGAAAACTACACTTGACAGTAATCAGTTTAGGCTTAAGGGAAACAAATAATTCAATAACCAGCATGGTACCAGATCTATTTGTTTGGTGGTAGAGGTGTTGGGGGTAATGTATTCATAATTCTTTAAGTATTTGTTATGGTATTTAATTTCTTTATCAAGAATTCTTCAAAATAACAGGACATATTAAATGGGATTAAAAATATGGTAACATACTGGGTCCAAAATCTGCTGTTAAGTAGAGGTCCATCTTCAGTAGGAAACTGTTGGCTTTCTTAACCTGTGCTGTTTAACCCCTGGCAGTATGAATGACCAAAAGCAAATCTATAAGTACTGTCGAAGGCTGGGGAGTGAGGATAATGAAGAAGACACATCATTGAGCTGATTTACTTCTTAAAATGGAAGCCTGCAAATACTGTGTGCCTCAATACAGCCAAAAGTGAAGTGACTCTTGTAGGGAGAAGATGAATAGATTGCACTTACAAAAAGGGGGATACTGCCTTCGGTAACAGCAACCCCAGAAAGGACTTGGCCAAGAACAGAAATCTGATCCTGGAGGGCTCCTCACCCTACAGGCTTCACAAGATCCAACAGTTTGGAGCTGAAGCTACAAAGCTCCATTTTGAGTTAAGATTCCCCCTTATGCCTACTGCTCGTTTTGTGCTCTTCCACAGACCTCCTAGAGGTAGGCATGGGCACCTCAGGAGACCAAACTGGCCCATGGATCCCTTCTGCATATCTAACCAACACATTTCCAAGTCAGTCTCTGAAATGAGTATGTTATTACTGTAATAGTTTCACTGGATTTATACAAATGGTTCCTCCAACTCCTTCGTATTTCCTCATGTCCCCTCCATAGCTATACTGTTGCATGGGATGCTCAGCTGCATGATCAGCTGATAACCCTCATCCTTTTTCAGTGTCCTGCGATCCAGCTTTTATACGTCACCATTTCTTTGTTCCTACAGACATGCTCTGGCTCCTACATTACCAACCACTCAGACTGGTATGTATAAATGAGTTGCCTCCCTCACCATTTCATATTCCCTTATTTTTAGGCTCAGCTAAAACATTGCCAATGATGATTTTAATAATTTAATTCAGATAACAGTATGAAATGCAGCTAGCTTGCAAACTGATAATAAGCAGAGATCTTTATTGCCCAGCCTAATTCCTGAGCACCTAAAAAGACTCTTAGACTTTGATGGGAGCTGAATTAAGATTTGACCAGGGAAGTTATATTAGGATTAGGATTGCAATTTTGCATTTATCTTGTTTTTCCTGCTTGGACTTCCAGACAACACTTCTGTCTCAGTTATTTCTATAACAGCCAACAAGGGACAAGGCCAGGATTCAATTAAGTTGAAGAATGAAAGGCAGAAGAAATGTTCTTCAGTGGTGGCGGATTGTTTCTTTCTGCAGAAGCACACAAAGTGCCTGTTTGTTGTGTGTGCAATTGCCAAGATGAGAAGTTATAGACAATATTGATTTGGGCTACCAGCTCTTTGGAAGCAGGCACTGGGTGGAAGCCAAGAAGGCTGAAGTCTAAATGCAGAGTCGGTCAGGCTCAATGGGCCATTCTTTGAGAGAGGGGACCCTTCTTTTCAGCTTTTGCACCTGTGCGTGTTGTGTGTGTGTGCATATGGAGCTAACAGGAGGTAGCTTTGTCCAGAGGCCACAGCAGGGAAACCAAGGGAAGGACACACCCCACTAGTTCATGGTTCCAAACTCTCTTGCTGGGTTGGAAGGCAGTCCATGTGAACTAGCCTAAACTGAAGCACTATGAAACATGGGTAACAGGATGCATGACATGCTGAGGGTGGTGGAGTGGTCTAAATGAAAGCTGAAAAGTAAAGAAGTAGTAAGCTCCATCATGAAATTTCATAAATCCTTTTCCTGAATTTTGGTGGATATTAGCTTTCCATATCACTTCGTGACTGTGTAAATCGTGAACTGAGACCTTCTTTCACCAACCATGAGACAACTTAATCCAAACAGATTTGATTTTTATTTTTTTTCAGGTAAACCTTACAAGATTCCACAATAATTGCTCAACAGTGACTTCCCACAGGTAAGAGGAAATACAACTTCACCAACCCTCTTGGGCAGAGTATTTGGACTAGATGTGCAAAGTGAAGTCTCCATAATTACTGCTTTCTGCTATTTGAAATGTTTCTGCCGTGTTCTCTTCCTGATGAGAGGAGCTTGATAACAGAACCAGCACTTCTCTAGCACAAAACTGATTGGAAAAAGTGAATTTGAATTCTCTTTTTCTGTTTTATAAACAATATGATTTATATAATAATATTTACATGGCTTATGACTCTGTCTGGTTTTTATGGCCTGTAAATGTGGAAAACGTGTGCCAAAGGGCAAAAGCACTCCCAGAAATCAATATAATACAAATAGCCTTGCACAGTCAGCCTGCAAGAAAAATGTGATGGTTGACAAATTCTTTGCTCCCCACAGTACTCTGGGTTCTTGGCTAACCCCAAACATGCATCAGTTGAAGCTCTGTGTAGATGGCAGGATTTTGCTCACATCTGCATTGTCTGACCTCTCCATTTCTGCTGTATATCTGTGTCACCTCCTGATTGCTCTCTCTGTAAAATAATCCTCCTTAAATTATTTAGATACATATTCCACCTTTCCCTTGGCTGCTGTTCTAATTCTGGTGAGAGAAATGACCTCAATTAGAAATTCTTGCTTAAACATACAATATCACTGAGAGTGTTGCAGTTTGTCATGTCCCTTCTTGCTTTTCTTCAAGCCCCATTTTGTATGTTTTTTCTTGTCTGCAATTCCTTAGCTTCTGTCATTACTTTTCTTTAAAACAAAACTACCTAGAAGATAATTATTCAGTTTGCAAAAAGGAAATAAATAATGCCATAATTAAGGTTACAGTTTTCCTTTTTATATCCTTGAGGGGATACTATGTTCCCTAATTATATAATCATACAAAACCAGGCCCCATACACACATATGTGGATGTTTTATATCAATATGGTTTTTTAATTGTTTCATTAGAAATACTTCCAATTTATGGCAGGAAAAGTAAGATCGGTATTATAGCTGTTAATTTGTAACTCAGAGCCTTTTATTGTTGCTCATGTTACTGTACTAATTAAGATGTACAGCATTGAATGTCTCTTAACCGCACTGTTTTAGTATCACTTTCAGATATGTTTTACACATTATTCTTATGTCAAAATCATCAATAATGTGGCTCCACAAGTAGTTGTTTTCTGACAGAGAGAGGACTTCAACCATAGCAATTCTTGCAAAGAAAATTGTGTTTCTTCCCTGCATCCATTTACCTACAAAGATTTTTTTTTTTTTTCTGAAAAACGATCTGGAACTTGCCCTGAAGTTTAATTCTGTGGCCCACCAAAAATTTTGTCACACTTGTATTTTTTAATTCAACCATTTTAAGCTTCTGGTGCTTCCTCATTCGTTCTGCATTACCCACAAGAAAATCAGGACTGATAGCATTGAACTCTGACTTCCACATGAGCCAAGGCTCTCTTTCAGGTCAGACTTTTCAAGATGACCCCTGGCTCTTACAACCATGTGATCTGAAGATTATTGAAAATACGCTTCAATTTTTTACCACATCTTTCCAAAGGAAGTTATTTTGTGAAGAAAACCTACATCTGTCTGACATGATTTGCCTTTCAAAAACCTCTCCTGACTCATGATTAATAAATAATTCTCTCAGAATGTACAGTTTATGGTCCAACTGTTTGATCCCTAATCTCCAATATTAACTGTGGATTAACTCATACTTGCCTGGCAATTTGTATCTGTATCCTACACATGAGGCTCTTCTGCATTCTCTCATTAATCTCAGTAATCTCTGGTTCAGACTCAGTAACTACTCATGTCTTCGAAGCACAGGTTTATTGTTAATATATTTTCTAAATTAATTGAGAGGCAAGGAAAACATTTAGTTTCTTTGTTTCTTTTTCCCCAAGAGCTCTATTTATTGACCCATTATTTTTCTGTAGTTTTCATTCCTCCACTATGTTATGATAACATTTTCTTTCTTTAATGATGACATTTCCTTTCTATAAATATTTATACACTTTTTTCTTGGTTTCATTTTTCCCCTTTTGCTCGTCATGTCCTAATGTTACTCATATTTCTTCCTATAAACTCAGAAGATTGCTGTGGCATTATTTTTTTCTGTACACACAGTTGAACCATCATTTCTTTACTGGAATACTGGAGGTATGGCCGAATTCTACCCTGATAGCATTTCTTGGATTTGGCAGAAAAAAGAAAAAACAAGCCACATTCGGCAGTGGATTCATATGCAAAATCAATCTTACATTTACTTCAAATATTTACTAATGTCAAAAGACACCTTTCCTCTTCCTCCTGCCTTTTTCTGCCCCTTTTCCCCATACATTTTTTTCTACTGTACATTGCTGCATGTTGCACCCTGGACAGCATCATGGAGCAGCATCGCTGACATCTGATTCCAGTCACCCTCTTGCTCCTAACACCAAACACTTCTGGCACTTGTGTTGGAGGTTGCTAGATGAGAAGAACTTTTGTCTTACCCTTGAGCCTCTGGGCAGGAGCAGGAAAAAGAGAAGGGACAGGGCACAGAGGTGTTTGGCTCTGCAAAAGCCATGCAACACCCTTCCTGCTTCTGGAAGATGTTTAGGCTACAATTTTTTTTTTTTTTCCTCCATCATCTGGTATCTCAATGGAAATTTTACAAATGTATAATTTAATGGGAAAAGGGGGTTGGTTAAGAAAAGTGGTTGAGGTAAAATCCAGAAAAATGTGAAATATTTGAGGAAAACAGAGAAGAGCTCCACTTTGAACTCAGTCAGATGAACATGGCCTTGCTCTATTTTGTAAAACAATTTCTCTGGTTTTTCATCATTTCTAGCAAATACGCAGGAAGAGTGCTGACAGGAGAGGAGGTTCATCTGGCGAAGTATGATCTGGGGCCAAAGTCAGGGTAGGCTTTCTCACTGACTACAACCTTAGGAACACATTTGAGATTCTAGGAATCCAGCCGCCTGCAGGCTGTTGAATATAACTATTGGAGAGGCATCTGGGTTTTTTTAAATCTGTGTAAATTTATTATGCAGGTAAGTGTAGAGATTCCAGTCTCGGTGTCTGGGTGCACCAATATTTTGATGTCCTTGCTGTGAGTTGTTAAGTCTTCTCACTGGCAACAACACTGTCAGTCAGTTTTGACCACCTGTGTGAGAGCAGGAGAGACAAACTAGACCAGGCTGGTTACACCTACTGCCAGTTTTGGTGCATTTATCATTTTATCACTTTAACTAGCAATAGCACTTTGAGACTCTCACTGTGGACTGGAGCCCCACTGTGCTACATGCTGTACAAGGACAAAACAAAAAGATAGTCCTTGTCCTGAATGCTTTACTTTTTCAAGATAAAAACCCATCCAGACAGCAGAATGAGATAAAGGAACAATAGTCATCAGAGCAATAGTGATGCTTCAGGGTTATAGGCAAGAGATGTGAGTCTCTGCATCATTAGCTGTATGGAAGGATAATGGTAGGATTGCTTTAGTCAAGTCAAAGCCAGGGAAATGGATGTTGCACCAACAGAGATGAGAGATGACGAAGAACATAGTAAGATTCTCTCTGGGAAATTGCTTCATATTCTGTAAAATACATGATTCAGAAAGAAAAGATTGTGCAACTAAGGGCAGAGCTTGAAACCCCAAAAGATGAAGGAAGGACAGAGAAGACCTCTTAGTTGAAGGGATAGGAAAGAAATGCAGCAGTTGCCTACATTGAAAGTGATGGACAGGCCAAGATAAGGGATAAGGAGGAAGGTGGAGTCTTGCAGCCTGATTTAGAACAGATCATTAATGACTTGCCTGTAAATCCCTTGCCAACTTGTGTCCCTAGTGATAGCTGAACAGCAAAAATACATCATTTCCATGTCCTCAGTTCCCACATGTAGAGCAGAAAAGGCTATCACAGGCAGGTAGAATAAGCAGAAATCTGCAGAGAAAGCAGTATCCCTGACTGAGAGCTGTGAATGTTCAGGAAAGAGGAAAAGGAGGGGTTAGGAGCAGCTCAGCACCTTCCCAGCTGCCCAGTGCAGGAAGAAGGGAGCTGGAAGAGCCTTGTAGAAGCCAAGAGCAGTGGCAGTAATCAGAAGAGGAAGTGTGGAGAGTCCAGGCGTGATGCTGGGGTCACCAAAAGCACACGGAAAAAGAAACATGAAGAAAACAATTGAGATGCCAATAATATCATTGGCAAGGGAGCTGACGAAATCCACCAAGAGATCAAGAGCATCAGGACAAAGAGGGAGAGGAAATGGCAAAACAAAAGATAAAGAGCAGGATCATGCTGACACATCCCTGTGTGTGTGTGTGTGTGGACAGCAGGCCCTGGTTCCTGTGTTGTGTCCAACAGTATTGCTTCACTGTCTTTTTCAAGGAGGCTGGACAGAGCAGACGGTGAACAAAGATGTTGCCTGGGGCCAGAAGCCATAGGGCTGGTGTTCAGTGAAAGGCTTAGCTCTGCTGTGGACTTTTCCCTCTGCACATCACTCACCTCTGCCCCAAAGTGCACACCTGAAACAAACTATTTTCTAACCGCTGTGCTTTTTTAAACTCATCCTACATGTTTTTGCTGATGGCTAGTGACACAGGCCTGGTGATGTTTATATCCAGTTCGGTTATTTTCTCTGTTTCTTCACATTTGGATTTACACCACTGCTTTGTGATGTGTGAGATGGGGAGAGCCTTTACATAATATATGGCAGGGGATGTTTATTAAAAAAAAGGAAGAAAACGGAGAAGTGAATGATTTGGTACAGCAACTCAATAAGCTAAAACATATTTTACAAAAAAAAAGCATCAGCAGTCGTGTAGTATAATATCACACACTGAGCAAAATTCGTGGCTATGCATAAGTTAGTTCAGTGCCTTGGCAGATAAAAAGATTAATGAAATCTTCCCTTCATGCTCACAGAAAAAACAGTTCTCACAGACTCCCTTAAATCTCTTGTCATTGCCAAACTCCCTTTTTCCTTCTCCATGAACTCAAAAGTCAGGGATGAAAAGGCATATAGAAATTTTGCCAACCTCCAGCTTCATATTTTCTGGCATCAACATTTAATTATCTCTACAGGCATGTGGCAGGCAAGTCTGTTGCTGTACATTTTTTATACACAGAGGATGAAATTTTGTGTGGTGACAAGAAGATGTTACCTGACATAGGGTGAGGAGATCAATTGGCCTTAAAATTATTGTCTATCAGCAAAAGTGTGTAGGGCGCTTGACATATGAAATAATAAAATTTAACTTGCACTGAAAACTAAATATCTTAATCTCCAGCCTTGCACTGATTTACATAGGCACCCAACTTAACCTGCCCATGCTGCTGAAGGGGACTGGGAAACCAGTGGGCTTCATCCAGTAAGCCCCACATGGACATTTAGAAACAATTGAGATGTCCTTGGATAACATGCCATGGCTGCAGCTGGAGTGGCGCAGGGCCCGAAGGCACTGGTGCACTTAGCCATGTCTTGGGAAACAGAGGGCACCTCGGGCAGCACCAGGAGGGCAGCTTTCAGAGTCTGGCTGGGTGGCATGGAGCTTGTGGTGAGGTCAGAGGTTTGAGATACCCACGTGTGTTTGAGGTGCCTGGGCAGGCCAGGTGACAACTGGGGCAGCCAGAGGATACTGGGCCAAACAGTAGGGTCAGACTTTTCCCGTCACTGCTTTCCCGTCCAGGATGCTTTGTTAACACAGGGAACAGTGATAGAGAGGACTGAAAAGTGAACTTAATGTTCATTGTTTTCCTTCAGACAGTACTCAGCTGCAGCCCAGGCAGCTGTTCTGTCTGCATTCTTGCTGGTTATATTTTTCTAAGATGCTTATTATTTTAGGTGCTCTGAATTGTTCAAAACCTGTCCTCCTTTACAGCTGCCCTTTCAGCAGCTCTATGGATTGACAATTGATTTTCCTTTACTTCTTACCCTATGCAAGAATAAAAATTGAAGTATGGAAGATTTCGTTTTCATATTTACAAGACTGAAGCATGCTGGCAGAAGGAGTAGCTACACGTATTAGCCAGTGCCCCTCGACCACTTTCTACCCCTCTTTCCAGGCTCAGCTCGTGGTCTCTGCTCTGTCATGTCTTTCACCTGTTGAAAAAGTGTCTCTTGTGAGGTTTGGTGTGTTTGCCCAGATGATCTGGCTGATGAATGAGTCTGTGGATAACACAAAGCAGCATCTGTAGTTATTGGGAATGTCACGCAGAGACTACTAAGTGCACCTTGGGAAACAAAACCCAAAAAGAGATGCTTTAGTAGTTTTTACTTTTTTTTGTGTGTGTTTTTTTTTGTTTGTTTGTTTTTGTTTTTGTGGGTTTTTTTGTTGTTGTTGGGGGTTTTTTGTGTGTTTGGGGTTTTTTTGTTTTTCTTTTTTTTTGGTTTTGTTTTTGTTTGTTTGTTTGTTTGTTTGTTTTTTGTTTTTTAGTTTTGGCTTTAGATTTTAATAAAATCATTCTACTTTATTTGAATGCCTCTCCACTGGTAGTCTTTTTCTTTCTCCCTTTCGAGGAAGAAAATGTGAAAGGAAAGATGAAAAAAAATAGCAAAATGGTGTATTTTTCTCTCATCAAACAAACTAGAGCTGAATATTTTGACCAATTCCCCTAACTCACATGGCTCTTAGCAATCAGCAAAGAGTGTAAAAACACTTAACAAGCTCCTGCCTAGAAAAATACGGAGCAGTGAGATGAAACTTTCCAGTGTGGTGTGTTGTGATGTCATTCTGGTGTCAGGATGGGCTGGATGCCAGACCCATTTCTCCTCTATCAATGTATTGGACAGCACAGGTCATTTGCTACACCTGCTGCTTGGGGATAGTGAGCAGTCCCCAACCCCAGCAGTCTGTAAGAGCAGATTATGCAAATATCTGTCAGGAGGGCTGTAGGTTTAGCATAAGATGAGGCTTGGTGGCTCACAGGGTCCCTTCAACCATATGGTTATGCATCTTATTCATGACATTCTTGCCTTCCTGGGGAGCTCCCAGGAGGTGCCCATCACCAGGACAATTGCTGCTGCCTGATCTCTACCACGCTCTCTCTGAGAAATGCCTTCAGAGCAGGCAGAAAGAAGTGCACTGACTGCTGTAGCTGCCCTGGTGGCTGCTGGGACAGCTCCTCCTTGGTCATTCCCAAGAGAAAAGGTACCAGGAGCAGGCTGTGGACCAGGTAAACAGTCCTTGTAGTCTGTATTCGGTCTATATATGAGCTGTGAGTGTGGTATTCCAGAAGCGGATGCCTCAAGGATGTCACCTCTCCAGGTGACACACTAAGGTGCAAGTAAAAGTAATGCAGAATAGTGTGAGTGGAAAAGACCCACAACAGTGAGGCATCTGTAGGAAGAGAGCCTTTGCTGGTGGACCTTGAGGTTTTTATGCCATTACCTTAAGGAGCTGAGTAGGCAGTGAGGAGGCTACTCTAGAGGCAGGAGGAGACTAGGCAAATGTCACCAATTTGCAGTGGGAAGAAGCATCCCAGTGTACTTCTGGAAAAGCAGCAATAGAGGAATGGGGCAGAGGTACAGGGAAAAGCAGAGCCAATAGGAGCCACGGGGAGCTTTGGGATATAATATAGGAAAGAAAGAAAGGTGGTGCAAAGGGACCATGCCCAGAGAGGACAAGAAAAGATTGAAAAGCCAGGAAAGGAGGTTATCCATTATGCTGGTTTATATGGTTGATGGCTAGGGGAAGGATTATGGTTACTGTGTGGAATGTGGGTGAAGTGACAGTAATAGCCCAGCAAGTGTGTGGCCCGGTATGAAACTGTAAGCTGTGCCTGGCTTTTAATCACTCTGAGAAACATCTGGGTAGGATTAGTATGCTCATGACCAGAGCTGCTCCATTAGTTGCACCGTCAGGGTGGGCAAGACAGTGGGTTGGCAGAGGATGGAATGCAGGGAGGGTCAGGGATAGAGACTGAAACAAGTAACCTGAAGTGGGATCCTCCCTCAAAACCTCCAAGCAGTTTTTTGGAGGACCTCTCTGCTCTGAGTGGACCACAGGAGCAAACTAGGGAGACTTGCCTCCTCCCTCCAGCATCACAACATGCTTTGCCAGCAATGCAGCCCCAGGCAGCAGGGAATGTAGGCAGGTGGGGTGCCCCAGACCACCCTTTGCCATCCCACCTGCCTTGGTCATTGATGCCCTTGCCCCATCAGCACAAGGGACTGAAAGTCTTGGTCCCTCCACAGTTTTATTCAAACAGATGGTTTGCAGAAAAAGGGCAACACGAGTGTCATCAGTAGGTCTGTTGAACCCAGGATGGTCCAGGCAATACTTGAATTTTCAGAGTGCTTAGTGAGTGCATACTGTGGTAGCTGGTAAATGGTTTCCATGTGCTATTGATGTTTGTGTTGTTCTTCTGACAGGTGATACCTTTTTTCCTTTTAAATGGTATCCCCTCATTGGCAAGCTGCAGGTCAGAAAGGAGATGTGGTCTGTTCCAGTTAATTCTGTAATTGCCATCTAACTGCTAACAGAAAGCTTCTGGGAAGCTTCTTAAGCTGGCTAATGATTTTACATTGTGTACACCTAGAGAAGCACTCAGCTTTTCCAGCTCTGTTGGTGCATTAACATGTCATGTAATGAAACTGTTCAGCTGAGATTAGAGGAAACCCGTAGGGGCAGGCAGTGAGGGATTGGTTAGCCACAACTGTGTCTTCCTGACACTTGTATTGCCAGGGCCACAGAAACAGGTGGAGTGGAGCATGAAATGAGTACATCGCTGAGAGTTTATTAACAAACCAAATTGATATTAAGCCATCTAACAGGTAGAGTACAATTTTCCTCCAAAAGCCACCTGTTGCAATGTGACCTTCATATTCCTATAAACCACTTTCCCACCCAAGGTCTTGAAGCATGTCTTTGTCCAAGCATTCTCAATTTGCAGATGGGAGGCAGGAGCTCAAGGATGGCAAAGTTCAATTGTCCACTGCCTGTGTCCACAGCCTGAGAGCAAAGATGGGCCTTCAACAGGATTTTTGAGTGCTAGGACAGTGACCACACTACCTCACTTGCCAAATGGGCAACAAATCATCTACTTTGAAGCACCCTTTATTCAATTATGTCCTTTCATTTTGGACAAAGTTTGTAATTTCTGTACAGCATTCCTCAAAAATGCCTGTAGCTCAATAAATTTCAACACAAATAGGTGGCAATTTCTGTTCCATGACAGAAACTACCCCATGCCTTGTTATTAGTAGCTTTTAAATGTTGAAGCTAAATAAGCAAAATTGCAATTGTTCTTCTCCTAACCTTCCAGCCAAGGGAGGGAGTATTTTTGTAGGTATTGCTCAGAATACTTGAGAAAATGTTTGTTTATGGCTTTAAGTAAATTTCCATCAGAGCCCCCCACGGGTCATTTCACAATTCAGTTCTTAGGGAACTCAGCCACAGTAGAGTGGGACAGCCTTCTGCAACCCACCAATTGCTGGGTAGCTTATGCTCCTGTGAGAAGCTCTCAGTAGATTCAAGGGACTGCTTTTGTAAGCACTACTAAAATTTCACATGGGTTTCAGAATTTACCCTGGAAAGTCTGGTAGAGAAAACTCATCACAGCGTGGAGTAGTTTCTCAGCACTCCAAACAGAAGAAATTGTATTTTTTTGTTCTGTCATTCCTCCATTTGCTTCCTTCCCTCCTGCCTTCCCACCCTCCCTGTCTTGCTTTATCTTCCTTCTCTTCTTTCTTCCCCTTCTTCAACACAGATAATGGAAAAATTGTCATTCTGGAATTCCTTTGGCCCTGCAGAAGGCTTTGAAAAGTGATTCCAAAATAGCCCAGCCTTTTCTTTTAATCCATAATTCATCATCCTAAGTTGTTGCTCCTCACTGCAACCCTGAACAAAATGTCAGACACAGCATAAAGAAAAGAAATCAAGCAAATGAAAAAGGGACAAAAGGAAATTTAGCAAATCCCAAGGGTATCTGCAAAGAGAAATAATTTAATCCAAAAGGCTCCTCAGCTCTCAACAGGAAATCTGACTTGTGCCATGTATTAGGGGAACGCAGAACGGGTCTTTTCTCGAGACATGCTGTAGAGTGACTTATTGGATGGAATAACACGGAGACAGAACAGAGAAAGACACTAGAAAACAAGTCCTCCATAAGCAGGACTGCAGTGAGTATCCAGGCCTGGCTCTGTCAAGGCATTCTCCATTCCAGGGCAGACTCCCATCTGTGGTTTGCTCCAAGTGACACCAAGACCTGTCACTGACTGAGCCTGATGGCTCTGTTCCAACCCCTGTGAAATATTGTAGCAGCCATGGATAAGCTGGGAGAGCAGGAAAGCAAAGTGGGATGGGATATGATGGGGGTGGAGTCAGTGTCTTCAGGCCCCTGACACCTATACCCACCGCAAAACTCATCAAGCTTCTGAACACGCAGGGTATCTCACAGTGATACACATGCCAACCTGAGTGTCACATTAATATGGGATTCCTTGAAAATGCCTTCAACTGGAAGGAATACAGAGAGAGAGTTTTGTGGCCTTGCAACCTGTAATCTCTCTTCCTCTCTGGTAGTGGTTGCCCAGAATCGCCTCTCCTCCATGCCCTGTGAAGTGCCATCAGCTTCAGGACTAGAAGCAGACAGTTTGGACAGGGCTGTGAGAGAAGACAGGTAGAAATCCAGTCAGGCAAGAAAGGATCCCGAGAGCTGGAATAATTGAATTAATATGTACAAGACTTCCTACTTCCATTGATGTCAGTGGGGGATTTTACTATGATCTTCAGGGGAAACTGAAAAGTATCAGGCTCACTTTTGCGAAGAGCAGATCAAAACTGGGGGCAAATGCTTGTACATGTGATTGCTCTGTGGTTTGATAGTAGGTTGTTTTCCTGTGTTAGCCATGCAAGGATGTTGGAGAAATCGGATTGAAAAAGAAGATTATAAACTCTCCCTGTCAAGAGAAAAGGCATGGAGAAGGCCATTGTGTTAGTAAATGCAGTTATTATCCATTCATCCCACTTATCCCCCTAGGCTTGTGGCATTCACATTACAGTTGTCCTTTATATACACTGGTTTAAGTCAGTCTTGATGCTCCATATAATGCCAGGGGAAAAAATTATGATAACCATACATAACAAAGCCTTTTAAAAACTTGCTTCACTGTGAGAAAGAGGGGTTAAGTTCTTGATCCAGCAAGGTGTTTAAACATATGCCTTTATTGTAAGTGTGTGAGTGGTCCCATTGATTTATACTCAAGAATTCTTCTGAAGAGGGGTCTTTGGCCTCTGCCTCAGCAATGCAGCTACGCAAGCGCTTCACTTTTGGCATGTGTAGTCCTGTGACTTTCATGAGGAAACTCACATGCTTGGCTGGCTCAGGGCTGAGTCTTCAGGAGGTGGACGGCATTGTGGAATGGCCAGGGTTAGAGGAAAAAATATCCCAGATCTGTGTCTCTGGCTCGGTCACCACCTCTCTCAACGGTTTTACTCTGTTCAACTGCTTAAAGAATTGGGATAAGCTGCAGTGGTGAGAGAGTTTCTCAGGAAAAAAACAAACTTCCACTCAACATTTTGGCCTCTGCAGTTCTGTCCTTCGCCAGACATGGAAAAGAAAAGATGTAGCCAAAAAGTTTAGAGTATGGAAGAAAAGGATACTATAAAAGTTTGGTTTTAATCAGGGAGAGGACTTTCGGAAAGCAGAGAGGAAACAACAAATTGGGTCTAATTCTGCTTCTTCTGGCAAAATACCACCTCCCCCCTGCCTGCCGCTCCCCGCATGAGATCATTAATGTGGCTTTTCTCCAAGCTGATAACAGAAGTGCCTGGCTTGTACTCCTTGTTCACATGCTCAGATGAACCCGTTGCCAGCTTTGGGGCTAGAAGGGGTTTTCCCTCAGGTCAGATGTGATGACTTGGTTTCCCACCCCTCTGCAGGGAGCATCACAGTTTGCTCCCCTGGACCACTTGGGTTGGCATGTCAGATCTCCTCCCATGGCTTTAAGTGGGAATAGCTTTTGGTCTTATACTACAAGACTTGAACTTATAATGGGACTATTTCAGGGTGGAGTGGACCCTCCCTCTGCCGCAGGTCCCACCCCACATTGCCTGTGATGCTGGAGTTTGAGGTTAGCAGTCCGAAGATGGTCCCTTCTCACCCCATGCCCTCTAAAATCCAGCTACTGTGTGCATTGAGGGGAGGGAGAACTGTTTCAAGCAGTAGCTGCTGGTGTGTTGGTAAACAAGTGTTATCCCAGTAAGGGGATAAGGTGGATACATACACAGGGTGTGTTTTGTCACCTCATTTTGACAGCTGGAATATATTCTATTTCACTGTCAATGCACAACTTCTGTGCTACTTTCAAAGCAGAATGAAACCTCTGTGCCAGACATGCCACTAAAGCTTTGGTGTGAGCTGATCAAACCACATGGAGAAATATCTGAGCACACAGGGACGTAGGAATGCTGGGGAAAGGATGATGGAGTTGTCTGGGATTCTTGCTTCTTGGGCCTGGCCCAAGGCTTTACACTTTGTTTATACAATAGTAATCCCAAGCACTTCACGTGATAGATCCCTGGTGATACATTTTAGAGGGGTTTACACTGAATTACACTGCCTGAGGCCTTGGCCTATATTTTCCAAAGAATTTTCCAAAATTTGCTAATGAAAAATACCAGAGTGGTCTGATCAGTGCAGGGTTAGGTTACATCAGTGAGCAGGCTGGGGAATGCAGGGAGCTTCTCTCCCTGTTCTTCCCCAGGGAAGCCCTGGGTGACATCTCTACCAGCCTGCTGAGGGGTGCTGTATGAGGGTTGTAGGCACTGGGAGTTTATCTGCTAGCTCCCACACCCTCTGGAAGACTGTCTGTAATGCACTCAGCTCCCACTTTCAAAAGTTGTGGGCCACCCCTCAACAGGCATAAAGTTTAAAAGTCTCAACACTGATTAACTCTTTCAGCCCCCAAGAGCACCACAGAGATATCCTCCTCCATTGCCTAAATTCATCTCTGAGAGTGGCAGAAATGAGCTGACAGTGCATTAGAGCCTGCAAGATCCCAAGCCACAAGTCAGGTGGTTCCAAACTTATTCTTCATGGTTCTAGACAGTTGGTTCTAGACTTATTCTGCATGCTCCTCCTGCTGTACAGCTCAGAAACAGGATCTGCTTTTGTCAGTACCTGCGGTGGGGATCTGTTTGGCAGGAGACAGGAAAAAGGAGAAGAGGGAAAACAGACATGATCAGAGGGGTCAGGAGATGTTCTTTTGCATTACTGGAACCTCAGATCCATCTCTACATATGAACAGACCCAGCAGATCAGCCATGGGATCCAACTTGCCCTGGCTCCTTTTTCCAGCAATGGCCCTCATTGGATGTCACACTTTTGACCCTCATCACCCTCCAGAACTTCCCTGCGAGGCATGTGTTCCTTTGAGTAAGGAACAGCACAAATGTAGGTAGCATCTGAAGATTGCTATACAGGTAGGAGGAATTTCTTGTGCTGAGTTTATGGATCAATGGAGAAAGGGTGTAGGAGGAGAGAAGGGATGATGAAAACAAAGTATGCAATCTAAACAAGAATGTTTGTCAGGATTTCAAAGTCTGTGTAAATCATATTATTAATATTTAAACAAGGCTTGCTTTTTGGGTTTTTTTCCTTTCCTTTTTTTCCTCCTTCCTGCCTTCCTGTTCCAGGATTGCAAAACTCATTTCCAAACAGGCTTATTTCTTTCCTGTTACTAATAGCAGCAGAAGCAATTTATATGCACACTGGGAGAAGAAGTGTATCTGAAAAAAAAAAAAAAAATCGTCCTTTCTTCCACCTATATCCAAACTCCCTCTCTTTTCTTCCTTCTTCCCTCAGGGCTCAGACACACGATGGACTTACTGCAGTTTCTGGAGCTACTATGGTAACTTGATAGTGTGTCCAGGTCCAAGAAGAGCCCAGCTTTGCATTGTTTCAAAGCAAAAGATCCCCCTTTGAGAGCTGGGAGAGCCTGAGATGTTGAATTAAGAGTATTGCCTGCCTACAGGCAGTCAGTTTTGCTCTGAAATTCACCAGACTGCTCCAGCTAGAATTTGCTTTGCAGGTTTTCACCTGGAATTCATTTTAGTGATTCCATTATGCAAACTCTGGCAAAACCAGTTTATAATGGGAACACTGTCTTCACTTTAGTGGGAGCAATGAGAGAGCAATATCAATGCCAGCGATTGTTTAAGCTTGTTTGGATTATTTTGGTTATTTTGGAAATCTGAAGGTCTTTCTGAAGGGCCACAACCCAGCACCAGGCTGAAGAGCTCGTTGCAGGACTGTGGGTAGCACCTGTCCCTGGGATAGAGCTGCTGGAGAGGGAGACGCAGACCGTGGCCAAAGGAGCCCTGCAGTCAGTAGCCTTGCCCAAACACTTTTCTGTGCAAGCAGTTCAGAAACCAGTATAGAAGAGCTCACCAGTAGCACTGTGTTCACACTGTGGGAGAAGGGACAGACCTAACTGAAAACTTTCGGAGATGAAACAAGTGGTTGTGGAAGGGCTTTATCAGGTTGGAACACAAGAAGTTTACAGCAAATACTGATTTTGTTTGGGAAGATTTTCTCTTCGAGGTTGGCAAAGGTATCAAGGTATTAATGAGTATCATTAGAATTGGGTAACAACACACTTCCATGTAGGGTTGCCTGACTTTCTTGCTGTGCTTTCAAGCTGAACATATGTTTTCAATTATTAACATGATTAATGGGAATGAGGTGACTTGAATCCCAATGAGGTCTATCCTGCCATCACGCATAAACCCCTGAATACGGGTGTGTTTACACAGTGTGGAAGTGCATGATTTCTTTCACTAGGAGGAGTCTTAGGAGGTCTGGGTTTCTAACTCTTAACAAATTTAGATATCCACAATTAGAGCCACTTGCTGTATTCAAGTCTCTAGACTCCTGCCCCTGCCTCTCCAGGAGTGTGGGAGGTGGAAAGTGCTGCGCAGGAGCCAATTCACACTGTGCTGCCCCAGCTTGGCCTGGGTTTTGGTCCCGAGTCTGAAAAGGTTTGGGAAACATGATAACACCTTCTTCCCATCGTCATCTGGAACAACATCCAGGATGCATAAATCTCTGATTCAATTGAGACACTCGTATTTTATGTGGGCTCTAAACCTCCTTTTCCGTTCTCGGTGGGCAAATTTTGCTAAGGTGTGCATCATTTTCACCCTTCCGTATGTTTTTGGAAGGGAATAAGGTTGAGGATCTAGAACAAAAAAAACCCAGATATTGGAAACTCTTTTAAGGTTTAATTCCTCTCAAGCTGCCAGAGCCAGAGTTCATCATTATACTTGGACCCTTTTTTTACCCAAGCAGCTAAGTCCTGGTCAAATTCCTTCTGACATAAGTATATGCCACTCACCCAAAATCTGGAAATCATATATCTGCAAGTGAGTCATTCTGCCCATTAACAAACAGAAATATGCTGGGTTGAAGCAAAATTTATGAGTGTATTTGCTGAATATACAATCTAGAAATGGACAGAGGTACATCCTCCTTCAGATCAACAGAAACAAAGTAGTGCCATGAGCACTGGAACTAATGAAACCTGACTTCCCTTTGTCTCGGGTCTGGTGCTTGAATGAAAGCTCCCATTTAATTTTCCTAGGGTTGCTAGACTTTCAAATTTGCTGTCTCTTGCAGATTCTGTGGGTTAAAGTGAGGGTAAATTCACACGACAGCCTTTACCTCAGTAATGATACAGACTGAGGCTTTCTCCTGTGTCTGGATGCATATTTTTGTTGATTCTGTGAGAAAGTAGCTGTTTCCAGGTAAGCTTGGAGCTGCTAAAAAAGTTTGAGATTGCAAGGAGAGGAAGTGGGCAGAAGGAGAATGATCTCTCAAATCAGGGTTTTCTTTGGGAAATGTGACTAAAATTGCTATTCAGTGCAAGCACATATGGTTTTTACAATACCAGCAGTGTATATGCAGACAGACATACAGTGTGAGTCAGCATCAAGAAGCTGTGTGACTAAATCTCCTTCTTAGTTTTGAAATACTCTCTATACATGTACTTATGTGTATATACACACATGCATAAATTATATCTTCCGGTCTGTCTCTACACTTACATATGTGTGCATTTTTCTGTCTAAGTATTCTACATATATTTAGAAAGAGTACACAGCATTGCCAAATAGGCTGATAAATTATTATCTGTCTTACTGCCCTTCAGCTATATATTTATCCTTTTCAGATTTGCCAAATCAAACAAACACGTTGCGTATTAGGGCTCCTGAATTCAGCTACAGAAAAAGAGTATGAGGGTGTGTGTTCTTGCATGTGAGTGTTCATGTACAAGGGCAATGTGCAGCCACACAAAGGTTGCACGCACTTAAGTGAGAGGCACTTATATATTACAAAAGCAGTAAGGGCACCCCAAATAAGCACCTGTTGCCACTACAGCCTGAGGATCTGTATGCTAGCGGATGGTCCTAAGTCACCTGTTCACGCTCCAACTTTCTGCAAGGAATTTTACTGTTAGCAAAACATGAGAATTCGTATCACAGGAATGATCTGCAAATGATTATGGGTGCTACTTCTAGGTGTGACTGTAGCTGGGATCTGTATGAATAAAAACTTGCTTGTAGCAAACGATGAGTTTCCAGACTGTAAAATCCTTATAATTGGATCTGCACTCAACTGCTGTCTTGTTTGGGTGAGTTGCCATGACAGAGAGTGGAGCATTACTAGTTAACTAATGGCATGGTAGAGGAAGTTATGGACTCAACATCATCACTGTTATGGGCGTACAGTCACACAGAAGTTGCTGTCAAACAGTAGCAATTTTTGGTAATTGCCAAGCACAGCAAGAGGCAGCAATGCTCCGTATTCCATTATCCATTCTCCCAGACATCCACTTCTGCTGAAGAAGCAATTTTAGAAACTGAACCTATATTTAAGGTCAATTGAAGTCTGACAAGACTCCAATTTTTTTTTTTAAGTTGCCATTATTCAGCGCAATGCACTGCTGTGAGCATTTGGAAAAGGTAAGGCAGGGGAGGGAGCTGCTCTTGTGCTGGGAGCATGAGCAGGCACCTGAAAGTGAAGCAGCTGATGAAAGTGAAGAAGCTGATTTTTGGTTGCGAGAAAGCGGGCCCAAACTGGGGATCTTAAATGAAAGCAAACTGTGGTTCATGTGAGAGTGTGTGCCAGACTGCGAGCCACCTTCTACAGAACACTTCATCAGCATCAGCTGGGATAAAGAGTTTACTTCTGGCAGATCATGGAATTTCAAACGGGAAAGATAAACCGCTCTAGCAAAGGGTGTTGAGATGTCTCAGACTGTAGGGCATGTCTTACGGCTGGCAGCATTGGCCCCAAGAGGCATCTTCCCCTCCTGCATCCTCAGCTGCCTCCACTTAGGAGAAAGCCATGTGTGTGCAATAGCCAGACCTGACGAAGAGGACTGACTCCCTCACACTTTTCTTGTTTTTCTACAGGTAGTATGAACTGCATAACATGTAACAGCCTTACTTTTAATAAAAAATGCTTATCATCTGGGAGATGGGCACAGATAAAGCTGAGGAGAAGGGCCTTGCCAGAACCTCAGTTCTTGAAATATCTAAAAAGGATGGAGAAAGAGGGATTTCCAAAGATACATCTGGGAACTCATCAACCAGGCCAGTATGCAGTGGTGTGGGGAGTGCTGAGACCCCAAACCACCCTGCTTAGAACCTGTCCTGAGATGCAGGCAATGACCTATGGTGGTGAGGAAAGAGTCGAGCTTGCTTTATCCCAGCCATCCTTCTCTGACACTTTGGGAGGGATGGCAGTCCCTGCTGAGTGGCTGTGGGAGAGCTGTGGGAGTACAGCAACTGCTGTGCCTTCCCCAAGCTTCAGTCACAGCCCTAACTCACTTCCAGAGTGAATTAAGATAAACTGAATTAGGGGCTCTCTATTTCTGAATGAGAGTGTTTAATCCACTGCTGATTATGTGTCAGCACCTAATCCACTTCCAAAGATAAATCAATTTAATTCTTCTGGATGTCCCCATATCAACCCTGAACACAACCAAGATGAAACCTATCTTCCATGCCCAAGGTGGCTGGAGAGATAACCAAGTTTAAAGACATCTGGAGCATCTGATGACTGGAGGCAGACACAGGGCATAGGAGTAACCTACTTCTTGAAAACCCTGTGAAGGCTTTCCTATGAAAACCCCTGTGTCCATGTCAGCTGAGGCATTTGGTGGCTTCAGCAGGGGAGTGAGAGCCAGAAGCCTGCGGGTGCTGGTGTTGGCTTGCACTCAGCTCCATCACTTCACACGCCTGGAGCACATTCCTCCAGCTGAAGGCAGCACCATGAACAAACCCACATTCTTTTGCCCACATTGTTTCCAGCTGTAGTAAATTTTAAGCAAAAATCAGACATGGTTTAATGAGTAAAGTTTACTTTTTTTGCTTTGTTTTGCAGGTTTCAACCCGTAAACAGTGCTTAAAGCTCTGTGTAAGAGTGTTTTACCACTATTACATGGCAGACCACCAGTATAGTGTAGTACTTGGATGAATCCCAGTAGAAACATAATGACCTGGAAGTATAAAGAGACCTGAAACTCCGTTCTGAAAGTACTATGCAAATTTACCTAAAATGTAAATGTATATCACTACTATTGTAAAACTGACAATCTTGTATTGTATTTTTTTAGATAGAATGACACTGAGAATACAATGTTTGTTACAGCTGTGCTGTAGTTAATGAGGTTCAAACCCAGCCAATTCAGACAGAAGAATCTTCACTGCAGACTGTTAGAAGGGTGGTAAAAACAATGACAGTTTTGCTGTTGGAAACTGTACATCTAGAACGTCGCAGCAGGGGACCTGTCTAATATTTTAAGTATTTTTAAATTAAATGTTTGAGAGTGCCATTTGAATCCCACCCCCTGAAAAGTCAGTAACTACTCATTACAGGACAGAACAGGGAAGCATTTGACAACCATCTTCACAGTAAGAATGTGTTGCAAGCCTGTATGTAATGTAAGAGTGATTGCATATATGAAAAGATGCAGTTCTTCGAAGAGCAATATTCATGATTTTGTTTTGTTTAGGGAAATCCTGGTATTATATTATTATTATTATTATTGCAACATAATCTGAGATTTCAAATAAAACAAAATATTTCAGGAAAATTAAATTTTGGGTGGGCTGTTATTTGTTTCACACAACCTCTGATTTATTCTGACCCACTTTTATCTAAACCTGGAGCTGTTTTTAATTTTCTCCCTCCCCAAATTGCACACTACACTGAAAATCCAAGTATCACAAGCCCTAGATCCAACTTTCTTTCAGCTCTGTGTTACTCCCGTACAGTCCTCCTGGACAGGAAAGATGTCTCCATGACACAGGTCAGGTATGCCCTGCTTTCCTATCATGGCAAGGACATGATAGGAAAGGACTCATTTCTGGTGAGTGGGTTATAAAGGGCACTCTCTCTGCTGGTGTCTGGATTTTTTGGAAAGAGATGGTGGTTTTCATACAGAAGATCCAAGGTTTGTTCCCTCTGCCAGATGTTGACCAAGAGGCTGCTGACATCTGCTGATGTGGAAGCTCAGTTTTTGAGATATACATCATCTGGTCCAGACCCATCAATATGTTGTAGCCTGTGGCTTTTATGTGAGCAGGATGAACAGATCAGAAATCACCTAAAGGAGATCAGCAGGGGGTAAACAGTCCTCTCTATAGAGTGATGGAAGACTAGATAACGAGTAACAGCAGATGGATATTGCACTTTCTTTTGCTGTCTGCTATACACAGCAAACTTCTGTAACTCATTCATAAAATACCACATTGTCTTCTGCAAATCTCAGGTAGTTTGTGAAGTACTGTACAACTGTTTTGAATAAATATTTATTAGATACTGAAAACATGGTTCAGTATTTCCTAATTGAATCTTCCAAAGAATATAACAATGTTACTTGTGCCCAGAACACAAGTATCTTATTATTTGTAATCCTTCTATTAATTTCTCCATTTCTTCCTTATGGGTCTTCTTCTGGCACTTAATGATATGTCTAAAATATGATTAAAATTAATTTTACCCTATGTGCTTGTATGACAGCATGATTCTTGTCTATCTTTAGTATTAATAACAATCACATAATATTTTCTTATCGTCAGAGCAGGGATGACATGATCCTATGATTCTATCCTTCCAACTGAACTCTGTAGGAAACCACCCTTACGTCAGGGGCAAGCTTGAGTCCATTATAATTGCAACCCATAACTATTACCCTTTGAGGTGTATACCAAGGGGCTCAGAGGTCCTGCTAGCTCAGGGC
The DNA here is from genome assembly GCA_013399855.1 of Oxyruncus cristatus. Taxonomy (NCBI): domain Eukaryota; kingdom Metazoa; phylum Chordata; class Aves; order Passeriformes; family Cotingidae; genus Oxyruncus; species Oxyruncus cristatus. The sequence continues at coordinate 3,079,529 of VXAY01004260.1, forward strand.
AGAGCTCAGCTACCTGGTGGGATTCATGGGAATGCCTTGTGATTTGTGCTGCTCTGGTTGCAGCTGGAGACCCGAAGCTGATCCGGAGGGATGGCTGGTCACTTGCTCCAGTGCAGCAATGTTTCTGGTTGCACTAGGCCAGGCAGTGGCTCTTAAATGTTTGTCTGAAGTGCCTGAATGGGAATAGCCTAATGACAGCAAGTAGCTTCCAATCCAAACCCACTGAATTGCAATTTGATATGCATTTAATACCAGCTTGAAACAGCTGGTGATCATCTGCTTGTCCAGAGCCCTGAATTATTTACCTGTTATCCATTGCAGAACATTTTATTGCTGCAGTTTAGTCTTTTGGAACTTGTATCCATTCCCAAAAGAATAGTACAGACCCACAGAAAAATTTTGCATGTCAGTATCCAGCAACTAGAAATCTTTTGTTTTACTGCAGTTGTTCACTTTTGAACATGAGAAGAAAGGACAATTTCTGAGATAGATGTTGTTCCATCAACACACACTTTCATGCCTTCTGCACTCATCCAGCCTTTTTATTTTCCCCCAGATCTCTCTCACAAGAAACAAGTGGTGCACCATAGACAAGTCTGGCATGTCATCAAGATGCAAAGGTTGGACTGTACGTCAAGAAAAAAATTCAAATACTGTTAACACTTCAGTCATTGTTCCCAGAATACCATCCTTCTGGTTTATGGGCCTAAATGTAGTCTGACTGGTAATTTATATACTATTTGACCTACCACAGCCACAGATTATTGTTTTTATCACCTTGGAATAACTGGTGAAAAGTAACAGTCACTGTACTACGAGCTTGTAATGGAAGGGAAGTGTATTTTCCTGTGCTGAAGGCACCGTGCCATATCCATGGGAGTTCCCCACACATCTAATTTCCGTGTATCCTTTGGTTATGCTGCAGATTTTGTTATCGTTATTTATTTATTGAGCATTGCCAATGAGCTCAGTTTTGTACACTGTGTAAGAAAAGCATGCAGAGCCTGAGTCTCAGCCAAGTTAAACTGGCATGTTGTGCTCTGGTGAGTCTGGCTCTCACTCCCTTATCCTCAGGGCTTACCATCAAAGGGTCTCTCACAGGTGCATTAGGTACCGAGCTTGTTACATTTGCTAACTGTGCATTCAAACATCATTGGGGAACTGTCCTTGCTGAGAAACCGGGACTTAAATCAGCTGCAGTGGAAATTGGAAATCCCCTGCCTCATTCCTAAACCACAGCGGTCTTCTTTTCCTTTCATTGTGTTTCTCTTATTTCTTTTATACCCCTTCTTGCATGCTGAAAAAGTACTGCATCTTATCAGAGAAAAACACCACAAGGCTTCTCTTATTCCCTTGAACATAAAAGAGAATTCTCCTGGATATGAATAGCACACAATCAGGGCTATTGGTGACATGAGGTGTTGCACAGCCAAAAAGTTGACCTCCGTTACCTTCCTCCCTGTTTGGACTCCTAGATTGGGTCTACAAAAAGTCCCATTTGTCTGGGGGAAGGTAATTTCCTTGTGAAGGTTATTTCCTTGGGAGTTCTGCAGGGAACAGATGAAAGACTATATTTCTGGGCATTTGACAAACTCTCTGCAGAGATGTGCTGGAGTATCGTGAATTGTGAGGAAGGGGAGCATAAGGAAAAGGGTCAATTCTCTCCACTACCATCTCTAGACAGGACCACGTCTCCTGGAAAAGCACTGGGAAGAGTCCCCTTTGAACTCCAGTGGAGTTTCTGCATTACTCAGAGCATTCTGGAGCAACACAGGATGGAGTAAATTACAGGTGGCTAAAGGCTATCCTGCCCTGCTCATGGGGATTGTGAGCTCCCTGCTGTACCTGTTACAGCTAAATTACTATGCAAGAATGTGCTTACAACTCACTTCAGCCTTTTATATTTGTCACAGCACAGAGTGGAGCCACAGCTAAGCTCCCATGTATTTATTAAGATCCTGGACAGACTTTGGAGCCCATCCTAAAAAACCCTGCATAGCTATACTCCTACTGTTTTTTGTCCTGAGCTAATGTAAAACTAGGTGTTCTATCAGCTGCGATTGTACCCTGGCTTGTAGTGTACCCATAGCTGGAGGAGTGGAGTGCAGAAACTTACCCCAGGTCGAGGGAACATGAGTCAAAACTAGGAACTGATGGGAAATGTGAAAAACGTGAGGGCTTCTGTGAGGACAATAGCCAAAAGCAATAAATATGTAAGTAAATAAATCCATAAATGATTGAGAAAACATGTGCCCAAGTGTAGTAAGAGAAGTAAGTAGAATATAGGATAGAATTAGAGGAAAGGACTGGAAGAGAAAGAAAGGAGAAACAATGAGAAAAACAGTATTTTATCGGGTGCTCATTTTTCTCAGGGAGAGAAAGAAAATAGGAAAATTAAGATCTGTGAAAGGAAGGAGAAAAGGGAAGAGAGATGCAAAAACTGTTAAAAATAACGCTGAAGTTATGGGATAGGAAAACATAGGCTGTGAAAGGAAGTAAAAAGCAAGCAGAACCAGACCTCACTATCCTTAAACTCAACATCCTGCTGTTCAGTGTCAGTAAGCCAGTGAACCCAGAGGGTTGCTCTGCAGAGCAAGGGGCCTGTCTGTGAGAGAGAAGGGCTAAGAATCTTGCAGGAGGGTGAGGTAGATGGAGAATTAGATGGCTGAGAACATGCAAGATAAAAAAAGAAAAAGTCAGTGTGACTGCAGAAAGGCTGATAACAGAATGTTGTGACAACAAATTTTAATTTTTTGGTTTCTGCAATACATGGCTGCTGAGAGGTAGGAGAACTGGGTACGTTTGGTGGTGGCTGAATCATGTGTGCAAAGTCCCTGAATTTTGGGTGCAAGTGTGAATCTACTGCTTCAGAAGTTTTCTTGAGCTTTTCTGTGGTGGCCAGGAGTCACCTAAGTGTATCCGTGCAGGGGCTTTTCTTGGTGCATGCTGATATATCAGAAAGCCAAGAGTTTGTTAAGAGCAAATTAGAGTTCCACCAGGAGCCATTCTTTATTCTGACTTGAAATATTTTTTGAAAAAAAAGTTTTTTGAAAATACAGGCCATTGCACTTTTTTATACTTTCCAAGAAAATAATTACTTGCATAAAAGCTTCCACGTTTTTCTTTACTACCTCTTCACGTATATTTGGCTGTCTGTTGGACTAAAATGAAAACCCTGCATGGTGATTCAAAGAAGATCTCCAGTCAATGACATGCACATGTCTCAGTCCCGAGGTTGCCATTCAGCTAATTGCATTGCTGGGGGTTTTGGTTGGTGGACAAATGAGATCCACAGTGAAGCAGGGCAAATTGGCGTGCATGGTTCTCCATCCTCCTGCAGCTAAACAGTGTCTTGTAATTTGAAGTTGTCTCACACACGTTGATACTGCACCACAGTCTGCAGCACACAACGCAGCAGAGACCAAGACAAACATTGCCCATGCTGCTGCTCACCACTAAGACATGGAGTAGGTGAGGTGATGGTGTTATCTTCCTTTCCTTGCTGCACAGGCACTTCTTTAACCTGCAGCAGGTAAGCTGGAACAATGCTGTGGATTCCTCATTTTCTGGGCCCTAGCAAGCAGGGATGCAGGACTTAGAGCGGCTCACACAGCACCTGCACAGCAGTCTACAGGTAGGCTGGAGGGGCTGCAGCAACCCACAGCTCAGGTTTTGCCTTTAGCAGGGTTGATCATGGGGTACAGATGGAATTCTGAGGGTCGCCATGAACAGCTGAAGCCTGAATAAACCTTCTCTGCCTTCAGCTACAGTGAGGACAAAGATTCAGAGTGACCTAGAAAATATCACAGGTAGAGTCCCACATCAGAACGAGTTCCAAGAGTGACTGGGGGAAAGGGAGTATGTGTGACCATTAGAGTGTACCCATGCCATGTAACTGGGAACAGTTTGCCAGGAAGAGGAGAGGGAATGGAAACCCCTCAGGACTCTCGCTACTGGAAAATCCACATTTGCAAGCAGGGAGAAGAGTTAGATGATGAGAATGATCTCTGCTTGTCCAAGAAAATCATGAGAAAGGAAAGGTGTCTGATCCTGAATTTGTAACTGCCAAAGTGTTGAAGTGACGGAAAAGCACCTGCAGCTCAACGTCAACTCTGTGCTGTTGCAAACAAAAAGGAACTGGATGGAGCTGTTGATAAAATAGGGTTGAAAATGTTGAGAAGTTATATGAACCCACTGAGAGAATTTCCCTGCTCCAAGTGGGATCAAATATATCTGTAACGCTGTCAAATCTAATCCTAATCTCTTCTGCTAACAGAGTCCCAAGTCTTCCTAAGAATTATTAGCCAGCTTTGGATTTTCCTCCAATATCCAACTGCTTTTCTGCAGTTCCAGTGGACTCTTTCCTGAAAACTGAGCAAAGGGAATAAGTGATTGTTGTCCTTTACTGGACTGTCTTTCATATACTGGAAAACTATTATCAAATTTGCCTGTGGAGCTTCGAGAGTGATCAGCCTAATTATCCAAGCTGTTTCTGATAGACTACATTCTCTAAATGTCTTATATTCTTATTGTTCTTTTTAAAAAGTCACCCAGAGCTAGATCCAATACACCAGCTTGGTCTTCACCAGTGCCTTGCAGAGCTGAGTAATTCCCTGTTGTGTGTGACAGTCCTGTAATAATACATTTCATATGAGATTTGTCTCACAGGAGATTTAACTCCTTTACTCATATTTGCTTTGAGTCATACTCTACTTCTCACATTCTTGTTTTTTCCAGTCCTTCCACCTCTTCTATGATGTCTCATTTTGTATTTGTGCATTTGATCTTTCATTTTTTATTTGTGCATTTGATCTTTCATTTCTCCATGTAGTGCTTCATATGCGTTGTTACGAAATTCTGTCTCAATAGTTTTAGCCTATTACTCCAACATATTGAGATGATTTTGAATTCTGATCCCATCCTCTGAAGTGCTTCCATCCACTCCGGCTTTGGTGTCATCAGCAAATTTTATAAGTGCACTCTCCACTCCATCATCTCTGAGGATGGCAAGAAGATACTGATCTAGACAATAAAACATTATTTTAAAACCTTACAAAGATAAATAGTGAGTTAAATTCTGATAAAGAACACTTCAGGATGAAAAAGATGTAAATATATCTTAGCTCTAGGACTTCTAAATCCAGTTTGTGTGACTAGTGTGCATGTACTACATACTTGAGTTAAGATTGGAAAAACAGAATCCTAATTTTTGTGAGGGGTTTTTTCCTCTGCCAGCCTAACTGCAAATGAAAAAGGATGCTGGTAAACTAAAGTATAAAAAGAGCCATATTGTATAGCACAAGATAGTTCCAGGAAGAAGTTTAGTATTCAGGGACTGTATAGCACTAAAATACTTGTCAGTGTTGCAGTATTTTGACATATAAGTGGGACACGTCTGAAGCCTTATCTTTGCCCTCCATTGCCTAGTGCTAAGAATTGGCGCAGTGACAGAATTCATCTTGCTCAGGAGTCAAGATGTTACAAGAGCCAACTCTAGGAAAAAAAAAAAAAAGAAAAAAAGGAAATGGCAACACCTATAGAAGTCTTACAGTCCTGGCTTAGCAATTGCAACATCTATACTCTTGACAAGCCTGGGAGGTTTTGTCTGAACTCAGAAATGCACAATTGGTGAACTTGCTCTCTGAGGAAATGTCAAGAAGCATCGGATGAAGAGGATACTTTTCTTAGCCTTTGGGATGCTACCAGTTCTCCCAAATTGCTGTCAACCTTGCCACTGCTTCTATGATTTTCCCATCTGTGTAATCAATTGACTATTTCTTTGCCTCCAGAAGGTGTTCATCCTGCCTTCAGTTGAAGAGGGTTTTTTCCCACGTATGGTTATTTTCATGCCTGGAGATCTAATTGGAACAATGAACCAAAAGTATAGTAAATTCCAACTTCCAGTAAATATCTGTTCTTTTTGTTTGGTCTCTTCTCGTGATTTTAATGGTTCTGAACGATGCTGGCTCAACAGGTTCTGTACCGCTGTTCCTTTTCCATAAAGTGGGTACAGGATCAGTGTTGGCTTTATTAAGCTTCCTTACTGGATTGTATCTCAGACCAGTAGGACTAAGAGCAGAGTACTTGCTTGGCTGTGGTCCCTGAAACAACCCACAACGCAGGTACCTATTACAAGTACAAACATTGCTCATAATATGTGCTGTGGACTCTGATCCACTCTCAGTGGCTTGAGACCAGACCATCTCCCAGACAGATACTGAACAGCATTGGGGGGGAATGATGAGCCTGGCCAGTTCTCTCTGGCAGAGACTGGGAACTCTGCTGTTACCAGCTGCCTGAGGCTGCTGGCTCTCTCAGCAGACACATGAAGACCCTGACTGTGGCAGGACCAGTCTGAATGCTTCTGGGCTTTTCCCAAGGAAGCAGAGGAAAATCTTGGCAGAGAGACTTATATGAGAAGGGCGTGACTGATTACACACAGAAAAGAGACCTTGGCTCAGCTGATTTATTTATTCAAACTTTTCTCAGCTCCAAGTAATGTCACTTGCCATGGGGTGTGGAGAATAAAAACACAGGATTTCCTACACTAAAGTCTTCCTCTCTGAAGACCTTATTCTTTTTGAAAGGTGAACCCTCTCCACCTGGTAAATGACAAATTCAGAATTCCGTTCTGTTTGCAGGTGTAAGTCCTTTGATTCTCCATTTCTTGGGATGTCAGAAGCATGCTGTCTCCTCTCAGCATGTATTAGCTACTGCCTCAAGTTCCCACCAGGACCCTGCTCCCTCGGCTGTGGGGGTGGGGTGTGGGAATCCTGTCAGGACCTATTCTGGCTCTTGGAGGCCCTTTGTTTCAAGTCTTTTTTCCTGTGCAGTGACACAATACAATTTTTCAAGAACTAATAGAATGACATGTGCATATTGACCCTGACAAGCACTTGAGATCTGAATCTGTTCTGGTCCTTCAAAGACAAACTTCCCATCTTTTCTCTTTCTCTCTCTCTCTCTCTCTTTCGTAATGAGCGATGATATGAGCTAATGGCTGATCAAATTCAGCAGTTGAGGTTCCAGTGGGATCCTGAACTGACTTGTTGTCCTACCAAATTCTTTGATATAGCTGTATAACAGCTCAATGTTTTAGTGGCTAGAGAGAGAAAAAAAAAAAAACCAACAAACAACTCTCCTGAGTGTATTGGGCCTGCTGATGGTTTTTTGGCTTTTAGAACAGAAAATCAAACTAGAATAATAATCTTATGAACTGCCTCATTTTTCCTGTTTATTATTGTTACTCAAGCACATGGTATGCTTGGAGGTAGCCTAGCCAAGAAAGCAGCATTGACAACAAGGAAATGCTATGGAGAGCCAGCACAAAGCATCATGATCTAACTCAGGGTAACTCCAGCTGCCGGATTAATTTTTGTTATTTACTCACATGCCAGAAAACATGTGATTAATTGAAGCAAGAAAATGCACTGCCCTTCACAGAATTCAAATGAAGTCTGCCTGCCAGGAAGAAAGGCGAAATCTGTGATACACTGAAATAAAAGCTAACAGTGGCCCTGCATTAAGTAAGGCTTCTCATTGCATCCAGCCTCTAGCAGAGTTCCATCAGAAAGCAGGGAAAACCATGACAGCCAAGCACATGGGATGCTGATTTTGTTCTGGATGAAATTCTGTACCAGTGGATGAACAGAGTCCAGGGGAAGTGCAAGAGCACAGGGAGATATTTCTTAAATACAAGGTTTCTCTGCAGTGTATAGGTGTGTGTAGTGACATGGCCCTGTTCCTGACAGGATCCTTGCCTTCAGGTGTAGTGGTGTCTGTAGTGTTGAGTCACCATTTGCCTTGCACTCACCTGAGCAGGGCTCTGGGTCTCAGCTGCTCCAGGGCACATAACATGCAGGATCTTGAAAGGGCAAAAAACTCAGACAAAAAATGATTTAGGTGAGACACTATTAGGCTTGGCAGGGGCTGTACGGGTTAAAGACAGGATTTCTGCTGGTGCTCCACATGGTGCATGACCACCAAGGTCAGTACAGTGTATGCACATTTGTCTCGCCACTGTCACTCTGTACCTCTGCAGGTACACCTGTGTCCCTAGGCAAGTATTTAGTGAGCTCCTCTGTAACAAGGACACACAGAAAATATCTGGTAAATGTTTTATATTGTGTAGTACAGCCAAGGATATTTGTTCCTGCAAGATTGTCCTGGGACATCCATCTAGATGGGATGACTCAGACACTACAAAAGAAAAATAAGCATCCAGTAGAAGCGCTGCTTGCAAAGATATGATACCAGAAACAGTGTTTTACTTGTTTAGCTTCACAGAGTTTTTTATTCCTAGCATCACAGTAGGAAGTATTTCCCAAAATGTGAGAGGTTTACCTCCTTAACAAGTGATGTGTGAGAGGCTACAGTGCAAAAGCTACAGGTCCTTCTTGCTTCCTGACACAACCAGTATATCCCCATATGTAACCAAGCAGAGTGTCTTCTCTTTTATAATTCTCCCTCTCCCTGTCTCTCTCTCTCTCTCTCTTCCTTTCCTCCCTTTCCCTCTTCCCACGCCTTCCTTGCCCTTGCTTCCCCTGCCATCCCTCCTCCTTGCACACAACCCTTTGGGACTGAGAGTGGTCCTATGAGCATTTCCATATACTACATCTACTGTGGTGATGCAGTTTTTAGGAGTGTTTGGTGGGGAAGTATATGCAGAAGTGAAGTACTTTGGGCAAGCGCCTTCTTTTTCTATGCTGTATATTACCACTTTTCAGTGAGAGAAGGAGTTCTATGGGGAACTGATTCTTTTTTTTCAACTGGCATCAATTTTAGCTTGTTGTAATTACTTGGCCTACTACAGAGTTACTCCTGATTTGCAGCAGTGCATGTGAGATGACAACTGAACAAAGAATCTCCCTCTTGGACTTACGGAGGGAATAACCTTGCTGGTGAATTCCTGAGGCCAAAAAATGTTATTTATACAGAGAAGGCCTCATTTAAACCACTATGTACTGGAAGAATATGATTTACAAGTAAAAGTAAATTCATTATTTGACCATCTCTCCACAAGGTACATGTCTCTCAGTTCAGATATAGTTTTGAAAGTTAGAGAAAACAGTGAGCAATACTCCAGTAGAACGTGAAAGGCAAAGGGATCTCAACTTCAGTTCACAAACCCACAGACCTTCAACTTACAGGGCCAGAACAGAAAGTTCTTTCATTTGACCTTTGACTCCTTGGAAGAAAGCACTTGCCCCTCTACTTGAAACTCTTGAAAGAACAAAGGGGGTGGAAAATACATGGTCTCTGCAGGGCAATCCCAGTTTCTCTTTCAAATTATTTTGTGTGATAGGCACTGGGGCCAAGTTCATTGTGGTTCAGTTGTGTTACACAGAGGGTGGATCTGGCTACTTCTGTTGGAAGAGGAACAGTGTAAAACTAATTTCTCCAGGTTTGCTGTTTTTGGTCCTGTTATCAGAAATGGTGTCTTTCAACAGATGATGATAAAGGTTTGAAGTCAAAATGGTCATGAAGGTTACAAATGGGGTCAATTTCCAACCCTTGTGGTAGGTGAAACTATTTACTGTCTGTTACAGAGTACTGAAAGATTAAACTTGGGATAAATCAATATATGACTTCTAGAGAGTATGTGAACAGAAATAGCTGCGAACACCTCTTTTCCCTCGTACATGAAATGTGCTCTTTAGTGTGATAGAGAAAACCTGTGTAATTTGTTACAATGATTGTGGGATCCAAGCTCCAAACTTTACAAATTCGCAAATATGCAAAAGAACATGATAAAGTAATGTATTTACTGATAATATGTGCTTTTTAATTGCACAGTGCAAAAATTCTTCAGCAATATCCATAAGTATATAGCGTTGATAAAAATATATCACTGGGGCTTATTTGTTCAGCCAAAGTTGTAATGCAAAAAGCAGACATGGTGCTAGGGGAGGTATGCGGGGAGCCGTGTCCTTCACCTGCTGCAAAGGAGTCTCAGGGGATGTACAGCACTGCTGACTAGGAGACTGCACTGTGTTCAGGAGGAATTGTGCAAATAGGTTGCTCTGGGCAGCATGCTACATTTGAGGCATGGGCTCCGCTGTGTGCATCTGAGTGGGAGCCAATAGTATGAACATGGAGAATGATATTTTAAAAGATAAAAAATCAAAAATCAGAGACAGCTGTATTCAGCCTGTCCACTATGGCACTTCTAGATGTAACTTGTCAGTGATTAGAATGCTTCTCCAGAAAACTGGAGACCTGCTTTCCGTGTCTCAGACTGAAAACACTTTCTTTACCTCCTACTAGAAGAGAAGTAAGGAGATGCTTTCTGCTATCCAGCTGAAACTAATCTATTGTATAGCAAGGGAAGGTTTTCTCTCTCTGCCCTTCTGAATGATATATAGTCACTAAAGAGAAGCATTTGCAACACCTAGACCGAGCACTTGCTAAGCATCAGGTTCTGCCTGCCATCTGGGTCTGACATCCTGGGGAGCTGGAGACCTGAACCACTTATCAGTCTTTTCAACTCAGACAACCGCAGATGGTGTAGTAGTTTCGTAAGGAAAAGGCCTATGGTGCTTCCTTGTACTCTCATCTCCCCTTCTGCCACGCCTCCTTCAGTCTTTGCGTTTTTTTCTTTCTTTTCCCCTTTTTCTCTCACATTCACTGTGGTGAGCTGATGATGGTGCAACTAGCTAGGAAAAATCTTTATGTGAAGAGATAAGCAAAACCTGAGCACTTTGACTCAGGATAACCTTTTTCTTGATCTCCAGGAATCTTATTGTAGGGTAATTTAGCTGCATTTTGTATGCTTTGCTGTAGCAAAGCTGTATCATAGATAGATAGTCTCAAATCAGTTGGCTGTAGCCTTACTGATCTGGATTATAAATTTGAATGGACAAAGTATCAGTTGAGATTACAGCACCACTGTATGATGGGTTCACATTTGTCTTTGTTGTTAAAAAGTAGACTTTTGTATTATGCATTAGCACATAGTGTTTACCCCTAGCCTCAAATGACTTACAGCACCACAGCTGCTCACCACTGCAATGTAGTATTGCTCGAGAGGAAAGGATGGAATTTCCTGCCTTGTCTCAGACCATAGATCATCAGTCTTTACCACTTCTGGCAGCTATGAGGAATCGAGCACGACCTTCAGAATTCAGATAATTGCAATGAAGGGGGATCAAATTACTTCAATCAAAGGTGAGGTAGTCGTTTCAGCAAGTCTCCCTCCACAGCTGATTCTCTCTTTCATCTATCATCACTCTCCTATGAGAGATGCTTCTGAGCCATATCACATTTTGATATCCGATCGTCAGCCTACAGAATGCCGCAAGAGGTTTGTTTTGTGCTGCTGAAGTTCAGTCCAACATGCTAAGTGACTCAGCTCGGGAAGAATAGTTGGCAATGGAATTGCAGTTTGTACTGGCTTCTGCCATCTTTAGTGGGAGGCCTACCAAAGGCTGAGTTGTTCTTTCTTTGTCTTCACCACCCATAGGAAAAGAATCTGTTTCCTCTCTTTGTAGAACTGAACAACTCCAAGGAATGTTGAACCTTAAACTTTATTTAATAAAGAGGAAAGGTTCCAGATTTGGATAATTTACCTTGGAAGCAGGAGGGCTTAAGCTGATACTTTGAATCTGTGTGAGAAAATGCAGTGTTTACAATATCTGCAGCACATGATGTAATGTGTTGATTGATTTCTAACGGGGAAACAGCATAAAAACACTGCTATCAGAGGAAGTAGCCATTATTTTATGCTTTGAAAGAGAAGATGCTACCTTCTCAACATCAAAGTCTAGGATGAGAGAGCTTTAGTTCTAAAATGCCTGAATGTATTTGGACTTTGCATGGCAAACCCTGTGGTCAGGCATGGTGGCACACTGTTCTCAAGGTAAAATGTCAATGACACAATATTTGCTACTTGGGGTTTTAACAGCTCAGAAAACATTCTTGGAGGGTAACAGGATTTTCTGGAAGTGAGCCACTTTAGAATGCTATTGCCAGCATGTCTGCCTACTCTGGGTAGCATCAGAAACTCTGCTGAAAAATTAAACAAACATAGTTCTTGGCATCTAAACAGATGGAAAGGACATGTTGACTCCCAAGTCTTTAGCTGAGGAGGTAGTCTGTTTCTCATTGTTACCACTGTGCGCTGAGGAATTGCAAAACACCCACACAGATTTTCAGACCTGCTAGCTGCACTTAACCTTTAATCCTGCAAGTACTCAGCCATGAGCATATAATTTTAAATGTCTGAGTAGTCCAACTGACTCCAACGGGAATACACATTGAATGAAGTTAAACATTTGCATAAATGTTTTTAGGAGCAGGATCTTTCACTACTAACACAATTCTCGCACTACAAACACAAACTCAGGTTGGACTGAGTACTCAGCTCAAGCTCTCAAGACATTAGTAGACCTATATCCTGTACAGATGTATTTTAAATTTCATATTGACGTGTGATTTCTGTGTTATAAAACACCTTACATTAGGCTAATAAGTAACTTTTCTCATGAGAGAGGAGAAATGATTTACTTATAACTGCATAGGTTTGAAAGAATGTAATATGAACTGGGTCAGCAACATATCAGCTTCCTCGTATCAAAGAGGTTCAGGTATCTTACTCACTTTTTTTGCCTTCTAAAGTTTTCAAAACCTATTTTCTGTGTTTTAGACCTGATCTGAAAATCTCTCTTCCTATCTTTCCAAGGACAAGACTGCTTGCATGAGTAAGAGATTGACTCACTTAATCCTGAAGGTGAGGACTGCTTTCCACTCGTTCTGCTGAAGGGTTTGTTCACTTCTGACTAAACCATATAATTCCAGAAAAGGATGAGCAACTTTTGTGGTCTCTGAATTAGACTCTGGTCATGGTTGTGGCTGGTTTTATACCCTCTCTCATGTAAGTTCAGTGAAATTCCCTCTGGTTTACACCCTAGCTAACTAGATCAGAATTTGGTCCCTCAAATCTAGGTGTCTGCATTACAGATCAAAAGCAAAGTTTTGATGATTCCTTCTGCAAATTTCACTCTTATTTGTACTCTCACATACTTGATCTCTCTTTTGTTTAAAGGGCTGTGGTTGATACAGAAGCATTTATATTCTGTGAATCATTCTAGCAGTGTTGCTCTAAAAAATATGCTAATATTTTCTTTTGAAATGCACAGGAAAAATAATTAAAAAAATATCTTGCATTTTTTCTTGAATTCCTTCCTTTAACTGAAGTGCTTTTTTCCCCGGTTTGTCTTTGCTGACTAAACACGTTAGGACTTTTGAGGTAAAGAGGTATGTGTATGCAAATATATTGCAATAGAACAGGCAGCTTTTCCTAGAGTTAAATTGATGTAACATTTTCCATTCTAAATCCCTGTGTTTTCTGTGGTCTCTGAAATATAAATGATTCAGAATGAAATCTGCCAGATTGGGACTTTGTCCAAATGTGAATATTTTGGAAAGACTTGAACGAAACTGGTTTAGCCAGTTCAGAATATCAGGACAGTGGGAAAAAAAAATAAGCATTTCATGAGCTAAACAGACTCTTGCAGCCTTTTTTGAGCATTTCTGTAACTTTATCAGCAGAAGGCTGAAAAATGAACTCTGACATGGAAGTAACCTTCCTTGAAGTAGGCAAGTATTTGCTTGTTTGAGAAGAAATTAGTTTTGATTTGCCTGAGTTATAAACCTTTGAAAACTGTGGTTGAGCATGTGCAGTGGATTATTTCAATAAGCTTGTGAAGTGTGCAGATACAGAAGGATTTTCTGTTCATGCATGGCTGGTTAATTTTGCTGGAAAGGGAAAAATCTACCTAAGCACATTGCTAAAATCAGTGAAAATACCTGGGGCTGCATGGAGACCTTTGAAGACCATCCCAAGATCTTTAAAACCATGAAAAGGGCAAGAAAAGTTCCTGTAGGCTTTGCAGGGTGTTTAAAGGGTAAGTAGCCCACAGATTTTGTGATGTTAAATGGAATTATGGCTTCAGAACTGAGCACTTAGTACATGATGTTTTCTGTGGGGAAACATGTCATGCAAAGCACCCTTTCCCTCATCAGATCTGCCCAGTGAAGGAATCCCTCAACAGCAGGGAAGCTGCTTCTCCATCTCATGCCTAGCTGATTGTAAAGCTTAAATGGCAGGAGTTTATCAGGATGTTCACAAGCTTGGGCTGCTGAAAGTGCTCTGAATTATATAGAAAATCTTGCTAATTAAAATTTAGCTTTGTAGTGGGGGGTGTGTATATGTATGTGTGCGTGTCTTTTTAGATGCAGGCATAGTCGGTGCTTTTGCAGGAACTGCTCTCACTTGCATCAAATACACTTTGGATAAATCAAAAACTCTCATCCAGAACATCTGTGTGTCTCCTGGCAGCCCCATACTCTCCAGCATACCTCACTTCAAATAGATGCTAGTTATTTGATTCCAGAACTTGTATTTTGCACAAATTGGGTGTCTGTCTCCAAATCCCTCCAAAACCAAAGTCATAATGCTGAGTTTACTGAAAGAGTCATTTGCTCTGAAGAAAGAGATCTCTTTATTTTACAGTCCCTGAATGGACACTTATTTGGGATTTCTTCCTTCGTCTTTTCACCATGCTATCTCTCCATCAGCGCTCTGACAGGTGGAAAGGTATGCAGTTATTCACTGAAATCTTTACATGCCAGACAACTTCTCCCAGGCAGTGCCTACATTAACACGAATCACCTTCTCGATGAGGCTGTCAGTGGACTGACTGTGCTTGTTGAGCAGGTGAGCTTTTTATGCCATTTTTTTGGCTGTTTGGATCTTTTCCTGCTTATGCAACAGAATTTATGCCAGACCCCCATGCCACATCCTGGTACAGCTTGGTGAGCAGTATGCTACAGAGGCTTTGTGCCTATCGATGAGGCTGGACTGGCAGAGGTCTGACATCAGTATAGACAGAAGGAGCACAGAAATGTGGGGTACAGTCAGAACATGAGGCAGTAAACCAGTTTACTGATAAAGCAAGGTGAGATGACATAAAAAAACCCAAAACATTTCATAATCAGGAATATTCTCTTTTGGGTGGATATTATGCTTCTGGAATAGAAGTACTTTTTAATTGTTAGGGAATGTGTCTCAGTTTTGTGTTCTCATTCCTTGATGTCTCACAGTGGGATGAGATAGCAGCAAATGCTGAACAACAGGAAACCATTGGCATGCAAAAACATCAGCATGAGCTGCGCACACACAAGTCAGTGAACCACAGTGAGAACTAGCAGCGCTCTAGTGTCTGTCCTGGGATGTTTAAGGTTGGAGCTGGGTAAGTAGAAAGGTAATTTTACCAGACGATGACCCCATATCAACAGACTGGAGGGGAGCACTACCTGTGTCAACCTCCTGGGAAGATCCAGGCAGGGTCCCACAGAGCTCCCGTTAGGCCTGCATAGGGAATGGCCATGTTTCCAGACTGAGCACTGCTGCAGTTGTGACCTCAGAAGTGGAGCAGGTACATGACCTCTGTGGGATAGTGGGGTTGTCAGCACCTTGATGTGTCCCATGAGGCCATGGAAGAACCTCTTGACTAATGTAAGTAAGGTAGAGTCTTTTCGAATGAGATGCAGACACCTGTCATGCAGAGGGCAGTGGACATCCCCTGACATGACTTTGCTTTCTGATCCTTGAGATATAATGAACACCTGCCTCACTACTTGCCCCAAAGTAACTTTGGGGACAACATCCTCAAAAAGCATGTTTACCGTTTGAGAGATTGAGACACGACTTGTGGCCAGTCTGGAGTTTCTGTGGACCTGAGAGCCTCTATGTAATCAGCCAGTATTAGTGGGGATGGAGTGAGACAACTCTAAAGGGGCGAGATCCACACACCAGCGCTGTACTACGGTGGTCACTGAGCTGAATTGAGCGAGGGCACAGCCACTGCCAAATGCTGCGGGCCCGGACCACCCTTCCTGTCAGAGGCGCGGCTGCGGCCCTTCCCGTGCCCAGCTCCGTGGGCACGGCGGGCTGGGGCGGGCACGGGGCGGGAGGCGGCGGGACGGGGCCAGCCTGGAATTTCCGTGGCACTGGGAGTCTGTAACAACCATTCAGTATGAGCGGGGAGGGAGTGCGACAACTCCGAGGACGAGGGACCCACACACCAGTGCAGTACCACGGTGTCCCGCCGCCTTAGGGCGGGGAGCGGTCGCCCCCCCGCCGCCCGCCCGCTGCCCGTGAGGCGCGGCTCCCACCTCACGGGGGGGTTCAGGCAGGGGGTGCCCGGGGATGGCCGGCGGCGGG